>BDRX01000044.1:0-118877 GCA_003203535.1 Raphidocelis subcapitata | reverse complement strand
CACCCCCCCCCCCCCCCCCCTTTTCCCCCCCCCCCCCCCCCCAGGTCCTCACGAGCCAGGCGCTGGTGGGCACGGTCATTGCGCTCGCCGGCACCTGGGCGTACACCGAGATGTCGTCCAAGTACAAGACCAAGAAGGCGCCGCCGGCGACGGGCGGCGACAGCAAGCCCGCCACCGCTTAAACGGCCCCCCTCACTCCCGCTTGTGTGCAAGGCCACCCAGCCGTAATGCAGCGGCTGGCATGTCGGTTGCTGTCGGTTGCTGCCGCCATCTCAACCTCTCTTTCTTCCTCGCCTGGATCAACACACGTTAGCATTCTGAGCACGCATGCACGAGCAACACCGCCTGCACGCCTGCATCAAAACTCGCCCCTCGACGATCGCTGTCGCCCTGCCTGCTGGCCGATGCCACCTGCACCCGGACCCCTCGGCCCAAACGTTCCGTCTCTTCACTTTGCACCCGTTGTCACCGCCCAACACCCAGCCATCAGTATGTAATCGGTGCATGCTTCTCATCAACGCCCTTTTGATCAGCCGCCGCTTGCAACTGCCTGAAAGGTGCCCCGCACCTGGCCCGCAGCGCGCGCAGCCGTTGACCCCCGACGGCCGTCGCGTGCCCCGCCTCCACGCTGCGTGCGTGCAGTCATTGCGTGCGCTGCGCCATCAGGTGACATAAATATCGCTGCTGAGAGTCATTTGCAGAGCGAACGGCGGCCTGGGGGTGGCAAACAGGTGGCGGCGAATGCACACCCGCCGCCACACCGGCAAGGGTTCGAGCGGCGCGGCGCGGGGGTGTTGCCCTGGGCAGCCCCCTGCCCACGCCGCATTGCTCAAATCCCATTCGACACCGGATTGCATCGCTCACGTACGGGAGCCGACAGAATGGCGTCGCTGGCTCGCGCGACACTGCTCGGGCAGATCCCGAGCGCGGGCAAGGCCCGGATCCTCGCCCGCCCCAGCGCCCAGGTGCGTGCCGAGCGCCCTTCAAAGGTGCCGTTTCGCTCAGCGACGGCTGTGATCATCCGGTTGCGGCAGGCGCTGGTAACCCTGATCAGACCGCTCTAACGCCAGCCAATGTCCTCCGCGCCCGACAGGCGCCGCTTATCGGCGGCAGGGGACTCGTTTCTCCCCTGCTGGTGCGGCCCCAGTGGATGGCCGCGCCCCTGGCCCGCCGGAGCCTGGAGTGCCGCGCCGCTGAGGAGTCCAAGCAGCTGGACCCGCTCGAGACGTGAGCCAGGGAGCGCGCGGGGCCACATATGCGAGGCGGTGCATGCTGCGGCGCAGCGCATGAACGCGGCGGGTTCGCACCAGCGTCGCGCGCCCGATGCAGTGCGCAGCCAGCTGCCGCTCAGGCCGCCGTTGCGCCCCGCTTGTTTCCCCACAGCGCTGCGGCCAAGCTGTTTGGCGAGAAGTCGGCTCCTGCGGCGGTGACGCTGGGCTTCATCACGCTGTGGTGGGTGGCCGATGCTGCTGATTAGGGTTTGACCCGCCTCGGGCGCGCGTTGACCGGGGCTTGCGACGCAGCGGTTGCGAAACCACTCCGCCCGCGCCTGCGCGGCCCGCACTGGCTGCTATTGCTGACCGTAATGCCCTGCCTCGCCCCAGGTACGGGCTCAATGTGGGCTTCAACCTGCTGAACAAGTCCATCTTCCAGTACTTCCCCTTCCCCTACACCGTGTCCACGGTGCACGTGGTGGTGGGCACGGCGTACTGCGCGCTCACGTACTTCATGGGGCTGAAGAGCTTGTCCTTTGGCCGGGTGCGCGGGGCAGGGGAGGGGGGACTCCGGATGTGCCTGCAGCGGGGCGGAGCGGGGCGGGGCGGGTGCCTGCAGCGGGGCGGGGCGGAGCGGGGCGTTTGACTGCCGCAGCACGGTGGCGGCAGCGCTGCAGCACTGATCTACAGCAACCCCCTGCTGACTCGCCAACTCGCAACTCTGCCCAGCTCAGCGATGCCCTGCCTCCCCCAACCCACCAACCCAACCGCCCCCCTGCAGGCCATCAACAAGGAGGAGTTTGGCAAGGTGTTTGGCCCCGCTGCCATGCACGCCATCGGCCACATTGCCGCCAACATCTCCTTTGCGGCCGTGGCCATCAGCCTGACCCACACGGTCAAGACGCTGGAGCCCGCGTTCAACGTGCTGCTGTCGCGCCTGGTCCTGGGCGAGGCGACGCCGCTGCCCGTGGTGGCAACGCTGCTGCCCATCATGTTTGGTGTGGCTCTGGCCAGCGCGGGCGAGCTGTCCTTCAACTGGACCGGCTTCATCAGCGCGATGCTCTCCAACCTCACCTTTGGCTTCCGCGCCGTCTGGGGCAAGGCGTGAGTGGCGCTGTGTACGGGGTCATTGTGGGGATTGGGCAGTCCGCGCACTGTGGCGGCTGTGGCAGTGGCGGTTGCGGTGGCGGCGGTTGCCGGCGCTGCGTGGCGTTTGCACGCCTCCTCGATCAGCAATGTGACATCTTCTCTCAACCCCCTTTCCCCCACTCCACAGTGCCATGACCAAGACGCTGGACAGCACGGCGGTGTACGCCTACACCACCCTGATCAGCATGCTCATCTGCGTGCCCATCGCCCTGACCATGGAGGGCTCGGCCCTGGCGGCCGGCGCACAGGTGCGCGCTGGAGCGCTGTGCAGGGTTGCGCCTGTGGCTGTCGCTGGGCCGTCCAAAGCTCGCAGAAGCATCGTGCACGCATGCGCGCGCGCACGCGCGCACGCGCGCACGCGCGCACACAAACACATGCATGGACGCCCGCGCGCACATGCACGCACACCCACACACACACACACCCCACACACACACTTACGCACAACTCCCCGCCTCCCCTCCCTCCCCCCAGGCCGCCATTGCCAAGGTGGGCGAGGCCCGCTTCTACGGCGACCTGTTCATGGTGGGCCTGCTGTACCACCTGTACAACCAGTTTGCCTTCAACACGCTGCAGCGCGTGAGCCCCGTGAGCCACGGCGTGTGCAACGTGGTCAAGCGCGTGGTCATCATCTTCAGCAGCGTGCTCTTCTTCAACCAGGTGGGTTGGGGCTGTTGGGGGCGGCGTGGCGGCGCTGGCGCCGCAGGTGCTGCAAGCCGCGTCTGTGCAGCGCTGCGCAGCGCAGTGGTGGCAGCGGGCTGGGCAGACAGGCATGGACCCCTTGCTGAGCACTGTCCCCCGCACACCACCCACCCGCCCCTCCTATTCCTGCCCCCCCCCCAGGTCCTCACGAGCCAGGCGCTGGTGGGCACGGTCATTGCGCTCGCCGGCACCTGGGCGTACACCGAGATGTCGTCCAAGTACAAGACCAAGAAGGCGCCGCCGGCGACGGGCGGGGACAGCAAGCCCGCCACTGCCTGAGCGTGCTTTTGGCGCCAGAACAGTCGATGCGTTTGCACGCCGAGAGCGGCACCGGCCGTTTTGAGGGGGGTGATGCAGGCCCCTCTGCGCAGGGCGGCATGGCCCCCTCATGCGTTCCCCCACACTTTCATTGTTGGCGCGGCGCCGGCCGCCGTCTGACCAACCCCCAGTTTGCTGGCACCTGAAGAGTCCGACACGATGCACCCTGCATTCCACCTGGGGTTGCTTGCATTGGCAGCACGCGCTGCTTGGGGCAGGGCGCTCGCCGCGCTACCCGGGCATTCCCGGCGCTTGCGCGTGCGTTCCTTTGTAAAGAGCGCCCCTTCGAGCGCCCATTGAGTCTGTGCGGTCTGGTCTGGCGCAGAGCGGGTCTTACACCAACAGCTAACCGCCAGCCGCGGGCGCATCCGCTTCGCGCGCCGGCTCCTGCCCCTGCGGCTGCTGCTGCTCCCCGCCCGCCGCCGGCTTGGGGCGCGGGTGGACCCTGTGCTTGTGCTCCGCGCGCTTGAGCAGCGCCTTGCGGCTGAGGATGATCTGGCCGCGCGCGTCGCGCCCCATGCACTTGACCTCCAGCTCCATGCCCTCGCTGGCCACCTCCTGGATGTCCTTCACGCGGTGGTGGGCCCACTGGGAAATGTGCACGAGCGCGGGCATGCCGTTGGGCAGCTGCACGTGGGCCCCGTAGTCGCTGACCTTGAACACCTGGGGGGGTGGGGGTGGGTGAGGCGGAGAAGGGGCTGAGCCGGCCCTGGGGGTGGTGGTTTTGAGGGGGCGGCCTGCAGGCACGGGAGCATCTGAAACAGCCAGGGGCGTTGGTGTGGCCGGTGCGCGGAGCGCGCCCCCTCTGGCATTGCTGGCCCCTTGTCCCCCCCTGCCCGTGGCGGCGACAAGCACAGGGGCGCCGCACCCGAACGCGGTAGGTGTCGCCCTCGCGGATGGAGCGCCCCTCCACCTCCAGCACCGCCCCAACCGCGTGGTCGTACTGCCGCCGCGTGGGCGCGTAGATGAAGACGTCGCCGCTGTCCGCCACGATGAGGCGCGCGCCCGTCTTGGCCTCGATGTCCAGCAGGTTGACGCCCTGGTGGAGGCGGGGCGTGTTTTGGGGGGTTGCGTTTGGGAAGCGGTGAGAGGCCGCTTGCACAGGGCGGAGTTCTGGCATATGCACCAAGGCGCGAGCAGCACTGCCCAGCGCTGCGCAGCATTTCGGCGGCCATTCGCGTGCGCGGCCCCCACCTGCAGCCCAATCAGCCGCGGCACCAGCTCCCGGTCAATCTCGACGGAGCCGTGCTGCGGGCTCAGGGCCTTCTGCATCCGCGCGTCGCTCGCCTCTAGCGCCGCCTCCATGACCGCTATTATCTTCGCGCGCGCCTCGGACGCGGGCGCCAGCGCGTCGGCGAGCAGCTGGACGGGCAGCCCGGGGAGCTTGGTGTCCAGCTGCAGCGCGGTGATGCCGGAGCGGGTGCCGGCGACCTGTTGTTTGCGTCAACGGGGGCCGGGCCGAACGTGGATGGTAGAGCAGCGCGGCTGCTGGAGCAGCGCGGGTCAAAACGGCGAGCGCGCAGAAGCCGGCCAGCATGGGGTCTGGGCAGCCCGCAGCAAGCGCACCTTGAAGTCCATGTCTCCCAGGTGGTCCTCGAGCCCCTGGATATCAGTCAGCAGCACGGAGCGGCCATAGTCAGGGCACGCGCCGGCGCCGGCGCCGGGCACGTAGGGGCCAGCCACAGCGGCGCTCGCGGACGCGGGCAGCTGCGGTGGGGGCGAGCGGGCGGGCGTGGCCAGTGGCACAGGCGCACAGGCGGTCAGAACGGGGCGCATGGGGCCCGCATGGGCCTGCGTAGAGCTCGCATGGGCCTGCACAGAGCCCGCATGGGGCTGCAGACAGGAGCAAGCAAGCAGCAATTGCGCGGCACCCTGCACAACAGCCCTCTTCACCAGCTCCCCACCTCGAGCTGTGGCGGGCGCTCCACCGCGAGGCCGATGCTGATCCCCGCCCCCAGGTCTTCCAGCGGCACCCCCGCCGTCCGCAGCGCGACCGACCCCGCGCACACCGCCGCCATGCTGCTGCTGCCGCTGCTGCCGAGCGTCTCAGCCGAGACGCGCGCCCAAAAAGGGAAGACGTCCGGCGGCGGCATCAGCGGCGCGAGCGCCTTTTCGGCGAGCGCGCCGTGGCCGACCTCGCGCCGCCCCGGGGGTCCGAGCTTGCCCACCTCCCCGGTGCAGAAGGGGGGGAAGCTGTAGTGAAGCAGCAGCCGCTTGGCCGCGCCGCGCGCGTCCGCGGGCGCGCCGCCCGGCGCCCGCGCCGCCGCCGCAGCGGGCGACGCGTCGGCCGCCGCGGCCGCCGCCGCGCCGCTGGCGGTCGCCGCCGACCCCGCCAGCGGCGCCGCCGACGAGGCCGGCACGGCGGCGCCACCGTCGGCGGCGACGGCCTCGCGCTCCGGGGCGATCGTAGCGGCCGCGAGGCACTGCGTGTCGCCGCGCTCAAACAGCCCCGATCCGTGCACGGCGCGCGGCAGCACGCCCGCGAGCGCCGCGACGCCGCGCAGCTCGCCCGCGCCCCGCCCGTCCGGGCGCCGCCGCCCCGCCAGCAGCCCGTCGCGCAGCGCGCGGCTCGCGAGCGCGTCGAGCGCGCGCAGGGCGGCCGCCTCGGAAAACATGCTGGGCGCCGACGCGCCGCCGGGGGCGTCCGGAAGGAGGCCCTTTGCCCGCAGCCCCGAGATCAGATCCGCCTGCAGCTCTGCGACGGCCGCGCCGCGCGCCAGCTTGCCGCCGCCGCCGCCGCCGTCGCCGAAAATCTCGCGCGCGCGCCCGCCGGCGAGCGACTCCACCGCGGCGCGCAGCGCGGGCGGCGCGGGCGCGAGCGGGAGCGCGCGGCCGCGGGGGGCGAACAGCGAGAGCTGCGGCGCGAGCAGCGGCTCGACGGCGGCGGCGGCAAACCGCAGGGCGTCCGCGATTTGGGCGTCCGGCACCTGCGTTGGGCCGGGGCGAGTCGTTTCATTGGGGCGGGGGCACTGGTGCTGGCCGTGGCTGCCTAGTGCCAAACGCTGTGGCTTGCACGAGTCGGTGCGCGACGCACGTGTGCGGCTGCATGCCGCGCGCATCCCGCGCGCGCGCGCCCCAGCCCCGCTGCCCCGTGCCGCGCGCACCTCGTCGCCCGCCGCCTCGACCATGATGGCGCGCGCCCCGCTGGCGCCTGCGTATGTGAGGCTCAGGTCGCTGAGGGCCGTCTGGGAGGGGCTGGGGTTGGCCACCAGTTCCCCCTCCACGAGGCCAACCCTCACGGCACTGGCGGTGGCGTTTGGGTGCAGAGGGCGCCGTCAATCGGGGCTTGTTGCAGGAGCTGGGGTGTTGGCGTGCTGGCTTTGCGCCGTCGCGGCACAAGACAGGCGACCATCGGGCACGGCCGCACCCTGAAGACAATGGGGGGAAACCAGGCCCACCCCGCCCCGCGTTGGGCTCACCCTACGGGGCCGCCCCAGGGCACGCCTGCCCGCAGCATCGCCACGCTGGCCGCGTTGATCGCCAAAACCTCGGGGTCGATGGCGTCGTCGCTGGACAGCAGTGTGTTGATCAGCTGGGGGGTGGAGGCGCGGGCGGGGATGGCAGCGGTACGGGTGCGGTCAGTGCGGCACATGGGTTGCAAGGGGATGCTTCGCTGCGCTGCTCCGCTCCGCTGCTCCGCTCCGCTGACCAAAGCCATGGCTGTCAGCCTTTGCTGCTGTCGCAGCACACCGCCCGCTCAAAAAGGTGTCCGCCCAGAACGCAACCCAGCGGGCAAGCATGCTGCTTCGCGCGCGCCCACCCCGCAGCCCGCCCCACCTGCACTGTGTAGTGGTAGCCCGGCGCCATCAGCGGCCGCAGCGCGCGGTCGACGGCGCGCCCCGCGAGCACCTCCCGGTCAGAGGTGGACGCCTCGCGCCGGTCCGCGCGCGCGGGGACGCGGCCGTGCGCGTACGCGCGCTCCCGAAACTCCACCTGCGGGCGCGCGCGGTTTTTGGAATGAGCTCGCCAGGTGGCGGCGCGGGCTGCAACTGAGCACCGCGGGCTGCGCGGCGGGCTGGGCCGCCCGCCGCTGCTGGCGCGGGCTTTGCAGGGTCCCCTTGAACAGGGGCCTGCCCCCCGCAGTGCCGCGCCCCAGCAGAGGCCCGGCCCACCTGCAGCTGCGGCCCGTCTGCGTCGGGCAGCGGCGTGGGGTCAACCACGACCGTCGAAAGCACCACGCAGCCGCCGAACCGCGCGACGCAGGCGCCGTCCGCCAGCGCCGCGAGCCGGCCGGCCTCCCACGTCAGCGTGCGGCCGCCGACGGACGCTTGCGCGCGCGCGGTTTTGGGGTCGGGGCCGCTGGGGGAGGGCGCCGCCGCCGCCGAGGAGAAGGCCGCCGCCTGCTGCTGTTTGGGGGGGGCATTTTCGAGCGTCGTCGTGGGGGGGGCAGCGCCGCCGCCGAGCGCCCAGGTGCAATCACACAGTAGGCAGGATGATGATTTGCCAAGCAGAGCACGCCGCTCAAGCAGGCAGCTCACCTGCTGGCCCACAAAGCCGCCATCGCGCCGGCGCAGCAGCGGCAGCAGCAGCGCAGCAGGCCCCGCAGCGAGGTCGCCACCTGCGTGCGCGCGGCGTGTCAGTCCCTGGCCGCGCAGCGGTGGCGCGTTTCATTTCTTACACCGCTCTCACTCGCCTGCCCGTGCGGCCGCCCGGGACGGCTCCACCAGCAGCCGCGCGAGGATCGAGATCTGTTGCGCGGACTTCATGTCAATGCATGGTAATCGGTTATGACAGACACTGAGGATGCGCGCTATGTTGGCATGGTGGGGGGAGCAGCCCCTTTGGCTTCGGCGCAGACTGCGCACTTCCCGCCGCAGCCGCCGGCGGCGCTTTGCGCCTGCCCGCCCAATCCCCGGCTGGACCCCGCAGATTGTTAAACCATCGTTTACAGTTGGGCGGCTCATCAAGGGCATGCGGGCGGATTCACACCGCACCGCGCGCGCGCCACGGCTGCGGTCAAAGCGTCAGCAGGGGGGCTTGTACTCCCGCCGGTACTCGGTCCCCCGGGGCATGTCGTCGAGGCAGCGCCCCGTGCAGCGCGGGTTGCCCTGCATGTGCAGGTGGGGGCCGCCCACCGCCTGGCAAAACCTGTTGGTGGTGTCGGTTTGCGCGCGGGTGCCGCGCTTCAGTTTGGTGGCGCCGCACGTTGGCTGGCAAGCAATGCCTTCATTCACGCAGCCGGCAAATGCTTCCCCCTTCCTACCCAGCCATGTGGGCGCATGCAAACACGCAGCGCCCCGGTCTGTTGGGCGCAGCGATCGCGCGGCCCAACGCGCCTGCAGGACGCCAGCAGCTCCTGGGGTTTGCGGTAGTAGATGCGCCGCCGGTGGCTGCGGCGGTGGTGCGAAATCTTGTCCTTCGGGTGGCCGCAGACCATGGGGGGAGGGGCCTCCCCGCCGCCGCCGCCACCGCCGCTGCCGCCACTGCCGCCGTGCTCAACTCCGCTGCTGCCGCTGCCGCCGCGCCCTCCCGGCGCGGGGCCCCCTGCCCACGGCCAGGGCTGCTGCTGAGGGGGCGCAAGCGGCCCCGCCGCCGTCGAGTCTGGCGACGGGGGGACGCACAGGCTGTGGTGCCACCGCGCGCTGCTGCTGGCTGCCGCGACTGCGCGCGCAGCGCCGGCAGCGGCCGCGCTGCTGCAGCCGCTCGCCGCCCCCGCGCCGCTGCCGCCTGCCGCCGCCGCCGCCGCCGCTGCCTGGGCGGCGGCCCCGGCCAGGCGCTGCTGCAAGAGCGCTCGCAGAGCCATTGAACGACGGGAGGGGCGCCCCCAGGACCTGTGATCTGACGCGCCCGGCCTGGGATCTGGCTGTCTGCAAGGTGATGGGATCAGGCGTGCAACGCGCCTCATAACGCGCCGTCGGGCGTCCCCAGATGATCGACAGTAATTATCGCACTCGTGCTCACTGCGGGTGGCACTTCGCTGCGCCCTCCACATAGCGCAAGCCCCGCTGGCCCCGCGCCCTACTTTCATTCGCATCCGAAGAACGCGCACGCTGCATTCAGCGGGCTGAAATGAGGTCCCTGCGCTTCGCTCAGTGCGCGTCCCGCAGCGCGGCCAGCGCGCCGCGGCCCCAGCTCCGCCGCGGGATCGTGTCTGTGAAGGCCGTCGCAAAGGTGGGTCGCGCGCGGGGTGGCAGGCGCGGGTGGGGGCGGGGGCGCGGCGGGGCGGGGGCGCGCGGTCGCCCGCCCTCACACTCGCGCTGGCATCTGCGGCGAGGCGACGCGCAGCGGCCGCCGCCGTGCAGCGGCCGCCACCGCACCGACGGGCGGATGTCACACGCGCACACCGACCGGCGGCGGCGCCGCTGCCCTGGGAGACCGGCGGGCGTCGCCGTTTGTCATCCCCAGCGCTCCCCCTGCTCACCTTGGCCACCGACGCACACCGCAGACCGTCGACAAGCCCGCGTGGCTGGCGCAGCTCAAGGGGGCGCGCGCCGACGTCGAGGCGCTCATCCGCACCACGCACGCCAACCCCATCCTCGTCCGCCTGGCCTGGCACGACAGGTTTGCTTGGCTTTGCTGGCGGTGGCGCCGACTCGCAGCTCCGCCGTTAGCTGAAGGCTGTTCGCCCTGCTCCCAGCCGCAACCGCAGACACGCCAACAGGCAGCCCGCCCAGTAGCGCACGCACAAAGCGCCCCCGACGCAACCCCTCCCCCCCAAAACAAACCAACGCAGCGGCTCGTATGACGAGAACGTCAAGGAGGCGTGGCCCAAGCAGGGCGGCGCCACCGCCTCCATCCGCTTTGGCCCCGAGATCGGCCACGCCGCCAACGCAGGCCTCCAGGCGGCGCTTGACCTGATAGAGCCCATCAAGCAGAAGCACCCCCTGGTGCGTTTTGTTTTTTGGGGCGTGGGCCGTGGGACAAACCCATGCCCCGAAACCTTCAGGGCAAATGATGGGGTTCCCCGCCGCTGTGAGGCTCGCCTGCCGCCCACTTGCACCACCGCTTGGTCGCGCTCGCCCAGTTTGAAGCCCCCCTGGTCCATCGCCAGTGACTCATCAACTCATCACCTGCCACCCCCGCCCCAACCCCGCAGGTCTCCTACTCTGACCTCTACCAGATGGCCAGCGCGGTGGCGGTCGAGCTGGCGGGCGGCCCCCACATCCCGCTGCGCTACGGCCGCCTGGACGCGGAGTCGCCCGAGGACTGCACCCCGGACGGTGCGCGCCCCACGCGCTCTCCTTGCGACCGCATGCCTTCGCAGCCAATCGGTGCAGCCAACGGCAGCGCTCTGCCTTGCGTCACACTCTGCTCCCTATGAGGCTGCGGCCCCGGCGGCTGAGCATCACCGCTTTGCTCTCCATCCCCCCCCTCGTGCGCAGGCCGCCTGCCCGCTGCGGGCCACCCCTTTGGCGACGGCAGCAAGTCGCCGGCGGATCACCTGCGCAAGGTCTTCAACCGCATGGTGGGTTTTGGGGGGGGCTTTGGGGGCGTCCCCCATTCATTCGGCCCAAACCGCTGGCTGCAGCGCATGCAGAGCGCTTGGAGCGCATGCAGCCAGCCCCGCCAATGCCCGCGCACGTGCCCAGCGTAACCGCGCCGTGGCACACCTCCCCCAGGGCCTGAACGACAAGGACATTGTGGCGCTGTCCGGGGCCCACACCCTGGGCCGCGTGAGGCCGGAGCGCAGCGGCTGGGGCAAGGAGGAGACCAAGTACACGCGCGAGGGGCCCAACTTCCTGGGTGAGCGACGGGCAGACCACGGGGCTTTGGCCCACGCGCGACCTGCGCTGCCGCTTGCCCCGGCCCCAGCCCAACCCCGCCTTGGCCCGCCCCGCACCCCGCCACCGCCTGAGCAAAAAACCACCCCAACGGCCCGACCGCCGTTTGCAACCCTCCCCGCCGGCGCCAGGCGGCAAGCCCGGCGGCCAGTCCTGGACGGTAGACTGGCTGACCTTCAACAACGACTACTTCACGGAGATCAAGGCCAAGAGGGACGAGGAGCTGGTGGTGCTGCCCACGGACGCGGCAGTCTTCGAGGACGAGGGCTTCAGGCAAGGGCGGAGTGCGCGGGGGACCAGCGCGGGGCTGGCTGGGCGGGCTGGTGGTGCGCACGCGCGTGCGCCCCCCCCCCCTGCACCATGGGCACTGCCGGCCGCGTCGCTGCCAGCCTCCTGACGCCCAAACGCCCCCCCCAAAAAAAAACTGCAGGCCCTATGCTGAGAAGTACGCCGCCGACCAGGACGCCTTTTTCAAGGAGTATGTCGAGAGCCACCTCAAGCTGAGCGAATTGGGCGTGAAATTCGCCGATGGCACCCCCGTCACGCTCGAGTAGGGGGCGCCCCTGCCCTCCGCAGGCCGCGAAAACCCCACCCAATCTGTGGCATTTTATGGGGCGGCGTGGCGCTGGCTGCCACTGCATGCCGTGCAGCTGCTGTGCCTGGGCCCGATCCTGTATCACAACAACATTACCGCTCAATATATGCATTGGATCAATGCGGGCGGGTCGTGCAGGGACGCTTGCTAAGTCGCTATCATTTGGGTCAAGTCAGGGTCAATACGGCCACGCACCCACGGCCCCGTGCAATGCACACCCCTGCCTGTCACAGCCCGCAGCTGACTGGAGGCGCACTCAGCATCGGGCCTGCTGGCGGGCCCGCCACTCCTGAAACACAACGCGCCGCCAGCGCCGCAGCAGCGTGCGCGCCGCCTCGACCAGCGGCGGGGGTGGCAGCGCGTGGGGTTCGCCACCGGGCCCGCTGTTCGGCAGGAGTACGCCCACCGCGGCGCCGGCTCGGCTCGCAAACAGCAGCTCGGTGGACGCCGGCAGGACTGCAACGATGTCCAGGAGCAGCGCCACCAGCGGCCAGCATGGCGGTGCCGCAGAGGTGGCCGATGCCGCGGCGGCCGCGCGCCGCAGGGCTCGGGACGCACACAGCAGCCGCTGCAGCGCGGGAGCTTCCGGCGCGGGCGCCATGGCCGCGGGCGCGGGCGGCTGCCAATCGTGCGGTGCTGGCCTGGGCGGTTCAGTTGCGGCTCACCGGTGGGAGGCAGCTCGATTTTGCGGTGGACAGGCAGCGACAGAACAGCGCCGCCCCCAGCCCCCTCCCCTGTCCGCCCTCAGAGCCGGCCCCTGCTCACCTCAACGGAACCTCCGCGCTGTCGCCGTGCTCCCAGCTTGGTGGTTCAGCCAGCGGCTGCCACGCGGGCTGGAGGGGCAGGGTGACAGCGCCGCCGCTGTCGGCGGCGGGCGGTTGCGTCGGCCCAACCGCCGCCGCGGCCGCCGCCGCGGCCTGCAGGCGCAGCGCAAAGTGATCTCCGCGGACCGCAGGAGCCGTCATGGCGTCGCCAGGGGATCCTGGCAGCCCGGGGGCTTCGAGCCTGCCCCAGTCCGCCTCAAATCCCGCTGCTGGCAAACTTTGCGCGCGTTCGATTGGCGCTTCAGGTGCTGAATTACATATATAGAGGCGTCGGACTCCCGCGGTGGCAGTTCAGAGTTCTTGCCAGTTCCCGCCCCTGGCGGCGCGCTGCCGATCATGCCGCTCCCGCCAGCCCCGCCGCGGCGGGGCAGCGCACTAGACCAGGCCCTGGCGCGGCGGGATCGGATCGCCGCGCTGCTCCATCGCCAGGCCGCAGCGGCGACAGGTCTGCCGTGCGTGGATCAGCCGCCGGACAGGCCGGCGCGGCGGCGCATGCAGGGGCGAAGGCGGCACAGCAGCAGCGGCGGCGACAGCAGCAGCGGCGACAGCGGCGACAGCAGCAGCAGCAGCGCCACCAGCAGCGAGGACGACGCCCAGAGCAGCAGCGGCTGCGCCATGCCTGCGGGCGCGCTGGCGCCGATACGCGCCTGGCGCGACCGGCGCCAGCGGGCGGCCGGCGCGCTGCGCGCCTGCTTCCGCGGCTGGCTGTGGTCGGCGCGCGCCGCCGGGCAGGGCCGCGCCGACGCGGCGGCGGATGCGCTGTGCGCCGCCCGCACGGCGCGCATCTTCGCGGCTTGGCGCCGCCACGCGCGCGTGCGGCGCGGGCTGTACGACCGCGCCCACGGGGGGCCGCGGGTGCGGATGCCCCCGGGGCTGGCGGCCGAGGTGTTGCGGCGCGACGGCAAGGGCGGGCTGGCGGCGGCGCATTTCGCACACGGCACGGCTACGCGCGCGCTGCGTTCGTGGATGGCAGCGGCTGTTTGCGCACACCAGCCGCCGCCAGGCTGACACGCACAGGGCACGCTCGCTGCCCCACCCCTTCCAGCAATATGGCTGCCACACCGGAGTTCCGCTTACTGGGGGCTTGCAACGAGGGAAAAGTGCTCACAGCGTCTATCAGAGTCTGCAGAGAAAAAGGGGCCCCAAAACATATACAGTATGCGCAGCAAACGTACAGCAGCATCAACACCCCAAAGCCGGGGCGGACCCCGGAGTCGCCGCTCCCCGGCGTTCAGCCTTGCCCGCCGCCAACCCAGTCGCGCTGCCGCCAGCCGCCAGCCTGCAGGTTGGCCAGCAGCCAAACACACCTCAAAATACAAACCCCTGCTTGGGCAGCCGGATCTCGACGGTGGTGTGCAAGTGGAAGCTCGAAGTTTCCCAGCTGGCCTGCCCCCCCATGAAGTGCGCAAGCACCCGCGACACGGGCACGCCAGCGCCCAGCCCGTGCATCGGGGAGCCGTGCGTCCGGGAGTAGCCGTAGCCGCCGCTGCGTTTGGGGGGGGCGGGCAGGCGCTGGTGAGCGCGGCGCGGCGCGGCAGCCGAGGGGGTGGGCGCTTGAGGGCCTGCTCCAGCGGCGCTCCACCATGACCGCCAACCCCTCAACTTAGACCCATACAAGTCCGAAAGCACGCCCTGGCAATGCGCAAACCCCGGGCGTGCTCACAGCAGCGGCTTGTTGCTGCTCCAGAACCAGAAGAACATGCCCCTGAAGTGGTCGGCAGGCACGCCCAGCCCGCGGTCCGTTATGGAGACCAGCACGTTGTTGGGGTCGTCCGCGGGCTCAGATATCTGGATGCGCACGGGGTCTGCCTCGTCCACGTCCCAGGCACCAAAACGGGTCACGACGGCCTGCGCAAGGGGAGGGAGCCGGCGGGGAGGGTCAGCCGCCTGGCAAATCGTCCTGGGGGCGAAAGAGAGAGCGGGGGCCGGCGGGCCGCCGACGATGGGCGGGCGCCGCGCTTCGCCGGCTCTGCAGCCGCGGCAACCCCGCAGGCATGCGCAGCAGATTCCAAACGCGCCAAAACCCCATCGCCGGGCGCCCCCACCTGCGTCGCGTTTTTGAGGATCTCCGACACCATGAATTCAAAGTAGGGCGCCACCAGCGGCAGCCGCAGGCCCTCGCCGCCGACGATCTCCACCTCTGGTGCGGCGCTGTTCTTCTCCACGCAGAACGCGCGCACGTCCTCAGACACGTGCTGCAGCACCTGCCGCAGCGGCGCGGCGCGCTCGATCATGCTCGACGGCGGCGGCGGGGCGTGGCCGGGGCGCGGGGGCTCCAGGAAGCCGCCGCTGGTCGCTGGGCCGCGGTGGTCTGGCGGGTGCGCCGCGGCGGCCGCGGCTTTGCTGCTGCTGTCCAGTGCGTGGAGCGCCGCCGAGTGCTGAGTCAGCATCAGCCGCAGACCCAGCACGTACCTTTTTTGGGTGGAAAGAGGGCGGGGAAAGCAGGCGCCGATGCCGTCAGCGTGTGAGCGAGCGCCTGCTACCGAGTGGGCTGGCGCCTCGAATCCCCTCCCTCCTTCCCCAGCTGCAGCTGCCGTTCAAGCCGGGGCGTGTGGCCCGCACTCCCGAAGCCCCACGCCACCCCCACCCCCCCCCCCCCCCCCACCCCACCCACCAGTGCGTGAGGTCGAGGGCCTGGTTGAGCGCCGCCACGTCGCCGTCCCGCTGCCACCACCCCGGCTGCCCCGCCAGCTGGCGCGCGCCCGTCATGAGCCGCGTGAACTCCCCCTCCACCCGCTCCTTGAACCCCGCCAGGTGCGACTCAAAGTGGCGCAGGCCCTCGGGGCTGGCGCGGTCCAGCAGCCCCCAGTCGCGCGACACCTCGAGCACGCCGCTCTTCGATTCGGCGCTGGCAGACAGCAGGTCTGACAGCTCCGCGCCGCATGAGGGCAGCAGCGCCTGCAGCCGCGACACGTGGTTCTCCAGGCGCGCAGGCAGCTGCGACGTCAGAAACTGGGAGAGGGAGGCGGGCGGGCGGTTCGTGAGCCGGCCGCTGCCGCGCGTGCGCAGGGGCGGCCATTGCCGCTGGATCTCCGAACCTGCTGGCGTGCGCGCCCGCGCCGCCAATGGCGGCCTCACTCCCGCCCGGCCGCCCCCCCCCCCCAGGCCGCGAGCCACCACCCCCCACCCCACCCCACCCCACCCCACCCCCGCGCGTCTCTCACCGCCGCGCTGTCCACGAGCCGCGGCAGCGAGGCCTGCCTGACCAGCTTGTCCAGCTGCACGACGTTGACCTGCTGGACGCGGTTGGGGGCGCACAGCTGCTCGTTGTAGAGCGGGGTGTCGTCCGGCTCAGGGATGTAGGACAGCGCCCTGCGGCACGGGGGGCGTTGCGGCGGTGTCGTGTTGAGTGGCTGGAGGTGCGAGGTGCGGGGGCGCTGCGGCGCCGCAGGCCGGCTCGGCGTGCTGCGGCGCGGTGCGCGCGGGTGCGCGTCGCACACCCACCTGCGCGTCGCTGCCGCGGCTCGCTGGCCCAGCGGGCCCAGGCAGCGCGCGAGCACGCCAGGAGCGATCTGCATCATCCCAGCCCTCCTTCCCGGCCAGGCCGGGCCCTGGCGCGGGTGCTCAGGAAACCGCGGGGCGGATCTCCCTTGTGTTCAAGCAATCGCTGCAGCCTCTCCGGATACCTCTGGTCAGCTTGCCGAAGGACTGGGGTGGGGGGACGCCGTTATGGCCTGCACTTCGCGCCGCCGAACCGTTGCCCCGCGTCGCCCGCTGCTCGCCCGCGCGCGCCGGCACCGGTGCGGTGCCGAAAACCCGCTCGATTTTTACCCGCCAAGCGCTGCAAGGCCATTGAAAAGGGAGGCAGAGAACACACATCGTTCGGTCACCAGGAGCAGTTTTGCGGATTGCGCGGGGCCCGCGCAGCCGCGCGGCGCCGGGCCGCCGCCGGTCAAACAGCGGCCGCGCCCCTGCCCGCCGCCGACGCCGCCACCGCGGCCGCCATCGCCGGCGCTCCGAGCGGCACGCTGCCGCCCAGGCCCGCCGCGGACTTGCCGCCGCCGGGCAGGGATGCGTCGCCCGCGCCCGCGTAGGCGGGCGGGAAGGGCAGCTCTGACATTTGGGCGTAGGGGTTGGGGCCCGCGGCGCCTGCGGCCTGCACCGTGACTGCGAGGGGCAAAGGGGGCAGGGGACCGGGTTGAAGCGTGGGGCGCTGCAAGGCATCAAGCGTGGGCGCCTGCTGCAACACAAAGGCGCATGCATACGGTACACCCAGCCGCTCCCCTGCACGGGGGTTTCATTCCCAGCGCAGGCACCCCCCCGCCAAACCCACCTATGCCAAGCTCCTCCGACACGGCCGACTGGAAAATGACGAGCGCGAAGAAAAACAGGATGAACATGACAAAGCATATGTACGCAAACGCGATGGTGCCGATGTACTGGCCCGTGTTGTACTTGGACCACGTGCCCACCACTGCGGCAGCGAGGGCGGGAACAGGCATTTGTGTGCATGCGCTTGTGGTTTGACCAAATGAGCGAGCGCTCCCAGTGAAGGGGGCTAGGCCCCCAGCCCCGCCTCACGTTTGACCTCGAGCTCGGTTGACACCGTCTCCCGGAAGCCGTCCAGCACCAGGCCGCAGAGCAGCACGAAAAACGCAAGCGTGAAACACATGGCCACGATAAAGCCGTAGCCCAGGCCGGGGCCGCGCTTCTCGATGGATTTGCTGCGAGCGTGGTGCAAGAGTGGGGGGCGCATGTCGTGCGTCACGGGGGCAGCGGCGCGGAGGCGGCGGCGTGGCGGCATAGGGCGGCTGGCGCTGGTGCGCATGCCTGTGCACCACCGCATGCAAACCATACACACCCCATGCCCGCGCGCACCGGATCAGGATGGCGCAGCTGGTCAGGTTGAACAGCAGCACCAGAAGGCCTCCAAGGACAGAGGCGGCCACCGGCGCGCGCCAAATCTGATTGCTGATGCTTATGTCCAGCAGCTTATAGCTCTTTATCAGGTTTGTGCTGGTGATGAAGCTCAGGATGTAGTAGATGCTGGTGACAATCTGCCGAGCACAAGCGCGGGAACAGCCAAGGGAGTGGTCGAGCGAGACGGCCGCATCGCAGGGGCGCATGGCAGGCGCGGCACTTGCGCCGACTCCGCATGCAGGTACCCGCCCTGCCAGGCAGATCAGTACCCAACCCCCGATACCACGCACCATGTTGACCACCCAGCACATCCTGCGTGTTGCAGGCAGCGGTGGGCGGGCCAGGTCGAGGCGGTTCGGGCACATGCGCGCGCAGCGGAGCGCAGCGCGGCAGCACTCGCCGCGCCGCGCCGCCAGCGGCGGCCGCCCCTGCGCTCATAGGCGGACAACGCAATCCTTTCGGGTCTAGAACGTGCCCTGGATCAAGGGCACGCCCGCCCACGCACCATAGAATCGTCCTCCGCGCCTCCTTGCTGCACATCGTGCCTCCTCCGCGGCCAAGCAGTGGACCGAAGCGAATAAGGACGCAGTTCGGCTTGTTCTGGGCCCGCGCTCAAGCGGCCTAGCTCGCACGCGCCGCAGGGCTGAGCTCGGTGCTGCACGCTGGTCAGCCGAAACGGGGTCAGAGAAGGCGCTAAATGGTTGCAAATCGATTTTCGGTACCCTTTGCTGCCACCCCTTCCTGCAACTGGAGGGTTGACCAACCTGCGCCCGGTCAAACGCCACACGCCAGCCCGTGCATGCACACCCTCGCCGTTACCGGTGCCCGCCCGCGAAAAACCCCGCCGCCGCCTTGCCAGCCTCATCCGTCTTGCTGGAAATCCTGCCAGGCATCCCTCAGCGCGGTGAGCCACTCGTCGCGACTGCGGCCGTTGCCGCAGCGCGGCGGCACCTGCAAGTCCCAAGTGCTGCCTGCCGGCCCGCCGTCAAGGATTGAAAAGCAAAGCTCTGGGTCGACGGCCGCCTCAAGCTCGCCGCTACCGCTGCAGCCGTCTGCGCCGCTCGCAAATAGCGCGTCGCCGCCGCGCAGGCCGGCCACGGCACACATTGGCGTGCGGTGCAGCAGCGACAGCTCGCTCTTGCGCGCTGTGCAGAGCCTGCCCACCGCGACCGCGAGTCCGTCGGCGCCGCCGCAGCCCGCGGCGCTGCTGGCGCGCGCCGCGGCGGCTGTGGTGCTGTCGCTGCCGCTGCCAAGGTGCGTATGCGAACGGCTGCGCGCCAGCCCTGCGCGGCGCAGCCGCGGCAGCAGCCCCCGCCCGGTCGCGTCGGCGGGCGGGGCAGCGATGCAGAGGCTGCCGCTCTCCTTGTCAAGCCAAAGCAGCACAGGGCGTGCCTTGCCGCCGGCATCGTGCAGCAGGAAGCGGCCGCCCGCGATCAGTGCGCGCCGTCCGTTGGAGCGCCGCGTGTCGAGCAACCGCTCGTGCCTGGGGGCAGGAGGCCGGCAAAAGGCGCATGTGTGTAAGGTTTGTGCATGTGTGGCCAAAAGCACTCTTTGCACAATGCAGGTGCACTGCAATCCAAACATTGTGGCGCCAGAAGCGAGTCAGCCTCGGCATCCGCCGCGGAAATGCGCACCCCACCTCTCTAGCAGCTCTGCCAGCTGCGCTCGGGCCGCCGCCGCGCTGCAGCGCTGATCCTCCAGCTGCTGCTGCAGCCGGGACACGTGCGCCAGGAGGTCCAGCGGCCCGGCGCGCGCCAGGGGCGACGGCGGCGGAGAGCGCGTCGCCACCCGCAGGGCCGGCGCCGCCGCCCCGGTGCTGGCGCCGTCATCCCCAAGCCCCGCCAAGCTGTCCGCAAGCCCCGCCGCCGCGCCGGGCGCGCTTTGGGCCGAGCCGCCGCCGTCCTGAGATGACATCCCAGAGGTGGACACCGCATCCGTGCCGGGGTCGGTCGGGCCCCCAACGGCGGCCGGCGGGCCCGGGGTGCGGCGCGTCGGCAGCGCTCCGCCGTGCGCCGACGCCTCTTTGCCGCCCGCTGCGCCGCTGGGCGCGGGAGAGGCGTCGCCGGGGCCGGAGACGACAAGGCGCCCGTCTGAATCGCAGTGGGCGAGCAGCCTTGGGCGTGCCGCGCCGCGCGGCGTGCCGAGTGCCGAGGGGTGTGAGCCCGCGCCGCGCTCCGTTGCGCCCGCAGCCGCCGCATCAGGCGCAGGCACCGGCTCGGCCGCGCCGCCGTCGCCGCCGCCGGGCTGCTGCCATCTGCTGCCACGCCACGCATGCCAAGCCGACCTGATCGCTGCGCGCGTCGAGCGGCGTGGCTGCGCGCTCCTGAGCTGAAGCCGCGGTCCGCTTGCCGCAGCAGCAGCGGCACCCTCTGCGGCCGCGCGTCCCGCGGCTGGACGCCGCGCACCGCCCGGGCTGCCGCTGACCTGGCTGCCGCCGACGTGGGCCCACGAGCCCAGCAACGACAGCCGGCCGACGCTGCTGCTGCCCTCCGACCGCGCGGCGCCGACATACTCTCCAGCCTGCGCTGAGGGCGTGCTCGGGCTTTCGGACCGAGGAGGGGGCGCCGCCGGCGCTGCGGCTGCCACGGCCCGGTCCTCGCGCCTCGGAGGAAGCTGCCCCGCAGAGCCGACGCGGCGGTGGAACGAATCCGGCAGAGGCGGCCGCGGCGCGCCGTCGTGCTGCGGTGGCGCCGAGGTGCGGGCCAGGTCTGGGGCGCGCGCCGCTGAAGAGGGACCCTCAGCCGCGGCGTGAACGGCCGCCGGCAAGGCCGGCTGCAGCAGTGGCGACGGTGGCGCGGCCGCTTCTCCCCCACGCAGGCTGGCGGCCGTCGCCGCCACAACTGCTGGTGACAATGCTGGTGGGGGGCTGCCGTGCTGTTTGGCGCTGCGCACTGCCCCTGCCTGCTGAGCAGCTGCAGCGGCTGGGGTCCCTGCAGCTGCCTTTGGGTTGGCGGAAGCCGCCGCCTGCGCCAAACGCGCGTCCACGGCCTCAAAGGGGTCGCCCTTTGGAGGCGGCGCGGTCAGCCACTGCACCGATAGCTGCAGCACGGCGCCGGCGGGGGCGCGCCGGCCAAGGGGCAGCACCAGCTCCAGCGGCGGCGTGTTGGGCTCAAGGCCCAGGCCTGGGAGCTTCACCTGAGCGATGTGAGGCAATGTTTTGGAGGCAGCCAATGAGGCGGGAGTTGCAACGCTTGACAAGCTGCGCCAGCACACTCATGGGAGCTTGCAGGCCTCCTCAAGCACCCGTGCATGCGCGCGGCGCGCCCCTCCGCTTGCCTCGCAGCTGCCGAGTACGACGGGCTCCCCCAGCGTCTTCGCGTCGCACACGCGGAGCGCCAGGGCGTCGTGGCGCGGCGGCAGGTCCCCCACCGCCGCCGGCAGGGCCAGCGACCAGGACCACCTCGTGTCCACCGCGTCGCCCGAGTGGTGGAGCACAGGCGTCCGCAGCAGCTGCCGGCCAAAGCGCAGCTGCACAAACGTCGCATGGCTGCGGTGCGGGCCGCCGCCGCCGCCGTCGGCGTCGGCCGCAGGGGGCGGGGTGCTGCTGGCCCCGTATGCTGCAGCGCGGGGCGGCTGGCCTGGGGACAGCACGATGTTGGAGGCTCTCAGCACCACCACGCGCAGCAGGCCTCCGGGGCCACCTGCCTGGGAGAGTGATTTGAGCGGCAGCGAAAGCGTGAGGGCTAAGCGGGGTGGCAATACTGAGCAGCCCTTGCGGTAGCAGCCCCTGCCTTGAAGGCTCGCATGCCCCTTCCCCACCTGCACTCCCCCCCAGCTGCACATACCCGCTTGACACTGCGAAGGGTGTAGTGCCGCTGAAAGTCGTAGAACCGCCGCTGCGGCTCAACCATCCGCCGCCGCAGCACACGCGCCAGCAGCGCGCGCAGCGCGGTGACGATGACGGGCAGCTCCGAGAGCAATCGCGATGCGCCCAAGGGGTGCACTCCGACCTCAAGCTCGGGCTGGCGCGCAAAGGACTGGGGACGGGCGGCGGCGTTTGTTTGGGGTGGCGTGGGCACAAGGCTGCGGCCGTAACAAGGGCTCTGGGCTAGGGGTTGGGTGCCCAGCATCCAGCCTGAATGAGTACACTGTGCACAGACAGCACACGCGCGCGTCCAGCCAGCATGGTTGAACGCTGGTTCAAGCAGCCATCGCGCCGGCAACACCCCCTGCTCACGTAATAGATGCCCTTGATTCCCGGCGGCTCATGCGTCAGCTGCAGCGCGATGTGCAGCCGGCCACTTAGGCGGATGTGGGTCGCCTCCAGCCGGCCGCTCAAACCCTGCAGCATGCCGATGCTCTTGCTGCGCACGAGCAGCTGCGCGTTGTGGAGGGCGGGGCGGGGCGGCAGAGCTGAGCCGCAGGCCCCCCGATGCATGGAGGGGCCTAGCTGAGTGGCCCTCAGCGGCGCGGTTGCGCGACAAGCCCCGGGGCGCAGTCGCCCCCGCACCCGCCTGCCTCGCACACCGCTGCACAGACCCCGCTCACCGTGCCTTGCGCCCCGCTGCTCTGGAACTCGGCGTCCATTGCGAATGAGAGCCGTTGTTGGGCGGGGTCGTAGCGGGCGCATGCAAACTGCAATTGGGGCGGCACTAGGCCAAAGCTGAACTCCTCCACGGCAACTGTGTTTTTGCGTTGGTTGGTACGTGGGAGGGTGTGGCCTGGCAGCTGCCCAAAGAGGCGCTGCTCGAACCCATCCGCGCGGATCCGCACTTGTTTCGATGAAGCGCCACGGCGTCCGCGCCGCGTGCTTCTCCAGGTGCTGCGCGCGGCGAGGCAACGGGTGCGGCGGCACGGCACGGCACGGCAGGTCAAACCCAGCCAACCGGCGTGGAGAGGGTCCCGCATAAGCAGCGCAATAACCCCCCTCCCTGCACAGGGTTTCAATGCATCGCAGGGCCATCGCTTGCCTCGTTCAAGCCCCTCTGCAGCAGCTCCATAGTCAGGCCGGCGAGGTGCTTCTCAAGCACGGGCGTCCACAGCGCGCGAACCACCTGGCGGGGTGGCGGGGTGGCGGGGTGGCGGGGTGGCGGGGTGGCGGGGCCGTGGGCCATGCAGCACGCGCGCCCGGGTGGCGGCGCTGCAGCAGCTGGCCGGCGCTACTTACTCACCAGGTTGAACCAGCCCAGGGTGAAGCTTTCGACCAGCACCGCCGGTGCCGCCTCCTGTTGCTGCAGCTCAAAGCGTGCTGCAGCGCTTGCCATCTCTCGGCGCATCCTGGTTCGCGCAATCGCCCACGAGGCGCGTGCCGCGATCCACGCAGCGGCCAACAGCAGCAGCAGCAGCAACGCCGCCGCCGCGGCGACCGCCACGCCTGCGCCTGCCGCGCCTGCACCTGCCGCGCCTGCGCCTGCCGCGCCTGCGCCTGCCGGGCCTGCGCATGCGCCCGGCACCATGGCAGAAGCCATGGCACCCTCCAGAGGGACGGAGAAACCCCCCACGCCCGCTGCTGGGAACGGGGGGCTCGAACAAGTGATCTCCCGCGCGCGCGTTGACCGAGCGGCTTCGGCAGTGTCGCAAGGACACCTTCAAACGCTTACTGAGGGCTGATGGCTCGCTTGCCGTCAGCGGCAGCAGCTCTCCGGCTGTCGGCGGCAGCTGCTGCCCGCATGCCGCGGCGCGCCGGCGCCACTGCACTGCAGGTCGGGCTGGCGCTGGCGTTGGTGGCTGCCAGGCGCCCGTTTCAGCACGGGGTGGCGTGCTGACGAGGGAGGTGTTGAGGCGGGGCGGAGTGGAGGGGGGCCTGAGGTCTGGTGGCAGTTTTTTGGAATTGGTCGACGGTCGTTCGGCACCGCTGCCAGCGGCCGTTGGCGGGCGGGCATGCCAGGTACTAGTTTCTTGACCGCCCAGCTCGTGAACCAACCACAGCCCGTGGCGCCGGGGGGCGTGGTTGGCGAGCTGCATCGCAGCTCCTGCGCCCACGCGCGCGGCGCTGGACCAGCATTGACTCTCCGCGCCGATGGCCCCTGGCGCCGGCCGGCCCCGGTTTCGATTAAAGGACGCCGTATCACCCGCGATGCGACCTACCTTGCCTGGCGCGGGCCCCTCGCCGTGGAGTTCGCTTGCGTGCGTTTGGCACCGGCAGTCACCCTGCGCGCCCAAGCTCATTTCCTCGCCCTTCGGCGCGCCCCACACTCTGGAGACCAGCTCTCCAACAAAAGTGGGACGTTGCGGCTCCCTCAGACGCGTCTCCTACGGCCAGGTGTGCGCCACCGGACAGCGCCAGGGCGCCCCACCCACCCAGCTCACTTGCCGCCCCGAGCGGCCCGCCAGTGGCCTTAGGCAACCGAATCAACCAGGTGAGCCTCCCGGCGGCGCCGGGTCTGCGCGCTCGCCGGACTGAGCCAGCGGTGCCGTCGCCTGGGCGCGGGCGGGGACCCGTTAGGGTGAGAAACGATTCTCGGGGGCTCCTAGGCCCTTTCGGCCAGCAGCGGCGCCGGTGCGGGCCCTGTGGCCCCGCCCCGGGACGCGCCTCACGAAGGGATCTCTCGCGACGCCCCGCCCGCGCAGGAGCCCACGGCCCGCGACGCTCCATGCGGAGGCGCGGCATGAGGGCTCGCAGCCTGGCCCTCTTGCTTGCGGCCTGCCTGGCGCTCGGAGCGGCGAGCACGGTCTCCGCGGCGTTCGCAGGGTGAGGCGCGCGCGCGCCGAGGCAGTCCGGGGTGGTTTGGGGCACGCCCGCGGCCCCCCGCACCGGCCGAGCCGCGCTGCTGCGGGCCTGCGCCATGTGCGCCATGCGTGGCGGCAGGCGTGGTTGAGGGGCTGCTGTTTCCACTGGTTATGCGCGCGCGCGCGCGCGCACGCGGCCCTGGACCAGACCAGTTGAGCACGCGCGCTGCGCACGGGCAATCAGGCGGGAGGCTGCCTCTTCCCACCACTGCTGACCTCCATATACTGGCTCCCCAACCCTCGCCACAGGCCCATTTCCCAGGACGGATGGGTGCAGCCTGATGCCGTTGCGGCCAGCAGGTCGCTGCTACAGGCCGAGGGCGCTGCCGACGGCGCCAGCTCAGACGGCCCGTCTGGAGGCTATGGCGGCGCGCGCCGCCTGATGCAGTCCACGGGCGGCTATGGCGGCGCCCGCCGCCTGATGCAGTCCACAGGCGGCTATGGCGGCGCCCGCCGCCTGATGCAGTCCACGGGAGGCTATGGCGGCGCGCGCCGCCTGATGCAGTCCACGGGCGGCTATGGCGGCGCCCGCCGCCTGATGCAGTCCACCGGCGGCTATGGCGGCGCCCGCCGCCTGATGCAGTCCACCGGCGGCTATGGCGGCGCCCGCCGCTTGGCGCAGTCCACGGGCGGCTATGGTGACGAGGGCACGGGCGGTTACGGCCGTGCGCGTCGCCTCGGCGAGACTGTGGGCGATGCATCCGCTGCAGCGCAGCCGCAGCAGCAGCAGCTGTGGGCCGGCCGCCCTGCTGGCAATGTCGTCGACACTGCCGTGAACAGCGCGCGCGCCGCGGCGGCGAGCAGCCTCCTGTCGCCGGCACCCGGCACGTGCTACTGCCGCTACGACACCGATTACGGCACCTGGGCGCTCGGCGAGGAGGGCTGCAAGGCCGCGCTCTACGCCAAGTGCCGCGCCGGCCAGCTGCCGTGCGACTGGCTCGACGCCTATTACGCCGGCGGCGGCCTGGCGCACAAGCTGGCCCACGAGGACGACGTGCAGGGCTTTGTGTTCGACGACTGCCAACCCCAGCCGCCGTGCGCGTGCGCGGGCGTCAACTTCAACGGCGCCGATTCGGGTGGGTGGGCCCTGGGAGGCGGGCAGGTGGAGGGGGAGGTGAAGCTGCAAGGGCCAGCGCTTGCTGGCAGCCTTGTGAGCGCAGCGCAGCAGAGCTCTGTCAGTCCGAGTGCGGCCCCTGCATTCCCTGCCTGCCAAGTGATCCTGCCAAGCGCTGCAGCCCCTCCTTACGCTTGCCCCTCGCGCCCACGCCCCACAGCTGCGAGTGCCTACGCGTGCTGCCGCGACCTTCGCGCCGCGTGCCGCACGCCCTTCACTGGACTGGACTGCTCCGACGTCGAGGCCTTCTGCGGCGACGACGCGCCGAGCTCGACGCCCCTGCGCCGCTGGACGCAGCACAAACTGCACCACGCCGCAGAGTGTGCGGCCTATGCCGGTACCCCCTACAACTTTGTGTCCTTCGAGGCAATGATGGCCGCCCACCGCCCGGCGCGTGGCCCCGCGGCGCTCGGCGCCAATCAGGGCGCCCTGGCTGCGGCCAGCGCTGCGCTCCACGCGCTCGCTGACCGCAGCGGCGCGGGCGCCACGGCGCTCGCCGCCGCCGGCGCCGCGGCCGTGCTCGTCGCCGGCGCGGCGGCGGTGCTGCTGCGCGGCACGCGCGCGCGCGCTGCGGCGCGCGCCATTGACGGCGGCATGGGCGACTTTGTCTCGCCCCTGCTGCACACGATCCCCGAGATGCCGGCGCGCGAGGAGGCCGAGGCCGGCAGCCACGCCAGCGGCGTGCGCCGCACGCCGTCCTCCAACTACCTGATGCCCTCGCCGCCCATCAGCCGCAGCGCCAGCCACGCGTCGCTCAGCGGCGTGCAGTGAGCACAGGCGCAGCGCTCGGGGCAGGCGGCCATATCAGCGCGCGCCATGGAGGGCGCGGGACGTGCGGGCTGCCACCCCCTGACACGTGGCGGCCCGGCGGTTTGAGAGCTGGATTGCGCGCTCGAGCTGCGGCGCACCCCTGCCCTGCGCCCCGCGTGCCGTCGCGGCCTGCACGGTATGCAGCCCGCACTGCCGCCCGCACTCTGCACATGCGCGTGTGCCGCTGCACAACGCCTTGAACGCTCGCATCGGGCATTTGTTGAACAGGTCGCTCTGCATTTGTCGAGCGCCGTAGGGCGCAGTCGCCCCTGCGCGCGCAGCCGCTTTCAGCCGCCATCGGAACGGCGGCACAAAGCGAGGCTTTACACGCTGGAGGTTTGGGCTTGCTGACACAGATACAAGGGGTTGGGCAGCTGCGCGGCCCCTGGAGTGCTTCTTGATGCATTTTCCTCAGAGCACCACCCCCCAACGCCCACTTCGCCGCCACGAGGCCGCTGCTCTCACGCGCGCGCAACAGCGCCGCCGTACGGGGGCCTGAGCCCCCGCCCCCAATCGCTTTGCCGCGTCTGCTGGCCGCACGCTCCTCGCGGGGCCGGCGGGTCGCTGGGCCGTTGCACACCGCCGGCGCTGCTTTTCGGGGCTCCGCGGCGCACAACGGGTCCCGTCGACCCTCTCTCCCTTTCCTTCATCCGCATGCGCGCGCCGCACGGCGCCGCACGCCCACCCGCCCCACCCTCCTCCCCGTCCTTGAACGCCCTCTCCTGACGACGCAACTGCTTCTAGGGGGCCAGTACTTGTGGGCTGCCATTGCCACCACGGATCGTGGGTTGGACAGGCGTCGCCGTTTGGTTTGGCGCGTGCCGCACCGCTCTGTGGCGGCAACTGTGCGCGGGGCACCTGGGCGCCGAGCGTGGCTCGACCCTGGGCGCCGGGCCCGTCTGTGTGCATGTGTTGCTGCCTTTGAAGCCAGCAGCAGCTGCTGCACTGCGTGTAATTTAACTGTGGTGCATCGCCTGTCAGGTCTCAGCAGATAGCGGCGGCCGCGGGGGTGACTGGGGGGCGAGGTGCGTGGCGCAGACGGCAGACAGCAGGCGGAACTGCCGCACCGCTGCGGCACTGCAGCAGCGCCGCCGATGACGAGCGGTGGGTCCGCACAGGCATGTGCCATAAACGATTGAGCTAAAGACGGCATTCGCTTCGGTTTTATTCCACTGCCACGCTGTTTTGAGTGGCAGGGCGCCGGGGCGAGCGCGGGCCCTCGCTGACGGTTTTCCCTGCAGCCCAATAGGCCGCCGTTGCGGCTTAATACTGGATTACTGGACCCTAAAGACCTCTTAAAAGCACCCAAACGGCCTGGAGATGGTCAGCGCGGCTGGTCCGCGATCAGCGGGCGCTCAGGAGGGGCCGCGAGCCCCAGCGGCCTTTCACGACGGCCAGGGCGCGCCTCAGGGCGACGGAGGGCATGTGGGCGCGGCACCGGCGCCAGCGGTGCAGGCCGCGGCGCCCGCGGCCGATGCCGCCGCGGCACAGTCAGCGGCAGGCGGCGTTGCCGCGCTCCCCAGCGCCTCTGTTGGCCTCACATACGACCAGGCGCTGGCGCAGTACGTCGGCGACTTTGGCCGCGGCCAGATCCTGAACTTTGTCCTTGCCAGCCTGGTCTGGATCCCAAACGCGATGCTGATCCTGCAGCTAGTGTTCTCCATGGGCACCCCCGTGCGCGACCGCGCCTGGGCGTGCACCGACGCGGCCGACGCCGCGTGCGCAGCGGTGCTGGCAAGCGGCAGCCCGGAGGAGGGCTTTTGCGCGCTGCGGCGCGAGCAGTGGGCGTGGACGCGCCCCGCTGCCACGCTGGTGTCTCAGTTTGACCTCGTGTGTCGCGGTGAGTGGGGGGTGGCTGGCACGCGGCGGACTGCACTGGTTGCCAGCAGGCCGTGGCACTCGAGCCCCCAACTTTGGCTGGCTCCCGTCAACCGGCACCCTCCACACCTCCCCCCCAGATGCCTGGAAATCCCAGGCCTCGAACTCGTTCTTCTTTGTGGGGTATCTGATTGGAAGTGGACTGTTTGGTCAGGTGCGCGCGGCACGTGCGCAACTGAAAGCGCGCAAGAGAACGGCGGCACACAGCCTTGCGCATGCAGCGGGCGCCGCCGCCATGCGTCAATCGCGCTCGCCGTCCCAACCGGCACCGCCGCCGCTGCAATCGACCCCGCGCGCCCCGCAGCTCTCCGACGCGTACGGCCGCAAGATCTGCATGTTTGGGGCCGCCGTGATCAGTGCGGTGTTTGCGGCTGCGGGGACGGCCTGCCCCAACTACTGGGGGTGGCTCGCGGTGCGGGCGCTGTCCGGCGTCGGCGCCGCTGGGACCGCGCTTGGCGCTTACATTGTGGCCACCGAAGCGATCGGGGAGCGCTGGCGCGGCGCGATGGGCATCGCTACGCAGGTGCGGCTCCGGCGGCCAGGCACGCTCGCCGCCGGGGTGGCATCGGCAAAGCGACGGCTGCAGCACAGGGGTCGGCCCTTGCAGAGGGGCAGCAGGCGCCGCAGCAGCAGGGCCCCAGCGGTGTGCGCTTTGGTTGCACACACAGCGCGCCCCGCCCTGCTTTACTCGCCTCTAATTACTCCAATTGCGCCCGCAGATCTTCTTCATCTTTGGCGAGTTCCTGCTCGTCGCCGCCGCCGCCGCATTCCCCACGTGGCGCGGGCAGGCCTTTGCCGTCGCCGTCGTCAACGCGGCGGCGCTGCTGCTTTGGCCGCTGATCCCCGAGTCCGGCCGCTGGCTGCTGGTGCAGGGGCGCAAGGCCGAGGCGCTGCGCGTGCTCGAGCGCTTTGCGCGGCTCAACGGCACGCGGCCGCCGGACAGGGCGCTCGCTGACATGGCGCCGGCCGGCGGCGGGCAGCGGCTGACGCTCGGCTCGGCGCTGAGGGATTGGCACATCGCGCGGCGGTCGCTGGTCCTGGCGTACGCCTGGATGGTCATCTGCATGACCTATTACGTGAGCGCCGTCGGGCGGCGCCTGTTTTTGGGCCGGTTGCGGGGATTGGGGGGGGGGGCTGGCTGGCAAACCCAAGTCCGCTGGAGTCGTGTCGGCAAGCCAGGTCCCTCAAGGGCTGGCGTGCCTCGCCCCACAACCTCGGCCTCTCAAGCCGCACCTCGGCCCCCTCCCCCAACCCCATGCCGCAGGGCATATCTTTTGCGCTGACCAGCCTGGGTGGCAGCCTTGCAGTCAGCTTCATGGTCAGCTCGGTGGCCGAGCTGCCGAGCTACCTTTTCGCCGGCTGGGCCATCGACCGCTTCGGCCGCCACAACACCATGGGCGGCACCATGCTGCTCGGCGGCGCGGCGTGCATCGGCTGCGCGTTCATGCCCGCGGGCGGCGGCCAGATGGCGCTCGCCAGCATCGGCAAGTTCGGCGTCGCGGGGGCCTTTGCCATCGCGTCCATATACACCAGCGAGCTGTTCCCAACCCTCATCCGCTCCGCTGTGCTGGGCGCCGTCAACCAGGCCGCGCGTGTGGGAGGTGAGGCTCGCAGATGACGGCGGGGCTGCCGTCCGGCCCGCCGCGCCCCCACGTTTGCCTGCCTGCGGCTGCCGGCACCGCGCCGCGCCCCCACCCCCAACCAACAACCGCCGCACACACCCTCCCCGGAACCAAAAAAAGGCATCGTCGCGCCGTTCATCGCGCTTGCCGGCTCCACCTCCAATTCCGGCCTCGTGCCGTTCCTCACGTTTGGCGCGGCCTGCGTGCTGGGCGGCCTGCTGATCTTCACGCTGCCCGAGACGCTGGGCGCGCCGCTGCCGGACACGATGGCGGACATGGGCGTCATAGCCTCCATCTTCACGCACGGCACCCTCAAAAAGGGGCTCAAGGCGGCCGCCGCCTCGATGTTCAAGGTGCGCGTGAAGCTCCCTGGCCGCGGCGGCTCCCGCTGGTCGCGGCTCGCGGGGGGCGGCGGCAGCGGCGGCAAGGCTGGCGGCGGCGGGCGGTCGGGCAAGCAGCGCAGCGTCTGGACAGAGGACGAGGTCGGGATTCTGGAGGAGGAGGGGGAGGCGGCGGCGGCGAGGGAGGACGGCGAGGCGGTGATCATCGCGGCGCATCGGCCGGCGGCGGAGGACGGCTCTCAGCCTGGATCTGGCGGCGGCGGCGGCGGCAAGGGCGGCCCTGCTGCGCGTGTGTGATGCATGGCTTTGATGCCCCGGGCGATTTCGTTACGGAGCGATCTGTCTTTCCTCAACGTTCTGGCCTGTTTCAAGCCACCTGATAGTGCAGCTTCCCAAGCTTTCCGTGCGCATGATGTTTTCTGGCCCCCTTCCTTCATGCAGCGCCTGGCCCCTGCCGCTGGGTGTCGCATCTCCCATCAACCAATCTCGCCCCCGACAGCCGAGCCAGCGCCGGCTGCGCGCCAAACACGCATGCCTCCTTGACCATCTGACGCGCACAGGCAGCGCAGCTACCGTAATCAGCAGGGGGCCGCCGCCCCCACGAGGCAGAGAGCGACAGCGAGGAGTAAAGCAGAAAATATTACACCTGGTCGATCTGGTCGCTGGAAAGAGGGTGCAGTGCGGGCAGAAAAAGAGCTTTGCGGACGCAGTGCAGCGCAGCGCAGCGGCGAGGCGTGAGCGCGCGCTGCTGCATTGCAGGGGGTGCGAGGCAAAGGGACGCCGGTGCAGGTCACAGCCACGTGCACATGATAGCGGCCGGTGGGATTGCAGGCTGGGCAGGCAGGGTTTGGGAAATACAGGGGCGGGGGGTGATCGCGGCAGGATGCATATGCACAAAGCTGCAAGGGGCCGCAGCCGCAATGGGACTCAAAAGGGACTGTTTTGCTGAAAGGGGTTGAAAGGGTGCGCAGCTGATCTGCGCATCTAAAGGACTGGGTCACTGCGACGGGGCCTTTTTTGGGTGGGGCTGGAGCTGCTGGCCGCCTTTATTGGGCGCAGCCCGGCCAGGCGATGCAACGGTGGCGTGCAGGCGGCTGCGCGTCTCACAATGCAGAGGCGCGTCACAGCAGCGCCAGCAGGTCTGAGCCCAGCAGGAGCTTGGCCAAGAAATCGTCCGCCGACGCGCCGCCCTTGGTGGCCGCGCCATCCAGCGACGCGCCGCCGAGGCTGCGCTGCACGGGCAGCAGAGCGCCGGAGCTGCCGCCGCTGCTCGAGCCGCTGCTGCTGCTGCGGCTGACGGACGGCGTCGAGGCGACGCTGCGCTGGGGGGAGGAAGCCCAAGAGGCGGAGGAGGCGGCGGACCGGACCAGGGGCGCGGCGCCGGGGCTGTTCAGACTGCCGACGCTACCCCAGCTCTGCAGCTGCTGCTGCGCCGCGGCGTCGCGCTCAAACGGCGGCTGCCTCGGCTGCTCCGGCGTCATCACCGGCGCCGCGGGGGCGCGGATGGCGGGCGCGGTGGCGGGCCCTGCTGAGGCCGCCGTGGCCGTCGGCGCGACAGGCGGCGCCGCCGGCGCCACGGCGGGGCGCAGCGGCGTCCTGGGCCGCGCGGCCGGCATCGCCGGCGCCGCGGCGGGCGCCGCCGGCGGCGCCGGCGCCTGCAGCACGCCGCCGATCGTCTGCGCCACGCCGCGCGCCGTGATGGACGCGCGCACCTCGGCGCCGGCGATGGTGGCGGCGACGCGGATCTCGCCGGCGCGCGGGTGCACAGTCAGCACGCCGTGGGCGGCGGCTGCGAAGCTGTCGAGCAGCAGGCGCAGGGCCGAGTCCATCACCAGGCCCAGCACGCTGACCTGGATGGACACGTAGGTCAGGCGCTGCGTTAACGGCGAGGGAGGGGGCGAGGCATGGCGGGTGAGCGGGCGGGGGGGGGGGGGTGCACGGTCAACGCATAGTTTGTTAGGGGGAGCTGTCGGAGAAGGGCTTTATCAATGCAAGGTTTGGCAGGGAAAGCTGCGGGCTGCCTCGTCAGAGCGCCAGCGCTGCGGCGGCGCAGCCAAAACCGCGGCGCCCACCCACCTCGTCGGCCTCGACGAGCGCGTGGTTGACGCGCAGGTGGTAGCCGGCGCTGCCCAGCTGAGACCGGATCGCCTCCAGCTTGCGCCCGCGCACGCCCACAAAGTTGCCGCAGACCTGGCGCGGGCAGGGGCGTCGGTTGGGCGTAGTCAGCCCTGGGGCGCATGGGGGTGCCAGCTGCTCCTGCCCGGGCCCGCCGCCCCGCGGGGCGGCAGCCGGTCCAGAGCAATTAGCCCTGCACGCACCAGCTCGTGCAGGTTGATCCTCTTGCCCTCGTGGTGGAGCAGCGCGCTGGGGTAGGTCACGGACATGACGCGCCACTCCTCCTCAAACGCGCTGGCGGCGGCGGGCGCGGCGGGCGCCTCGCCGGCAGCGCCGGCGTGCTCCGCGTGCTGGCACGCCGCCGCCGCCGCGGCGGCCGCCACCGCCGTGCGCGCGGCGGGCGCGGCCAGGGCCGTCGCGGGCTGCCACGGCGCGGCCCCACCACCGTTGTAAGGCTCCAGGACCATCCTGTCGCCGCGGGCCGCTCCGGGGCCGGTGGGGCGGGCAGGGCAGCCCGGCAGGTCGGCGCCGCGGGTCGGCGGGCGGGGGTGGGAGTTTCGAGGCGGGCCGGGCCGCGGGCGCTGGGGTGGGCGCGCGTGCGCGGATCTGGCGCCGTTTGTATCGGAATCTTGTTTGGGGGGAGCGCAGACGAATGTGAAGGCCGGCAGCAGGGGGGCGCAGCTGCCTCGGTGGGGGCCGCCCGCCCCTTCTTGGCTCTCCTGCCCGGGGCGCGAGGTATATTGTTTCAGCGAAATTTACGATCGGCTCCCTGCTCGGCGCGGCCGCCCTCGAATCCAGCGCCCGCCCTGACCGGCCTGCGCAGGCCGCCCCCGCCACCGCAATGAGGACACAAGCCCTGGCCCTGGGCATGGCGTTCGTCATGGCCGGAGCTCTAATGCCAGTGGCGCTCGCGCAGGTGGGCGGGGGGGGCGCGGAGGGCGGCGCGGCAGGGGGGGCGGCCCGCCGCGCTCGGCGGCCTGCCGGTGCGTCCCAAGCCGCGGGCGGGCCCGCCACGCACGCGGCGCGCGGCCGCCGCCCCGCCCCGCGGTGTATATAGCGGCGGGCGGCAGCGGAGGGATGCCTGGCGGGGTTTTTCGGCCCAACGCGCACGGCGGCGCCGCCCAGCGCGCGCAACGCAACCACTGCCCCAGGACGCCGCCTGCGCCCTGCGCCCGTCTGACTTCGGCCGCGTCGACTGGGGCGTGGTCAAGACCGCCTGCGCCCCCGCGGCCGACGCCACCGCCTTTTGCCGCAGCTGCATCTGCGGCATCGGGCGCGGCCTCGTGTCTGGCCTGTACGCCGCCGGCGTGCAGCTGGACGCCAGCCAGTCCACCCTCGACCGCCTGCTCAACACGTGCACCTCGACGGTGCGCCGGCCCCCGCGTTTGAGGCAGCAGCGCACGCGGGGCTGCAGCTGCGTGTGAGGGGGGGAGAGGGCCGTGCCGCCAAGCACCCCGGGGCTCTGGGATGCGCAATCGCCGCCGCCGCCTGCACAAACCTTCCCGCAGGTCGGCGGCCAGCTGATTCAGAACGGCGGGTTCAGCGCCAACACCCTCCAGTCCCTGGCCGCATGCAACGTGCGCAGGGGCGGGGGGCGGGGCCCGGGCGAAACGCCGCGACAGCTGCCGACACCCGCACTTGCGCTCCCTCCCTTGCGCGCCCCGTCAGCCGTTCCCAGCGCTGCGCAGCGCTGGGAACGGCTGGGAGCGCTCATCGCAGCCCCACGCCTCGTACCCCCCCCCGCCCGTAACCCCGCAGGTCGCGAGCGTCGCGGGCGAGTGCGCTGCCGCGCTCGCCGCCGAGCAGGGCACGCGCAGCGCGGTGGCGCCGCTGGGCGCGGGCAACGCCACCGTCGTCGCCAGCTCCGCGGGGCGCGCGCTGCTCGCGGCGGCGCCGGCGCTGCTGCTGGCGGTGGCGGCCGCTGTGCTGGCGTAGTGCCGCCGGCCGGCAGGGGTCGCGACTAACCGCGCGCACGGTACGGCAGTGCCGTTGTGGTTCCGTGGTACCGGTAGGGAGGCAGGAGTAGGGAGCCCCGCATGTAAAGGTCGAGGTGTCTAGCACCTTCCCGCAGCTCGGGCGGCGCAGCCACAGCGTGCGAGACGCGAACAGGCAGCGCGGCGCCAGCGCGCCGGGGTCGAGGCCTGAATACACGCCCCCCGCGCGCTGTCCGCATAATTGGGCCCGTTACACGACCTTTCGCGTCCACAGCCGCGGCGCACAACCCTCAGCGGCTCCCAGATCGAGCTGTTGTTGCCTGGCCCGCCCGTATGTGAGGGTCCGATCGCGTGGGAGCAGCGGACGCAACCGGCATGGCTTCCCGAGCGTCCGGGCGCGCGGCGGGCGCGGTCCTCGCCCTGCTGTGCCTGGTCCGGGCTGTGCGCGCGCAGCAGGAGGTCGCCACCCTCCCCGCCCAGACGCCGCTGTGCCAGCGGCTCCACGATGCCGGGCCCTCCTACCATGCGGCCTACCTCTGCCTGGGCGTGCCGCAGTGGGCGCTGCTGCCCGCGCTGTGGACGCCGCTGGCGATCCAGGTCAACTGCACCGCCCCTACGGTGAGCCGCGCACGTCGCTGCCTGCGCCGCGCCCTGCACGGTAGCTGCCGCCTCTGCGCCCGCGCCGCGACGCATGCGAGCGCCGCCGGGCCTGTTTGCTGCGGCCACCGCCTGACCCGCCGCCGCGCCTCCCCCCCCTCGCTCCTGCCCTCCCGGCCACCACAGTACGAAATCTACACAGCGCGGACGTGGGAGCAGCTGCAGACGGCGCCCGACGCGGTGCGCTGGTGCGGCCTCGCGCACTTTGCCTCCCCGGACACCTGTGCCTTCACGCTGTCGCCGTTTGAGGACGTTTACGTGGCCATCAAGACCCGGCGGGCCTCGCTGCTCGGCAGGAGTGAGTGTCGGCGGCGCGCCTTTTTGGTTGCCGTCTTTTTTTATGGGGGCTGCAAACAGTTCAAGACTCTTCCTTGATGGCGTGCCTGGTCAGCAGCCAGCCGTTGACCGCCGCCCGCCTGCACGCACAGCCCCAAACTCACGGCCTTCCACGTGCCCCCTTCGCCCCTCCCCCCCCTCTATCCCAGTCGGCGCCACCGCGCCCGAGCCGCAGTGCACCTTTGCCGCCCGCCGCGACCTCAGCCTCACAAAGGTCGCCATGGCCGTGCTGGGCGTCGCGCTGTTCACGCACGCGCGCGCGCTGACGGCCTCCTCCACGTTCCGCCTCGGCGCGGGCGCGCTGACCTTTGCCTCGGGCGCGGCCCTCGTGCTCGTCTTCATCCTCATGCGCAGCATGCCGCACAAGCGCAAGCTCGTGGCGGCGCTCGCGGTCAGCGCGTCGTCGGTGGTCGGGGCCATGCGCTGGGCCTACGGCACCTGGGCGCCCGACCTCGCGGCCATCGCCACCAGCCGCGCCGCCATCACCTACTTCCTCGTCACCGGCCTGCTGGGCCTGGGGATCACCTACTGGCTGGACGACCAGGAGAACGTCAAGCTCAACACCACGGTCTCGGCGGTGCTGCACCTCTCGGGCCTGCTGCTCGTTTACCTGGGCACCACCAGCGAGCCCGCCTCCCTCGCGCTCGTCGCGCTGCTCGTCGCGTCGCGGCTGCTGGCGCCGCTGACGGCGCGCGTGCCGCGGGGCGCGGCGTGGCTGGGCGCGCGGCTCGGCGCGGCCGCGACCGCCGCCGCCGCTGCCGCGGGCGCGCTCTCCGCCGCCGCAGCTGCACGCGCCAAGGCGCGCGCCACGGACGCGGGCCCGGTGTCTGCGCGGGCGCCGACGCCCAGCAAGCCGCGGCGCCGGCCTGTGGGGCGGCGTATGGAGGGCGCAGGCATGTTGCTGAGCGAGGACGAGGCTCGGGAGGCGGCCCAGGAGGAGCGGCGGCTGCGGCGCGAGGAGGAGGCGCGCTTACTGCGCGCGCAACAGCTGCTGCAGGCGCGCGCCGGCGGCTCGGGCGATGGCGGCGTTGACGGCACCGGCTCTGGTGTGTTCGTCAAGTGGGGGGTCAACGGCGCCGTGCAGCTGCAGCAGTACCCGTTCACGGAGGAGGAGGAGGAAGAGCCCCCGCAGCAGCAGCAGCAGCAACAGCAGCAGAACGCGTGGCGGTGGCCGAGTTCGCAGGGGGCAGAGGCCAAGCCGGCGCAAGCCCAGCCTCTGGAGCAGCAGCAGCAGCAGCAGCAGCAGCAGCAGCAGCATCAGCAGCATTGGAAAGCGCAGGCAGCAGTGAAGCAGCAGCAGCAGCCCGCCACGGTTGCACCTGCAAGCGGCGGCTGGTTCAGCCGCTGGAGCAATGCGGCACTCGCGCCCGCAGCGGCGCCCACTGCAGCGGCGAGCGCGCCCACTGCAGCGGCGAGCGCGCCCTCAGCAGCACCGCTGCACCTGCGCACGCCCCCGCCTGACCCGCTGGCCAGGAAACCGGTGGTGCGGCCGACCTCGCCGCCACGGGGCGGCGCACGGCAACTCCAGCAGCAGCAGAAGCAGCACCAGCAGCAGCAGCAGCGGCCCCGCAAGGGGCCCGGGCCCGACACCCTGGGCTCTTCGGACGACGACGGCGCGCCCCCTGCGCGCTCGCCCTGGAGCCAGGAGCGCCTGGTGGTGGACATCCGCAGCCCGCCCTCGGCGCGCCGCTCGACGCCGGCCAGCGCGGCGCGCGCAAGCGGCGCCGCCGCCGCCCGCGCGCAGGCCGCGCCGCAGGCGACGCCGAGCCCCGGCGGCGGTGACGTGAGCCCGTTGGTGGCGGCGGGCAAGATCTTCAACGCAGAGAGCAGCCGCGTCATCCAGATCGGCAAAGGCAAGTACGACGAGCTCGTCAGCAAGGGCTACACGCCCGACTTCAAAAACGGGGTGCTGCTGCCGCCGGAGGGCGGCGGGGGCGGCGCCAGCGGCAGCGGCGCCGGCGTCCAGCGCACGCCTCCGCAGCGGGTGGCGCGGAGCCGGCGAGGGTGAAGGCAGCCCCCTCAAGGGCTGACAGCCGCGCCGTGCCGTCTGCTGGCACTGTCTATCCACGCTGCCTGGGCTGCACGGTTGAGTTGTTGCTTTGCCTGCCTCCATCTGCATGTAAAGATGTGCAACGTGTTTTTACAGTCGGCAAACTAGCACACGCAGCCCCACACAGAGGGCGATGGGGGCTGATGTTTCAGCGCGCGCAGCTTGCTCAATGGATGCTCAAAAGGGGCAGCTGCTGGAGGGGTTCGAGTGCCTGGGAGGGTCGCGGAGCTGGCTGCTTGCTCTGGGACCGCGGCCGCTGCCCGCGGTGTCCCTGCTGCCGCGGCTGCTGCCTTTGGTTCGGCTGCCGCTGCTGCCTCTTCGCCCTGTCCCGCTCCCGCTGCTGCAGCTGCTTCTGGCGCTGCTGCTCCTGCCGCTGCCGGCGCGCTGCAGCGGCGACAGCCGCCCTGCCCGTCGCGCCCCCGGCGCGGCGCGCCGCCTCGGCCGCCGCGGCGGCGCCGGCCGCGAGCAGCGCGTCTCCGCGCAGCGCGACCGTCCGGCCGCCGGCGGGCCCGGCCCCCTGCGGCAGCTCAAACTGAAAGACACAGCCGCCCTTGGGCACCACGTGCACGCGGTCGTCGGCGCCAACGATCTGAAACGTCCGCGCCGTGTCCGCAGCGACGATGCCGGCGACGCCCGCGTGCGCGCGGGCCTTGGACGATGCCACCGTCAGCAGCGCGCCGTGGAGGTCGGCGCCGGCGAGGCGGGCCTCCGGACTGTCGGCCGCGCCCGTGGCCGCGGCGCCGGCGCCCTGCGGAGGCGCCGGAGCGGACGTCAGCAGGCCAAAGGCGTAGCGCTGCCACGCCTCGTGGAGCGGCTGCAGCGCGGCGAACGACACGCCCGCGGCGCCCGCCGCCGCGGCTGCAGGTGCAGTTGCGCCTGCGCCGCCGCCGCCGCCGCCGCCGCCGCCGCCGCCGCCGCCGCCGCCGCCACCGCCGCCGCCGCCACCTCCGCCGCCCTCCGCTCCGGGCGCGGGCCGTAGCCTCGCCACCTCCTGCCTGAAGCGCCTCGGCGCCAGCCGCGCCGCCAGCCGCGGCCGCGCCGCCGCGGCGGCGGTCGCCAGCGGCGCGAGCGAGGCCGTTGGGTTGTCAAGCAGCAGGTTTTTGTCGGTGATGCGCGTCGCGATCATGGCGCGCGCGGTGGGCGCGGGCATGTTTTTGGTCATCTGGGGCTCGAGCAGGTCCCCCACGGAGCCGTGGCACGTCGAAGGCGGCGGCAGGCGCAGGCGCGCGGCCAGGGGCCCGGACAGCAGCGCGTCGTCCAGGCGGCGGTAGGGGAACTGGCTGAGCTGCCCCCCCTGCTGCTGGGGGTGCTGCTGCTGCTGCTGCTGCTCCTGGCCTGCCTGCGGCCAGGCTCCCTGTGCCGCGGCGGCCGACGGCGGGGCCGCGTCGGCGGGACGCGCCGCACCGCCGCCGCCGCCGCCGCCGCCGGCCGCCGCGTGCGCCTGCTGCAGCACCGCGAGCCTGCGGGGCAAGGGGAATGGAGGTGGAGGTGTCGAGAACCATTCTACATTCGCGCCAAGGCGCCAAATTTGTTTCGCGCCAGGGGCGGCCCGACGGCGCACGGTCCCCCTCCCTCCCTGCGCAGCGCACGCTCACCGGCGCTTCTTGGCGGCTGACTGCATGATTATACCTCCACAATTGCGATCGGCTCGCGCTCCAATCGATTCCAGGGCCGCGTCCCTTGGTTTCTGACTGCTGACCAAGTCCCCTGACTTTCCCAAAGCCTGTTCCGGCCCCGCCCAGACACATATAGGTTAGGGGGAATCCACGTGGCAAATTATAGGCATCAATTCAGCGCCGCAACGGCCCCCGTGCCCCGCGCCCCAGGCCCCAGCCCCCGGCCGCGCTCCCACCCTAGCTGCCTGCCCAGAGCGGGCGCGCGTGACAGGCGGGGTGCCAACTGCGGAGGCCGGGCGCCGCTCTGGGCGTCCTAGCACGGGCGGCGGCGGCAATCCCTGGTCGCGCCCGACCACGTGCGCGGGCCCCGCCAGGCATGGAGGCCTCCTGCAGGTCCCCCTCCGCGACGGCGGTGCAGCACACGGCCGCGGCGCTCGCGCTGTGCGAGGCCTGCGTCGCGGCGCTGACGCTGCTGTGGGCGGCGCTGCGCGCGGCCGGCAGCTACGCGCTCCTGCTGCTGGCCACCCGGGCCGCCCACCACATAGCCGGCGTGCGCGACCACGCCGCGACGCTGGCGGCCGCGGCCGCGGCGCTGCTGCCGGCGAGCCCGTCGTCGCCGCGGCTGCGCCTGCGGCGCGCCGCGAGCGAGCCGCTGCCGGCGACGCCCCCCGCGGGGCCGGCGCCGGGGCGGCGCAGCAGCGGCGGCGGCCTGGACGCGGCGGCCGCGTGGTGCCGCCGCCTGTCGTGGCCGGGGCCCGCCAGCGCCGCCGACCCCGCGGCCGTGCCCCTCGCGGCGCGCCCGCAGGCAGAGCCGGCGCCGCTGCTGCCCCCGCAGCTGCCGCAGCATGCCGGCCGGCTGGCTGTTGTCCTGGACCTCGATGAGACGCTGCTCTACCCCCGCCGGGCGCCCCAGACCCAGCACCAGCAGCCCCAGCAGCAGGCCGACGTGCTGCGCCCCGGCGTGCACGAGTTCCTGGCGGCGCTGTCAGAATGCGCCGAGGTGCTGCTCTGGACCGCCGGCGGCGCGGCCTACGCGCAGCGCCAGCTGCAGGCGCTCGACCCCCACCGCAAAATCTTCGCCGGCGTCGTCGCCGGCGCGGCCTCGACGGGCCCGGGGGGCGCTAAAGACCTGGCGCGCCTCAACCGCTGCCTCGCGCGCACCGTGCTGGTGGACAACTCGGTGGCCTCGTTCGCGGCGCAGCCGCTCAACGGCGTGCCCATCCCGCCATTCACGGGAGACCCCGGTGACCGGGTGCGCCCCGCCGCCTGGCCCCGCCCTTTCAGCTGCACCGCCACGCTGCGCCGCCCCGCTCTGCATGGCACCCATCCCCGCTCCGCACCGCCGTGCAAATGCCGCTCACCCGTGCGAGCCTCGCTGCGTTTGCCAACGCCCGACCCCAAAACACGGGCCGATGCAACTCGCGCCCACCTTCGCCGACCCCCACCCCCACCCCGCGCCGCTCCGTCACCCCCCCCCTCCACCCGCAGGTGCTGCTCACCGTGATCCTGCCGCTGCTGCAAAGCCTCGCGCAGTACCGGGGAGACATCCGCCCAATCCTTTCGGAAACCGTAGGCCTCGGAGAGTGGATGCGCGCGCGCAGCGAGCGGCGCCGCACAAGCGCCGCCGCCAGCGGCGTGCGCGGCGTTTAGGGTTTTCCCGGAAGCGGGGCGCCAGCGCGCTCGCCGCTTTGATTGAACGGCCCTTTGCATTGTCGCCCGCCACGCTCCGCTGATCGCGCTCGTCGATGCGCCGCGCGCCCAGCCGTCCATGCGGCGCAGAGTTTTTTTTTGTCACAGCGATGACAACGACAACGATGCAGACCCGCAAGCACTGCGCTGACAACGGTTCCAGGCCCCAATGGGCTTGCCACGCCTTCCTGCGCCGGCCCCCCTCCATTAGGAGCCGCGCGTGCCAGGTCACCCGTCCCTGCGGCCCCCCCCCAAGTCACTCATACCTCTGTTGCCGCTGCAGCCGCCGCGCGCCTGCCTCGGCTGACTCACTAGCGTCACTGCGTGCGCGCGCGCGGCAGCGCAAGCCACCCCGCAGACGCGTATTGTATCTGCCCAAACTTCCCAGCAACAGTGGCCGCTGCCGCCGCCTTTGTGAGCGTGTGCGTGGCACGCGCTCTTGCAGGAGAGGAGCGACCTGCGCCACCGCCCGCCCGCCCCCACACACATGGTGGCCACTTGACCCGCCCGCCTGCATTTTCGAGCGCACACGACCCGTTTGCGTCAAGACGCCGCCTTGCGGCGCCGCAGAGGCTCCCCCCTGTAAAATAGCCTCGCGATCAATCGGATTACAAGGGTTTGCGGCTGAGCTGCGGGCCGAGCGCGCGGCCAGAGGGGCTGGCGGCGGCGCTCCGCCCGGCCTGCGGCCACTGCCTCCCCGACCTGCGCGCCTGCTGCGCTCAGCTGGTGTCCATGGCCTCGCCCTCTGTGATCTCCAGCGCGGTCAGCGGGATGACGCGCTCCTTGATGACGGCTGCGGGGAAGGTGGCAGGCGTTTTTTTTGGGGGGGGGGGAGGGTGAGGCAAAGGGGGGCGGGGCGGGGCGCTGCAAGGTGTGTGCTCGGCCGCTCGTGAAACGGGCCTGCTCAAGGGTTTTGAAACCGCCAACCGCCTCGCTGCGGCCTCAGGCTGCCCCTTAGCGCCGGGCTGCTTCGAGGGCCGCTGCACCAGCCACCCAACCCCGCGCCCCCCTCGCGGTGGGCACTCACGCGCCGTGCCCTTGGGGTATTTCACTGGGAACTCCCTCTGGTAGGTCTTGCCCATCAGCAGCTCGTGGTTGCGGAGGTAGTCCACGCCGTCCTTGGTGATGACGCAGAGGTCCACGTTGGAGCCGGAGCCCAGGTCGTTGTACACGCCGCTGCGGGGGGGGGGGGGGTGGCGGGGGGGGGGGGGGGGGGGGGGGGGGGGGGGGGGGGGGGTTGGGGCTCTGAGGCGCCGACCCAAGCTGATGGAGGGCGTGGCGGGGTGAGGGTTGGGAGAGCTGCCTGCCGCCGCGCGTCCCAAAGGCGCAGCGTGGGCGCCGGTCCAACGGCGCTGCGCGCGAAACTGCGTGGGGCGGCCCCGCGCGCGGCCCCACCTGCGGATGGCTGCGGCCACCAGCGCCATGGCCTCCTCCCGGCTCATGTCCTCCTTGAAGCCCGCCTCAAACACCGACATGGCGTTGAGGCTGCCGCTGCCCATGGTTGCGTAGGGCAGGCAGTCCGTGGAGCCGTGGGGGAAGATCTGCCGGGGAAAAGGGGGGTTGAGGGGTGTGTGGGCACCAGGCGCGTGGGAGGGCTGCAATGGCATGGCCTATTGATCTGATCACGCGGCAGCAGGCGCCGCACGTGCCGCCAGCGGGCCAGCCCGGCTGCTGCGGTGCGGCCCTCACCGTGAAGAGGTGGGGCCCGTTGAGGTCCACGCCGCCCAGCACCAGCGCGGCGCTGACGTGGCCCTGGTACCTGCGGGGGGGTGGAGGGGGCGCGGGGTGGGGTGGAGGGAGAGAACGGGGTGGGTGTGGTGCGGAGGGGCTGGGTTGGGGCGAGGGGGAGGTGAAAGCGATATAACAGCAGTTTCGGTTGTATGCAAGCGGCTGAACTCGAAGCAACGGCGAGTGCATGCGCTGCTGAGCGCGCCGCAGGCTCAAGACCACGCCTGCGCCCCCGGCGGGCCGCGCACTTGAACAGGTGAGATTTGAGCATCGTCATGGCCGTGACGATGCGCGACTCCCGCCCCGTCGCGTAGCGGTGCAGGTCCAGCGCGCTGCTGATCATGGCCGTGACGTTCATGGTGTCTGCGGCCGTGCCGGCGCCGCAGCAGTAGATGTTGGGCGCGATGTAGTGGATCTTCTCGCAGTTCTTGTCCGCAACGGTGGAGCCGGACGTGGACCGCGTGTCGGCGCCGAGCACGACGCCGTCCTGCACAGGTTGGGAGGGGGGGGGCGCGTTGGGCGCCACACGCCCCGCTTCCTGCTGCACGCACGCGCAGCCGCTGCACGCCTGGCAAGCCGCGCCGGCAACACGCCGCCGCCGCTCGCAACGCGATCGAGCCCCATTGCACCCTCCCGCAGAAACCAACCTTGAACACGACGCCTGCGATCGTCGTGCCCGTCTTCCATGCAGAGGGCGGCGCCATGCCCTTGCGCTCCAGCAGCGCGTTGCGCTTGCACAGGTCGAAGCTGAAGCCGCCGCCGTTGGACCCCATGGCTGCCCCGATCTGCGCTTCAAGGGGCCCTGGCCCGCCTAACAAGGGGCGCCGCGCGAACGGGCGCGCTGCCTGGCCGCAGCGAGCAGGGGGAGCAGGCCACGACTTAGGCGAGGGCGCCCCCGGGCCCCTGGTGCGCCTCAAGCCGTCCAAGAAGCAGCTGTTAACTGATCAACGTCCGCCCCGGCTGCGCAGGCAGCAGTGGAGGCCGCGGGATCGCCCGAACGCGCGATGTGCAGGGGCTCGCCGTGATCTGGCTCGCAAAGACGCGTGCCTGCGCTTGCTGAACGATAACTTGATAGCCTGGAACAACCCACGGCACCCGTGATATGGGAAGGGACGGGCCGGCGGCGGGCAGCTGCGCGCCAGCCGTGCCGGTGCACTGCGCTGCTGTGCAGTGGCCGCTCGACGAGCGGTGCGCCCAGCGCCCGGCCGGCGCCAGCGTGGGGGGCGTGAGATACATGGATGCTCCGCTTGTGTATCGTGGCAGCGGCGGCGCAAGCGCAAGTCCTGCGCCGCGTTGACCAGCAGTGCTGATGCCTGCCGCCCTGCACCCGACGCATCTACCCCCGAGCCAAACGGCCCAGTGGCCAGGAGTGCATTGCGGAAGCGGGGCGGGGGGACTGGGCTGACGCTGCTGGGCTGCATCCAGGCCGCTTGGTGTTGCGCCTGGCCGCCTGCAGTACGGTAACGGCGGCGCGCGGCGCAGCGCGCGGCTACCAGGCGGCTAACGGCCAGCAGCGGCCCTCATTGTTCTAATCACACGCGCGAGATACCGATGCGGGCCTGAAGGGGCCACGTCAAGCCACGCGGGCTGCGTTCCTCACTTCCCGTGGCGACCCCGCGTGCGGGCCGGCCCTCGGGCTGGTCGCCCCGGTACTGGGAAGGCCGCCAGCGATGCCTCAGGGCCGCGATGGGGCTGGCGGCGGTCGGAAGCGCGAGCTCGCATCGGCGATGATCGGTAAGCGCGCCGCTCGCCGCGAGCGCGCCGTCCACCAGCGCGGCCGGGGCCCCGTTCCGAAGCAAATCGCCCCGCAACCGCCCCGCAGCGCGGCTTGAGGACGAGCTGCGCAAGATGCAGCGGCGGCTCGAGGAGGAGGCCGCGCTCAACCTGGTCGCGCGCGCGCGCATCCCGCTGCTCGGCGCGTTTGCAGAGTGCCGCGTCGCGCTGGGCCAGCGCCTGGCCGCGGAAGAGGCGCCGGAGGGGCAGCGGGCGGCGGCGATGGCGGAGGCGCTGGAGTCGATGCAGAGGGCCGACGAGCTGGTGGGGGCGGTGCGCCGCACGCTCGGCAGCGGCGAGGCCCCGCCCCCGCCCGCGCCCCCGCCCGCCGCGCGCGGCGGCGGCGACGAGCCAGCGTGCCCGGCGCTGGCGGCCGGCGATGCGACCGCGTGCACCAACAGCAGCGGCGCGAGCTCGAGCACCGCAACGACGGTGGCGCTGGCGGCCGGCGCGGGCGGCGGCGCTTCGGGCGCCGCGCAGCAGCTGGGGATGGGCGCGTCGCTGTCGAGGATGATTGAAATGTGGGTGGCCGCGCGCCGGCGCGGCTGCGGGGCCGTGGGCGCGGGCGCAGGGACTGCGGGCGCGCCGAGCGGCGGCGCGGCGGCGGGGCAGTCGGGCGTGCATGCGAGCCCCGCCCTCGCCTCCGTGCCCGCCTCGCCGCTCACGCCGGTGCATGCCTCCCCCACCCGCCGCAGCGTCATCGAGGCGACGCGGCTTGAGCTGGACATGGACGGCTTCATCGCGTGGTGGCGGGCGCGCCTGTCAAAGCTGGCGGTTGTGCTGGTGCAGGTGCAGAGCGGCATCAGCACGCCCGAGTCGCTGGAGGAGGTGCGGGGGGTTCTCTGGTCGCGCGCTGCACTTTGGGCGGCGACGCGCAGGGCTGCTCTTGGTGGCGCGGCTGGGGGGGACTGCCAGCGGTGGTGCCATGCTTTGCGTGCGTGTGGGGACGTCAGCAGAGTGGGCCGCTGGAGCCAGCATCGGCCAGCGCAAGCGGCATGGCCGGCGATGGGCGCCGCCGCACGGGCCCAGAAAAGCGGCCCGGCCCACCCCACCGGCTCGGCTCGCCTGTGCCCCTCCGCCCCCCACCCCCCAGTCCTTGTACGAGATGTCCGCCGCCTTTGGCGGCCTGTTCCTGGTGCGCCCCTGGTTTGCGGAGCTGATGACGCTCAACATGGACAAGCGCGCGCCGGAGCGCCAGCCGCCGGGCTGGTGGGGCCGCGTCGCGCGCGCCATGGAGCCGACGGAGCGCCAGGTGGACGAGGGGTGGGGGGGAAATGATGGCGCGTGCGCTTGCGCTTGCGTGTGAGCGTGCGTGTGCCCCAAAACGTTGCTCGGCCTGCGCCGGCCAGACCTCGGCCTGCTCGGGGGAGCCGAGCGCGCCGGTGTTTGCCCGCAGCAGACGCCAGCGCAGCAGCCGCACGCCCTCCAGGAGGGCCGCCCAACGCCGCGCGCCTTCACCGCCCGCCCAACCAACCCCCGCGGCCGCGCAGGTGCCGCTGCTGCACGCGTCCTTCAGCTGGGTGCGCTCCGCCAACATCGCACTGCGCGGCGAGTGCGACCAGATCGCGCGGCGCGCAGTGGATGCGGAGGCCCACGACCCCGAGGGCCACGCCGCGCTGCTGTTTGGCCTGGAGCGCCTGCAGCGCGTGTACCGCGTGACGGTGGTGGCGCACAAGATGGTGGTCATGGCCGCGCTGCTGCAGCCGCCGCAGCTGGCGATGCTCTACATCCAGGCCTGGCCCTACATGCCCATGTTAGTGGGCGTGCTGGAGGACATGGCGGCCGAAACGGGGTGAAGCGCCCCGGGCTGCGATGCGGAGTGCGAGGCGGAGGCCAGGGGCGGCGACAGCACTGTGCCGGGAGGCGTGCGCGGCCGGCGGCGCCGCGCGCTCGGCCCAGCGGCGCCGATGCTGACCGGCGGGCATTCGGCCCCCAAGGCCGAGCGGCGATTAGCCCCCACAAGGCCGGCCGGCATGGGGCCGCGGCTTCCCAAACTTGGCACAAAATTACACACACACTCACACACACACACTTGCGTGCAGCCAGCTATCGGCGCGGGCTGTGGGCGGCGCGGCCCAGCTGTCTCCTTTGAGCCGACACAACCATGGCTTTTAGCAGCATCCTGGAATTGCTGGATGGTGCACTCCTCCACATCAACAGCACCCAAACCATACGCCACCTTATTGGTTCGCCGGTCGCCTCAGCGAGGCTTTCCCGCCTTTCAAGGCGGCTGCGGCGGGTGCCTCGCGCATTCGCGCGCCAACGTTTTCCGTGCCACGCTGTGCTTAATTGGCACGCGCGCCACTGCCAAACAAAGGTAGTTAATCCATCTTTAATGGTCCCCCAAACCTGCCTGCATCGCAGGCTCCGAGCATGCCTTTACCGTATTGTACCGTATTGAGCACCGCCCCGACTGAGCACCGCCCGCCCCGACTGAGCACCAGGGCCCCTCCGAACGTTGAACTCGCCTTTCGCCCGCATTTTGCAAGCTTTCAGCACCGGGTGCTCAAGCCTCTGCGCCCTGAACTCAGTTATGATGCGCTTGTAAACATTCAACGGTTGTGGCTGAGCGCGCGGGGCATCCCGGCGCGGCGGCGGCCAGGCACGGCAAACGGCAGCGGACACGCAGCAGCGGACACGCAGCAGCGGACACGCAGCAGCGGACACGCAGTGTCGCGGGGCACTCGAGCGCGGGGGCGCCGCTGCGCACGCATCAAACCCCCGTGCCGCCCGGCGCATCGTTCAATTCACGCTTCGAGACGCTCTTGTGCCCGCTGTGGAGCCCCGATTTTCGCCCCCTCAGGCCCCCAGCCCCTTTGAGCCCCGGCCCCCGTGGCCTTCCAGCAGCCCTGCCTCAGCGCCCCCGCAACAGGCGATCGCATACAAACGTCGGTTTTTCGAAAGCCGAGCCCGCCATCGCTGCCACGGGCGCCAGCAGGCGACGCCTGGGCAGCGCGAGCAGCGGTGCACCGCGAACGGCAGCAGCGCGGCAGGAAGGGTTGAGGCCGGCAGCATGGCGTGGCCGGGGCAGCCGCAGCAGCCCGAAGCGGAGCAGCGGGTGCGCATGCGCGTGCTCCGCGCTGCACGTGGCCGGGCGCGCTGCGGCCGGGCGCGCTGCGCTGCGCTGCTCCGCCTGCGCTGCGCTGAAGCGGCCCGACCCGGCCAAACCCCTCCACTCGCCTTTTCCCTTGCCCGCAGCTATTCGAGGGCCACGTGCCCTCCGTGCCCAGCAGCACCAGCCTCCCCGGCATCGCGGCGCCCAGCGGCGCCGTGCCCTCGGCGGCGGCGCCGACGGGCTTTGGCGGCGGCGGCGGCGGCGGCGGCGGCGGCTGGGACGAGAACACGCTGGACGAGCCGGTGTGGCACACGCTGAAGCGCGACGTGATCACGATCGGCAGGAACCTGCGCAGCGTGCTCATCCCAATCAACTGGGACTTCACAAACAGCAGCGCGGCGCTAGGAAATTGGGACCTGTGGGGGCCGCTGGTGGGTGTGCGGGGCGCCTGCGCGAAGGCGCGCCGTTGGGGGCTGTGCTTGCGGCGCGCCGCAGCTGCGGCCGCCAGCATGCAGCACGTGCGATTGCGAGCGCCGGCCCGCTCAGTGCGCAAGCCGCGCTCCGTCTGCCTGCCTCTGTGCCCCTGCTGCCGGGCACACCCCCATCAAAAACCCCACCCCTCCCCCCTCAGATCTTCATGCTGTCGCTGGCCATCACACTTTCAGCGGGCGAGAAGAAGCCCTCGGACGTGTTTGCGGTGGGCGCCCCCGCCAGCAGCGCGGGCATGCGCGCGCAGCGGCGCGCGCCATGCGGGGCTGCCGTCGGCACGGGCAACCCACAGGCCTTGCCCGCCAGCGGGAAGCAACCACACACACAACACAAGCAGCGCGGCCGCGACCAACGGCGCCCACGCGTGCCCGCACCCCTCCCCTCCCCCGCCTCTGCCCGCAGCTCGTGTTCACGGAGGTGGCCCTGGGCGCGGTGGTGCTGACGGTCAACGTGATCCTGCTGGGCGGCGACATAGTGTTCTTCCAGTCCATGTGCCTCATCGGGTACTGCCTGTTCCCGATCAACATAGCGGCCATCGTCTGCCTGTTCACGCGGATCAAGGTGCGGGGCCGCGCGCGTGGGCTGGCGGGGGTGCTGCGGCGGCTGCTGCGGCGCGGCGGCTGCCTTGGCGTGGCGGCGCTGCAGAGACGCGCGCGCTGTGCGCGCTAACGCGCCCCCCCCCCCCCTTCCGCCCGCCCCCTCCAGTGGCTGCGGCTGCTGGTGCTGCTGGTTTGCCTGGTGTGGTCGTCCGCTGCGGCTTTGCCGTTCATCGGCAAGACTGTGGTCGACAGGTGGGGGGGGAGGGGGAGGGTCGAGGGGCGAGCAGGGAGGGTGGTATGGTATGCAGTGCAGCCTGCCACGCGGACCCACTGCCACCGGGCAGCCGGCTCGTCGCTTGCACGCACTGTGTGCCGCGCTGACGCGCCGGGTGCTGTCGCTGAAACCCCCAGCACCCCCCCCCTCGCCCCGCAGGCGCCGCGCGCTGGCGGTGTACCCCGTGCTGCTGATGTACACCTCGATAGGCTGGCTGGCGCTGGTCAAGAGCTGAGGGGCCCGGCGGCTGCATTGTAAATGAGCATTTCGGGTGGCGGAGCCGGCGGCGGGGTTTCGAAAGCAGGCGGCCGGTGGGGGGATGCTGACGCAGCAAGCGGGGAGCGAGTCGGGGGTCGACCCCCCTTGAGGGCCCCCATTGCATACCCAACTCAATTGTATGGCAAAATCCCAGCTTTAGCACTGCAGCGGCAATTACCAGGGCTCCACCGCGTCGATCTCGGCCGGCGCGCGGCCAATATGCAGGCCTCCTCTGCCCGCGGCGGGATGGCGGGTTGTTCGGGCCACTCTCTGGCCTACGCGCCAACCCCATTGGCGGCCTGCCCCAGCGCGGGCCCTTGGCGGGGGCAGCGGCGCTCGCAGCAGCAGCAGCACCGCGCGCGTGGCCCGCTCGCGCCACGAGCAGTCGCGCACGACCTGACGGCCACGCTGCTGGAGCGGGTAACCTCCCTGGCGCTGCGCGCGCGCCTCAAGGAGGCGCGCTCCGTGGCCGCCGACATCTCATGCGACGCGTTCAGCCTGCTGGCGGGGCGGGTCAACAGCGTGGCCATCCGCGGGGAGGGGTGGCGGTCGCCCCTCAACCTGACGGCGCAGCTGCTGGAGGTGCTTGGGGAGGGCGTGGGGTGGGGTTTTGGGTGTTGGGGGAGCGGCGGCGGCGGCCACGGGCTCAAGCGGCGCAGTGGCGTTCAGCGGGCTGCGACGCCCAGGCTTTCCGCCTGCCCACCTGGCGGCCACTGCCCATTCGAGCTGCACGCCTCGCCGACCGCAACCCCCGCGCCGCCGGCGCGCGTCGCGCGACCGCAGGCCACCGTGGGCGCCGCGGCCCTGGACTACGCGCAGGTGCTGCTGCGGGGCCGGATCGTGCTCACAAACGTCCCCACGGGCACCGCGCGCGTGGTGTTCGACGAGGTCGACTTTGGGAACTTCCTGACGCACCCGCTGGTGACGGAGGCGGCAAAGGAGGCGGTCCGGGTGGGCGGCGGACGCGCGCGCGGCGCTTTGGGGGGTGGGGCGGCAATCGATCCGCGGAGCCCCGCCCGGCATTGAACGGTCCCTTCCGCCGTGAGCCCCGCCCTGTGCGCCCGAGGCCACGCACCGCCGCCGCAGCTGCAACGCGCCCTTGCCGGCGCGGCTTCCCGCACTGAACCCGTTCCCCCGCGCCGCCGGCCTCCGCGCCTCGGCCGCACCCCCCCTGTCCCCTCCCCCCCCCCCCCAGGGCAGCGCGTTTGTGTTTGACCGCGACTCGGTGCGCCTCGAGGCGCCGTCGCGGGAGCGGCCCGAGGGGCTGATATTCTTCACGGGCACGTGGCGGGGGGACAACGTGCGGTACCAGGCGCGTGGACGGTTTCTTTTTGGGCGGTCTGGGGTTTGACTCGCGATCTTGGGGGTTTGACCAGCCTGGATGTGCAGCGTGGGCTGTCGCCGGAGCTGGCAGCTGACAAGGCTGCGGCGATTTGGGGCTTGCAACGCGGGCAGCTGATGCGGCAGGCGGGAGCCGCCCGCCCGCGGCAGCGCCTGCGGCGGCGAGGCGCGCGGCTGAGCCCTGCGCCCTGCGCACCCCATCGGAAACTGCGCAGGTGGAGCTGCTGCCGGTGGCGCGCGGCGCGGCTGTGGGGCGCGGCGTGCAGGCGCACGCCATCGCGCTCGGCGTCGGGGGGCGGTCGAGTGAGCGGCGCGGGCGCGGGCGCGAGCGCGGGGTTGGGGTGGAGGGCGCTCCTGTGGATTCGCGGCCCTCCGCATGCGCCGCCCGCACTCGCCCAAACGATGCCTCCCCCGTAACCAACCCCCCAAAGCAACCGCACGCGTGCCTTGGCACCTGATAACGAAACCGAACGAAACAAAAACGTGCATCATCCAACCCAACTCCAACCCAACCCCCCCCCCACACACAAAAGGCTCTGCCGGCGTGGTTGAGGACGAGCTGGGCCGCTTCTTCAACTCCCTCACCGTGGACCTCGAGGGCGTGGAGCTGCGCCTCATGAGCGTGACGCTGTCGGCGGGGACGGGCTGGGCGGGCGCGGCGGCGGACCTGCGGCTGCAGCTGACGGTGAAACGCTTCCCGCCGCTCAACGTCAAGTTCTGAGGGGGAGGCGCGCGCGCGCGCGCGGGGGCGCCGGCGCGGATTTGCCGCAAACTCGGATTTTTTTGCCTTTGGCAAGCGCTTTAACAGGCGCTCGTCCTGTTGCATGCATGTGTGCACATGTCACCCAATTAGTCAGCGAGACCCTTCCCCCGCCGCCCTTGCCGGTCCCGGCGCAGCAGCCACGGGCGCGCATGCCACCGCATGCCGCCGCACGGCCCGTTTTGCTTTCCTCCCGCGCCGCAAACCCCGCCAAACGAAACGCCCCGAATGCGGCAGCTGGCCGCCCCTTCCTGCGCCGTTAAAAACCCCTGATTGTAAACCATTGGCTGGTCAGCCCCGCATTTACACGGGCAGCTCCTCCGGCCGCCGCTCCTCCTCCCCCTCCTCCTCCTCCTCCTCCTGCTGCTCCTCCCCCGCCTGCGGCTGCTGCGCCGCCGGCTGCGCCGCCGGCTGCGCCTGCTGCTGCTCCGCCGCCGCCTCGCCCTCGCCGGTGTGCATGAAGTTCTCCCTGCCCCCTCCCCCTGGACCCCCCAAACCTGTAGTTGTACTGGAAGAACTGGTCCACGTTGGCCAGGATGGAAAAAATGGTGCCAGCCATCTTGCAGGCACGCAGGTCCTGCGCGGCGGCGGCGGCAGCGAGACGCGGCGGGGTGTTGGGTCCAGGCCCGGGGCTGGCGCCGGGGGCGCTTCTTCCCCCCTTCTCCCCCCTGCATCGCCCCTTTCCGCAGCGCCTCGCAAGCCATGCTGCTCACGCAGCGCGGCGGCGCCGCCCCCCCCCCCCCGCGCCCCGCCCCTCCCCCCTCCCTCCACCCAACCGCGCGCCTGTAGCGTGAGCCGCCCCTCTGCCGCGGGCGCCGCCATGTCCATGACCTCGTCCAGCACGTCGTGCACGCTGAGGTCTGCGTACTCCCCCATGGCGCACCACAGCGCGTGCACCTCGCGGAAAAAGGTGTACAGGTCGGCGCGCGTGAGGTAGCCCTGGGGGGATTAGTAAGGGGGTGGGGGTGGGTGGGTGTGTGTGTTGAGAGAGGGATGAGTAAGGGGGTGGGGGTGGGGAGGGGGGGATTCGTCCCGGGTGCGGGGGGTGGAGAGGGGGGCATTCAGCGCGTGGGGGATGGGCCCAAGCCACGGCGTGGCACGGCAGACCCCCCAAATCGCGGCAGCTCCCTGAACCGGCCCCCAACCCTCCAACCCCGCCAACCCCTCACCCTGTGCTGCAGGTCAAACACCTCGAAAAAGTAGTTGATGACCGCGGGGTGGTTGCGGTGGTCCCACGCCAGCACAAAGTCCACGAAAGCCATCATGTCCATCTCGTCGCGGGGCGCGGCGCCCTCAGGGCCCGCCGGGGTCGCGCTCTCGGCGGCGGCCTCGGGGGCCGCCGCGCGCGCGTCGGCGTCGGCGTCGGCGCCGCCGTCGGCGTCGCGCCATTTGCTGGGCGAGCCGCTGCTGGTGCGCACCCTCAGCCCCAGGGCAGGAAGGTCGAGGGGCGAGCCCTCGCCGCCGTCCCCCCCGCCGCCGCCGCCGGGATCGCCACCGCCCCCGCCCCCATCGCCGGCGCCGCCGCCCACGCTGCCGCCGGAATTGCCAAAAACCCCGCTGCCGCCGCCGCCGCTGCCGCCGCCGCCGCTGCCGCCGCCGCCGCTGCCGCCGCCGCCGCTGCCGCCGCCGCCGCCGCCGCCGCCGCCGCCGCCGCCGCCGCCCTCGCTGCGGCCCCCCGCCGGCTGCGAGCACGGCTTTTGCGGCTGCGGCGGCGGCCACACGTCCCCCCTCGGCGCGGCCACGTGCTCCTCAAACACGCGCTCGATGAAGAGCTCTGTCATGGTGCCCTGGCTGATGCGGCTGAACTCGGAGCGGGACAGCGCGCCGCTGCCGTCGGCGTCCCAAGCGTGGAACGTGTTGTACACGCGCTGGGCGGACTGGGGGGGGCGTGCGTGTTTTGTTTGCACGGTTTGTCTGGGTACGTGTGCGTCGCGTGTGCATGCGTGCTTGCATGTGTGCTGCGTGCGTGCGTATGCGTGTTCATGGATTGTGCGCCATGAATTGGTTGAAACTCAGGCTTGCGCAGCAGCAAAGCGGTGGCAGTCGGTAAGACAGCACGCCATAACGGGCACAGGGCACGCACGCACACACGCGCACACGCGCAAAGCGCAGCGCCACCAGCGCCGCCGCCCCCGCCCCCCACCTGCAGGCTGAACCAGTTTGAGCCGAGGTCCCGCTCGTCGCCGCCGCCCCCCGCCAGCCCCAGCGCCCGCAGCTCCTGCAGCTCCATCATCACGGGGCTGACCAGCAGGTCGGACAGCCTGCGGAGGGAAAAGGAGGGGGCAGGGGGGGAGGCGTTGCGGCCGGTGGGAGTACGGAGCACGTGTGTCACACTGTCCCTGTGTGTATAGTGCGTGCCAGTGCATGTGTTGTGCAGCGGCTTGCAGGGGTTATGGCTGGCCCCGCGCGCCCCTGGCTGGACCCACCCCCCAGGCCCCACCTGACGCTCGGCTCCCCGCTGCGCGCGCGCCGGCGGCCGTGGAAGAACAGCAGCTTGCGCGCCGCTATGCGCGTGTAGTGGGGCAGGAACCAGGGCTCCATGGGCGCCAGCAGGGGCAGCTCCTGGGCCACTGCGGGGCGGCGGCGGCGGGGGGGGGGGGGGGGGGGGGGGGGGGGGGGGGGGTTGGGGTTGGGGGGCCGCAGGCGGAAATTGATGGGTGGGAGCGTGGACGCCGTGGAAAAGGATTCAAAGGACAATGCATGGTGTGTGGGTCTGTCGATACGCGTCGACGGGGGCGCGCACGGCCGGCGCCTCAACCCCCCCAAAAATGTTTGGCGCTGCGCACCGTCTGCGAGGTAGCGCTCCAGCTGCACCCCGGTGAGCTCCCCGCGCCCCTCGGCGTCGTAAAAGCACAGCTGGGCGCGCTGTTGGGGGTGGGGTGGGTGCAACGATTGGGTCGGGTGCTCTGTGTGTGGCTCAACCGCCCCAACGGCAGTGGACACGCACTGCACCACAGAAAGAGCAGAAGCGCAGAGTGCCGGCTCCTTCAGTGCCCATTTCGCCGGTTCCAGATCTGAAGGCCAGCCAGCGGCACACAACGGCAAGCGCCACCGGCCCGCAAGGCGGCGCCCCAAGCGCGCGCGCCCACCAGCTGCAGCGCGTTGGCGTGCTGCGATAGGTACGCCACAAACAGCGGCAGGCTGATGGCGCCCGCGCCGTCGCGCTCAAACTGCAGGAAGGTGGAGGCCTGGAAGAACGGGGCCATGGCGGGGCCCAGGGACGCCACGCACTCGGTGGCCACCTGCGGGCGGCGGCGCAGCGGGCGGGAGTGAGGCCAGCACTTCAGTTGCGCAACCCGTCCATGACAGCGCAGCGGGCGCGGCGTTCGAGCAGCAAGCCCGACTGATTCCCCCGCCCATCCCCCGAGCCGGCGGCGGCTCCCTCGCTCAAGGGCCCGCGCGGCAGCGGCGCGCGCGCGCCTGTGCAAAGCCGTCGTAGTTTATCCGCAGCTCCCCGTCACCCGGTGCCGCCTCTGCCTGCTCCTCCAGCAGCGCCACTACGCGCCGCAGGTCCCCCTCCTCCAGTTGGGCCTCGACCTCCCGCAGCTTGCGCCGCCGCGCCTGGCGCCGCACGAGGGCGCGCAGGCTGTTGGGGGCGGGCTTCTGCGTGCGTTGTGGGAATTGGGTGCGTTGCGGGTGGGAGGTGTGTGTATGTGTGTGCACCATGCAACCTGTGTGATGCTCAGTGCAACACAAGCCTGCCCCACAACCGCTCACCGGTCGGAAGAGCGTCGGCACGACAACGCCCGCGCGGCCGTGCTGCGGCGCTGCTGCTGCGGGGAACGCGCCGCCATCGCTGTCGGCGCCGCTGCTGCCAGTGCTGAGACGCTGCTGCTCAGCTCCTAGGGCTTCGCCATAGTCCGCGGAGCCTGCAGAGCGCGAGTTGGCGGGCAGAGGGGGTTCCGTGTGCCGCGGGGCGGGGCGTCGCGGCCGGCACCTCGAGGCCGAGCCCCACCACCGCACCTGACGCCTCCAGCTCCTCGCCTTCCGAGCCGTCATAGGACGACTGCTGCACATATGCGTACAGCGACTCGAGGACTGAGGCTGGCTGGTCGGCCCCAGGCCCCGAACGCTCCGCCATCAGCGCCGCCGCTGATGCGTCTGTCATTGCCGCTTTCAAAGCTGCGCATGTGCCGTGCATGATAATGCCGTCGGCAGGGCCGCGCGATTGATCATACAAGCCAGGCGGCACACGCTCGGTGCGCGGGCAGCTGCCGATCAGTCGGTGGTGAGTGTGCCGAGCCAGGTGCGAGCTCTTCCCCCGGCGTGGGTACCCACACCCCAAACCCCACCCCCAAGTCCACAATGACCTTTACACGCGCGCAGCTGCTGGACCTTGCATTCACACACCAACCGCAACTGCTGACTTGCCGCCGCCGTTGAAAAAACAAACTGCAAACGCGCGCCTGGCGCCTCTCACGCGCCCGACCCGCCCGCGCCGCCGCCGGCCGCCGCGCCGCCGCCCGCCGCGGCGCCGGCCCCGGCGCCCCCCTCGGCGCCCGTCGCGGCGGCCGCGGTCGCGAGCTTTGAGTCGACGCAGACCATCTTGATGCGGTCGCTGTGCATCTCGATGGCCTTGCGCAGCGAGCCCTGCCCGCTGGCGTTCAAGCGGAAGGTGACGTTGGTCATCACAAACTGCCAGACCTGCGGTTTTTTTGGGGGGGGGGGGGGGCAGCCGAGATTGGGGGGGGGGGGGGGGGGGGGGGGGGGCAGCCGAGATTGGGAGGGGGTGCGACTTGCGGCTGCGGGCGAGGCGGCGGAACGCCGGGGTGTCGATTCCGCTGGCGGCTGCTGCACCCCGAGGCAGCCCCATGCTCACGTTGTCGAGGTATTTGTACATCGACAGGGTGGCCTTGATGTCGGCCTTTGCGGGGATCTGGCTGGTCAGCGCGCCCAGGATGGACTGCGGGCGGCGCGGGGGCGCGGGGCGATGCGGGGGAGTGAGGAGGGACAGGCCCAAAGCAGCACCGGCAGCGGCAGCAGCCAGGCCCGTCACCGGGTCCCGCGGACGGTGCAGGCTCTGCGGGCAGGGGGAGCGCAGACAGGGCTGGGCCGCGTCGATTGGCCGCCGGCGGCGCCTGCGCCCGCCCCGCTCCCCACCTCGCTGAGCTGGTTGAGCGTGGCCACCGCCAGCGGCTCGTCGATCGTGCCCTCCTCAATCAGCTCGCCCAGCACCTCGTACAGGCACTCCGCGATCTGCGTCTCGGCGTACAGCTGAGCCGCCATGGCGCTCGGCTGTGCGCGCGGCGCGGTGCAGCGGCGGCGGAGCGCCGGCCGAGGGGGCCGCGCCCGCGGTTGGGCGGCCGCTACGGGTACCTGCTGCCTCCCTCCACCCTCCACTGGACGACGGGTGTTGGACGGGAAGCGACGCGCGCACGCGGCGCGGGTCAGATCGCGATCTAGAGGCCGCACGGCGGCGTGCGAGTTCGTAGATGGTTTATGGTCCGAACTATGCGCCGGTAGAGTGAAGGGCCGGCCGGAAACAGCCCGCCGCGCACGGGCCGTCGGGTGTGCGCTGTCCGCCGAGGCGCCCCGCGCCTGGTCGGCGCACGGGCCGCCGGGGCTGGTTCCGCCCTGCTGATCGATCGGATGACCATGCAAACGCGGCCCTTGGCAATACGGAAGGCGTACTAGTTACTTTGCTCGCTTGTGGAAGGGTTGACGGATTTGGGGGCCTCATGAGCCCCGGCCAATCAAGTCGAGGACATGGCATGCCGCGCCACAAGGCAGGTGCCCTGGCGGGGTCACGTGTGCGTAGAAAATGCTGCGGTTCGTTGGTGGGCCTTGTCACAGCACCCTATTTGTTATTGCCGGACGCTCGACCCACGGCGCTGCGGGAGGCCCGCCCCGCGCGCGCACGCGGCTAGTGCTGCTCCGCCCGCTGCTGCGCGCCCGGCGCCGGCGCCGCCGCTGCTGCCGCCCCCGCCGCGGCCGCGCCCGCCGCGGGCGGGTCCATCACGAATCGCCGCCGCGCGAACCGCCAGCGCCCGTCCTTGGCGCTCTTGACCAGCTCGTCCTCTATCGTGCCGCTGGCCAGCAGCGCCGGCGGGTTGGCGGCGCGGTGCAGCAGCCGGTACGCAGACGCGCGCGCGCGGCCGGCGGCGCCGTCGGGCGCGGGCTCGACGACGATGTTGCAGGTGAGGTGGCGGTTGCCGCGCGCCAGCGGCTCGCAGGCGCGGAAGTAGGACAGCAGCGCGTCGACGCCGGCCACCACGCCCTTGGGGTGGTGCACCTCGGCGTCGTCGGCGAAGAACTGGCCGAGCGCTTGCTGCTGGCCGTTGTTGATGGCCGCGTCAAACCTGCGCGCGTGCGGTGGCGGGGCGCGCCCCCGGTTGTGTGTGGGGCGGTGGAGGCGGTTCCAAACGGCGGACACAAACCACGGCGGCATGCAGACGCATGTGCGCGAACCACCCCCATGCGTCGCCCCCAGGGCGTGCACCGGAGAGGGGCACACAGCAATGCGGCGCGCACGCCAGGGGGTTTGTCGCATGCACTCATTGGGAGTTTGGGACTTGCCCCACCTGTTGCACAGCTCCATGATGTCGAGCCGGTCCTCCACCGACAGGACGCCGGGGTACGGAGCGGGCCGCGCGGGCTGCGTGCTGTAGCGGCAGACGTGCGGCGCCGCCTGGCGAGGGCAAGAGGGGCGCGCGCGGCGGCGGGCTGATGCGGCGGCATGCGCGCGCGCGCGCTCATGCGGCCGGCTGCTCCGTCGCTCCTTACGCGCCCCGCGCCGAGCACGGCGGCAACCCCCGCCGCGCAATCGAGGCCGCCAGACCGCCTCCCGAACGCCCCGCGGTCTGTCCAGGGCCCCGGGAGCCCTGGTTTCGGCGCAGCTTTCGGCAGGAGCGCCCCCCGCGCACCGAGGGCGGTCTGCAGGCGCCGCTACAGACCCGTGGAGCGAGCCCAGCACCCAAGCTGCCCGATCGGTGCCGCAGCACGCGCGCGGTTTGCTGCAGCAGCATGCCGAACGATCTGGCGGGTTTGACTGGGGATTTTTAGGCGCCTTTCTACGTTTTTACAGGCAATTATCGTGGTGCTGGTGAAGAGGGGTTCGCTCCATGTGCTCACTCAGCTCACGCGCCGCCGCCGGTGCCGCCGCCGCCGCTGGTGCCGCCGCCGCCGGTGCCGCCGCCGCCGGTGTCGCCGTCGCTGCTGCTCGGCCGCGGGCCCGTAGGCCTCAGCACGGCCACCGCGCAGGTGAAGCCGTGCAGCTTTGTGCTGCCGGCGACGGATCCGATCTCGCCGTTGCACTGGAAGCCGCTGACCGGCGCGCCCACGTAGCCCGCCAGCTGGCGCGAGTCGTAGCTCTCCTCGCCGTACAGCCCCAGCCCGCGCCCGTTGCAGGAGAACATCAGCGCGCCCAGCGCGGGCGGCGCGGGCCGCCCCTCCAGCGCCGCCGCGAGCTGGCGGCGCTTGTAGGCCACGCCGTGCGCCTCCAGGTCGGCCTGCGCGCCCTCCCGGTCCCGCACCATGAAGCGCAGCCGCTGGCCCACGCGCAGCTCGTCGCCCACGGCCAGCTGCGCGGTGTTGGTGAGGGCCATGCCCCGGATGAGCCAGTCCTGCGGCTCGGCGTCGCCGGGGGCGGCGGTGGCGGCGGCGGCGCGCAGCGGGTCGTCGGGCGCGAGGCCGCAGCACAGGTTGGACACCACGCGCGCGCTGCGGGGCGGTGCAGGGGGGGAGGGTGCGGTTAGGGGCAGGGACGGGCGAGGGGCGGGGGAGGGGGTGCGGTTAGGGGCAGATGCAAAGGTGCAGCACCGCTGGCAACAGGTGTGCTCGAGGGCAGAGGCGCTGGCGCTGGCGGGGCGCGACCCTCCGCCTGCCCGGTGCGCACAGAGCACCCGCCCCCCGCCGGGAGCAGCCACTGCCCGCAAGCCCCCCCCCTTCCCCCCAAACTCACAGCTCGCGCTCGCTGTCAATGGGCTGCAGCGGGTCGGACAGGTCCCGCCGCAACGCATCCACCGGCGGCATCGCGCCGCTGCCGCCGCCGCCGCCGCCGCCGCTGCCGTTGACCTCTGCCAGCGATGCGACCATGTTCCGCTGCTGCGGCGCAAGCGAGGCCACCTCATACATGCGCCGGCTCAGCGGGCGGCAGCCCTGCGCGATGAGCAGCTCCATAGTCAGCGGCCCCCGCAGCGCCAGCACCGCCGCGCCGCTGCGGCGCACGCCGGTGTCGTCCGCGGGGCGCTGGTCGGCCGCCGCCCAGCAGAAGATGCTGCGCGCGCTGCTGAGGCGCCCAGAGCTGGTGAGGCCGCCTGCGGATGGGTTGAGGGGCGATGCGGGCGCGCGTGTGTTTCTGTGCGTGCCGGATGCAACAACTGTTGGAGTTTCGGCGGGCTGGGGGCCCCTGTGAACGCCGGCGTGGGCGCGCCCCGCCCCCATCCTGCAAAGGCTAGCACAGGCCCGCGTGCACCGGTCAACGCCCGCAAAGCCCGCCCACCGATCTTTTTTGCGGCGGGGTATGCAAAGTCCAGCCCCGCCAGCAGCTCCTCGATGCCCGAAAAGGTGGGGTCAGCTATCACAACAAAGTGCGTCTCCGTGGGGGCGGCGCCGCTGTCGCCGCCGCCGCCGCCGGCGCCCGCGCCGCCGGGGGCGTCGAGGGGGACGCCGATGGCGCGGGCCCACTCAGAGGGGGGCGCGTCTGGTTGGCGGGTGGGGGCGGTGAGGGGTGGCGCGGGGGTTTGCAGGCGCCGAGGTCGCGTCGGCCGCAGGCAGTAGGGTTTTTTTGTGGTGCGCCCCGAAGGTCGCTCGCTGCAACCGCTCAGCCAACCTCGAGTCTCGATTGCCCCCTCGCGGTGCGGAGCCCAAGCGGCAAGTGACACTGCCAGCCCCCGCAGCCAGCGCACCCCCGTCTGGCAGCTCCTGCGGCTGCACGTGCTTCAGCGCCAGCTCCACGCCCGGCAGCGCCGCCAGCGCCACCGAAAGCGCGGGCCCGTGCTCCACCTCCTCCGGCCGCCCGTCCTCGGGGGAGCCCCCGCAGACGCCAAAGCCGGTGCAGCCCAGGATGACGCGGACGGACGGCAGCAGGCGGCGCGCCAGCGGCACCGCCAGGTCGAGGGCCTGCGGCGGTTTGGGGTTTTTTGGGAGGGGAGAGCAGGTCGGCTCGGAACGGCAGGCAGTTGGGGACTGGTCCCACCCCACTTGGACGGCAAAAACGTGCAAAAACTTTCCAGGCGAGGCTGCCAACCCGGGCCGGCGCCAGCCCCTCCCACAGCCCGGCCAACAGCGAGATGGCTTGCCTGGCCGTACGCGCTGCTGGCCCAAACAAACGCCACGTCCGGCTCTGCCTGCCCCAGCGACTTGAGCGCCGCCTCCGCGGCCTCGGCCACTGCGAGGTCGAGGTTGACGCGGCGGCTCAGCGCCGAGGCGAACCCCCAGCCGCCGTTTGCGGCGGCGCCGCCGCCGGACGCGCCGCCCGCGGGGCCGGGCGCCGCGGACGAGGCCCCGCCGGCGGGCGGCGGGGCCTCGCGCGGGCCCGCGGCGCAGCGCCAGGAGGGGCCGGGCGCGCCGCGGCTGCCGGCCGTGCGGGCGGCAGCAGGAGGCGTGCGGCCGCGGATGCCCCCGCCTCGCACGGCGCGGCACGTCGACCGCACGTCGACGCGCGTCCCGGGCCGGCGCGCCGCCGCCTGTGCCCGCCGCATGTGGCAAGACCGCATGCGTGCCAACGCGCTGCTGCGTGTAATGACGGGCGGCCGCTCCCCCCCGAGATCGCCGGGTTTCGGGGCCGTTGTTTTCAACCAATCCAGCGGCCGGTATGGCTCAAGCCCGGGCGCGAAACGAAGGACAAACAACGCCGGGACTTGGAAAAGCTCGCGCGGTTTAGATAGCCCGCGCAAGGCGCTCTCACCAGGCGCGGTGTGCTGAGTCGCCACCCCTCGCCGCGCGCTGGGCCAGCTGGGAGACGCCCCAGACCTCCAGCCATGCCCGTCTGGAGCCGCAAGCCCGCGAAGGGCTCGGCGGACGCTCTGCAGCTCGCAGCGGCCGGCGGCGGCGGCGGCGACGAGGATGCGGCGACGGGCGCAGCGCCCGGCGCGGCGGGCAGCGGGAGCGCGGACGCCGTCGTGGGCTCCTCGTGCGCGCCGGATGAGCACGCGCTCGAGGTGGGCGCGCGGGCGTGCTGCACGCGTGGTCGCTGTCGCTGGCGTGTGCCGTCGTACGCGCGCCGCCGCCGCTGCGTGCCGTAAGCACGTCCCAGCAGCGGCACCTGCCGGCCGCTCCCCGCCCCCCTCCACCCCCCGCAGGTGCGGCAAGAGAGCGTGGTGTGCGCCTGCTGGCGCATCCTGACGCGCCCCTTCTGGATGAAGTACTTCCAAAGGCAGGCGGGGGGGGCTGCCTGCCTAACGGGGACTGACTGATAAAGGCCGGGCAGAATTCAAGCACGCCCCCCGGTTGGGAGAGGCCTGGTGGGGTTGCTCGTTGCCCCCTGCGTGTACGCGTGCTGGCAGCTGCGTTGTGAAATTTGCCGTGTCCCCGTTCAAACCGAACGCCCCGGTCGCGCTGCGCCGCCGCCCCCCTTCCTTCCCCCCCCCCCCCCCCCCCCCCCCCCCCCCCAGCCGCACCTACCACAACACCGTGATCTTCCTGGTGGCGCTCGACCTAATGACCGTCGTGATCGACCTGGGCTTCACGCTGGCAAAGTGCCCCGAGCCGAAGCTGCCGGAGCCGACGGAAAAGGCGCTCGAGGCGCTGACCTGGACGTCCATTGGCATCCTATGCGTCTTCATTGTGAGGGGGGGGGCTGCTTGGGGGTTTTGCCGCCGGCTGCCGCACCCCTGAGCCTGGTTTGGCTGCGCTGGGGGGCAGCAGCCGCGGGAGCGATACACAAGGCGTTGGCAGCGGCGGCGGCGGCGGCGGCAGGGTTGGACCTTCCTGGCGTCCCTCCAAAACAAATGCTGGCCGCTTCCTTGGAAAAAGACATGCTCCTCTTTAACCTCCAAACCCCCACCCCCGCCTCAGGTTGAATTCTTCGCGCAGCTGCTGTGCTTCGGCTTCAAGTGGTGCAAAAAGGTGTCAAACCTGCTGGACGTGACCGTGGTGGTGGCCTCGCTGGTGCTGGAGCTCGTGCTGCGCACCTCGGAGCTGCGGGAGGTGGTGGGCCTGCTGATCGTGTTCCGCCTGTGGCGCATCGTGCGGGTGCTGCACTCTACAGAGGAGATCATCCACATAGAGCACAAGCAGAAGCTGTCCGCGACGCAGTCGGAGCTGACCAGCCTGCGGAGGCGGCTGGCGGACGCGGAGGCGGCGCTCGCGGTGCTGCAGGCGCAGCAGGCGATGTGAGGGAGCTGCGGCGGGTGGAGGAGCGGGCGGGCTTTTCGCCCCGGGCGCGCACGGCAGTCCGGCTGGCGCGGGGGCCTTTTTCTGGTGATCAGTCAAACAACGCTGTCCCTTTCTTTGACGGAACCTAGCCTTCGCATCAGCTTGCAGGAGGAACGCATGAGACGAGGCGTTGCACGCCATCGCAACCGGGCCGGCCCCGCCGCTGCGCATTTGCAGCGCGCGCGAAACGCCCCCCGCCCAATCAACGCACTCCCGGGCCCGCACACGCACACAGAACGAATCAGTGTGTGCCTGTGCGCATCGCCCATTTAGAATTGGTAAACTCTGCTGTTGAACGGCAGGGCCAACAGGCGGGGACGGGGCTCGTCGCGCTGGCGGGGCCGGCAGCAGTCGCAGCCAGGGATGACGCGTGGCCGCCGCCGCCGCCGCCTCCCGGGATCCTGGCCATGGTCCCTGGCCAGGTACACATTCCCCTGTGTGATAGGAGCATTGCGCCGGACGTTCGCGCGCCGAGCTAATCGCCATTGGGCTGTGATCCGTCGCCGCTCATCATCTTTCGAGCGATCACCACCGCGGCTTTAGCCGGCCAGCGCGCGCAGTCGTACGCAAGTAACAACGACGCGAAAGGGAGCGCAGTGAACTTTGAACGCCCGAACACGCGCGGAACCGGCGGCGGCGGCGGCGGCAGCGCGCACCCGCCGCCGCGCCCGCACCACGAGGCCGCAATGCCGCAGGCTTCGGCGGTGGCGCGCGCGTGGCACTGGCTCGTCGGCGACAAGGCGCAGCCCGGGCTGGGAGGGGCGAGCCTTGTGTCCAAGTGCGCCCCTTTTTTTTCCGCGGCGTGCAATGCGGCGCGGCAGCTGGGGCGGATTGGGCGCCGATCGCGCGGCAGCAAGTGCTGCGTTGCGCGGCGCCAGCCGCACAGGGCAAAGCCCCCGCGGCGCGCGGCGGCGAGAGCAGCGCGTGTGGGGGCTGTGCCCGCGCCGCATCACGGAACGCAAGCCTGCCCTCCCACCCCTCCCCCGCCTGCCCCCCGGCCAACTGAACAGGGTGTGCTGGGGCTGGGTCAACCCCCTGATCGCCAAGGGCTGGGCCGGCGAGCTGGGCGAGGATGACGCCCGCTTCCTGGTGCCGCCGGGTGACGAAGTGGAGCCGCTGGCGGCGGCGTTTGATGCCGAGTACCGCGCGGTGAAGCAGGTGGGGGGATGCGGCGCCCTAGTAAACCCTAAACTAGGTCTGATGAACCAGCAATTGTGCAGCTGCTTGGGGCGCGGGCCGGGGGAAAGCCCCCCCAAGTTTGGGGCGGTTTCGGCCTTTGGACTGGCGTTGTAAGCAGCCCGCTGGCGGAGCGCTTTGGTCCGGGTTGGCCGGCTTGAGCGGTTCGCTGGCGGTCGGGGATCGGCGACCCACCTCACGCCGCACGCCGCCCACAGCAGCCGCCCCCACGCCCGTCCCCACCCCCACCCGCAGGCGCGCGCCGCTCGCCGCTCCAAGCGCCCTCCGCTGCTCAACACGACCACCGCCACCCTCATCCGCCTCTACTATTTCGAGTTTGCGGTGCACTCGATCTGGGTGCTGATCGAAACCGCCGTGCGGCTGCTCGCGCCCGTGGCGCTGCGCGAGTTCCTGCGCTGGCTGCAGCGCGCCGGCGCGCCGGGCGCGTCGGAGCCGGCGTGGGTCGGCTGGATGTGGGCGCTCGCCGTCGCGGCGTGCGGCGCGGCGCTGACGCTGACTCACCACGTGTTCTTCTGGATCGGCATGCGGCTGGGTTATGTCATGCGGCAGCAGGTGGTGTCGGCCATCCACGCCAAGGTGCTGCGGCTCAACAGCGCTTCGGTGGCGTACGCTTCGACGGGTGGGGGGGGGTCTGGGGCAGGGCCCGCATGCGCCTGTGTGTGCTTTGCGCGCGTGGCCGGTGAGGGATTGGGTGTGCGTGCGTGCCTGTGCTTCTTGATGGCTGCTGTGTGTCGTGGTTGGCGTCTGGCACAAAGGTAGAGACAGCCTTGCCCCTCTCCCCATTCCGACCCCACCCTAAACCCCACCAACCCCAACCCCAACCCCCACCCACCACCCCACCGCCAGGCCACGTCGTCAACCTGGCCAGCAACGACGTCCGCCGCCTCGACGACGCGCTGCCCTTTTGGATCTACGTTTGGTCCGCGCCCCTCGAGACGCTGCTTGTGCTGGTGATGGTGGGGCTGGAGCTGGGCTGGGCGCCCGCGGCCGCGGGGGTGGCGGTCATGCTCGGAGTCATGCCGCTGCAGGTGGGGCGCGGGGGGTTTTTCCGTGTGTGTTTGCGTGTGCGCGTTTGCGTGTTTTGCGGGCTTGCGGTGTTGCGCCAGGGGCAGGATAGCCAAGGACGGGTGGCTTTGTTTTCCCCTGCACCGCTGCACGCGAGAGCCACCGTCTGCAATTGCTGTTCACGAATAATGATGTGTTGCACGCCCACACACAACTATCCAAGCTTAACGCACACAAAACAACCGCAACGACAAACCCCAAGGCCCTGCTGGTCCAATTCGTCAGCGGCCTGCGCCAGGCCACCGCCGCGCGCGCCGACGAGCGCGTGCGCCTCACGGGCGAGGTCATCAGCGGCGCGCTGGCGATGAAGATGCTGGGGTGGGAGGATCCCTTCACGGCCGCGATCTGCGGCATCCGGCGGCAGGTGGGGGGCAGCTCGGCCGCGGGGAGGGGCGTGATGGGGCGGCCTGGGCGCGCCGGCGCTGCGGGGTTGGAAGCTTAATCTGCAGTCAAAGCATCGGCGCCTGTGCAGACGCTGTTGGGTTTGCAAAGCCCCGCCCACACTAAAACACTACGCGCACGCGCAGACGCAGACCCTGCCCCACTCCCTTAACCCTCCCTCTCCCAAAAAAACGCCTCCCCCGCCCCGCTTCTCAGGAGGTGAAGCACTCTGGCCGCATGGCCCAGATCCGCGCGCTCAACCTGGCGCTTCAGTTTGCCATGACCCCCGTGGTCGCGTTTGTCACGTTTGCCACCTACCGGGCCATGAATGGGGAGCTGAACGTGCCCAGCGTTTTCTACGCGCTGAGGTGGGGGCGGTTGAGGCCTGTGGGGGGGGCTTACGTCACCGGCCGGGCCGCCGGGCCGGGGTTGAGCTTGCTGACGAGGCGCGCGATATGCTGAAGGTTACCAGCTGTGTGGCCCTCAACCGGCACCACCCGCGCACCCGAGGCCTGCCCTCCAACCGCTCAAACCGCCAACTCGGGAACACTCCCTTCCGCCCCCCCTCCCGCAGCCTCCTGAACCTGCCCAAGCTGACCATGGTCTACTTCTTCGTGCTCGGCGTCCAGTTCCTGGCAGAGCTCAAGGTCTCACTCAAACGCATCGACGACTTCCTGTCAATGCCGGAGCCCCCGCCGCCCACGCACCAGCGCGGCGCGGCCGCGGCCAACGGCGCGGCCGCCGATGGCGGCGGCGCGGCGCCGCGCAAGCGGCTGTCGCTTGACCTCCTCTGGCGCCGCCCCGGCTCCTCGCGCGCCGCGTCGGGCGAGGTGCCCGCCGCCGCGCCAGAGGCCGACGGCGGCGGCGCCGTGCCGGTAGGGGGGCTGCGGCTGGGAGGCGCTGACTACGATTGGAACCGCAACATGGACCAGCTTGGCCTGCCCTCCCGCGGCCCCAGCGGCGGTGGCGGCGGCGGCGGCGCGGAGGGCAAGGAAAAGGGCGCCGGCGCCGCTGCCGGCGGCGAGGCGGCGTCGGCGGCGTCGGGTTCGCTGGCGCTGTCGCGCGCCGGGTCGTCCGCGTCCCCCGCGCCCGGCGGCGGCGGCGGCGCGCCGCCGCGGCGCGCGACGCTGGAGGGCGTCGTTTTGGACGTGCCGCCGGGGCAGCTGCTGGGCATCGCCGGGGAGGTGGGCGCCGGCAAGTCGTCGCTGCTGGCGGCGCTGCTGGGGGAGCTGCAGCCGGTGCGGGCGCAGGACGGCTCGGTCAAAGGTCGGTAAAAGGGGCAGTCCGGAGGGCGGGCATGTGGGCCTGCTTGCGTGGTTGCGGGGGCCCGCCTGGGTGATTGCGAGCGCACCCGCAGCAAGAATCTCGGAGCATATATAAAGCCGTCGCTGAAACAAGTGGCTAACATCAAACCCCGACCGCGCGCAGGCGGCCCCGCGCTGCGCGGCCGCGTGGCCTACTGCGCGCAGGTGCCCTGGATCGTGGCTGGCAGCCTGAAGGACAATATCCTGTTCGGGTCGGAGCCGGACGACGACAGGTGGGCGGCTTAATAAGCATTTTGCGCGTTGTTTTGACGGCTTTTGACTGGTCCCCTCGGTGCATTGTTTTTGCCACATCACCACCCCAACAATCCCCAAAACCTTCAGCTCGCTCATCCCTTAACCCATTCAACGCTCAGCCCCCCAAGCACTTCAGCCCGCTAAACCCCCAACCCGCAAAACCCCGACCTCGCGCCAGGTATGCCGCCGTGCTGTCGGCGTGCGCGCTGGAGCAGGACCTGGCCGAGCTGCCCGCGGGCGATGAGACGGAGCTGGGGGAGCGCGGGATCAACCTCAGCGGTGGGGGGCGAGGCTGGGCTTTTTGGGGGTCGTTGCGAGGGCCACTCCTTTGGGGGGGGTGGAGAGAGGGGGAGGCCGTGGCCTCGGGGGGTCGCACCAAGAGCGCTTCCGCGGCCGGCAAACTCAACAGTTGCTGGCACCTGCTGGCCCGTGCTGCCTGGGCGGTTTCGCCCGGGAGCGGCGCCGCCGCGCGCGCCAGCGCGCGCAGTTGAAAGACAACCGGCCCGCAAACGCAACCCCCCGGCCCGCCCCCGCCCCCGCCCCCGCCTGCCAGGCGGCCAAAAGGCCCGCGTGGCGCTGGCGCGTGCGGCCTACTCGCACGCAGACATCATCCTGATGGACGATCCCCTGTCCGCCGTCGACCCCCGCGTGGGGCGCACCCTGTTCGACAAGGTGCGGTGGGGTGGGGTGGCGGCGAGGGTGTTTGGGGCTAGCTCAGGGGCGCTCCAGGCCTGCGCCGAGGCTTCCAGGCCTGAGCCGGGTCTGGTGGGTGCCGCAGAGCACGGCAGCTCCTCCCGATTGCGTCCGTGCGCCGCTCTGCCGACGAACCCCCGAGCCCTGCGGCCAGATGCCTTGTTGACGGCAGGACACCGTAACTTTTCACCGCTTACCTGCCGACACGCCCGCACACATGCACAGACCAACCGCAAACCCCCACCCCACCCCCAGTGCATCGGCCCCAACGGCCTCATGGCGGGCCGCACCCGCGTGCTGGTGACGCACCAGCGCCAGTTCCTGCCGCGCGTGGACAGGGTCGCGGTACTGCGCGCGGGGCGCATCGCGGCGATCGGGACGTGGGCCGAGCTGGCGCCCCTCCAGCTGCCGGAGCTGATGGGAGGGGAGGGGGACGCGGCGATCGCCGCCGACGGCGACGACGCCGACCCCGCGCCCGCGTCCAAGGCGGGCGCGTCCAAGGCGGGTGCGGCCAAGGCGCCCAAGGTGTCCGAGGCAGGCGCGCCCAAGGCGGGCGCGCCAAAAGCGGCTGCGGCAAGCAAGCCGTCCAAGGCGGCAGAGGCCCAGGCCGAGCCAAGCGGCGGCGCCGCCGCCAACGGCGCGGCCGCGGCGGCAGCCGACGCGGCCGACTTTGCCGTCGACGAGTCCGAGGCGGCGTCCGGCCGCCCCGCCGCGCTGGAGCGCATCCGCACGATGGCCCCAGACGTCAACCGCCGCCCCGCGGACTCGGGCCGCGGCCCCGGCGACGGCGACGGCGGCAGCGGCAGCGCGCGCCGCGGCGGGTTCCGGGGCTCGGTGGCGCGCGGCTTCCGGTCGTTCAGCCGCGCGATCAGCGACCTCCGGCTCAACTCGCTGGCCGGCGACGCCGACGACGGCGCCGGCGCCGGCCCGAGCCGGCGCGCGAGCATGCGGCGCGCGCTGTCGTCCAGCTGGCGCTGGGCCTCCTTCCGGCTGTTCTCCGCCCCCGGCGAGGCGAAGCTGCCGCCGCGCGTCGTCGCGGCGGCGCGGCGGGGGCAGCTGGTGAAGGCGGAGGGCCGGGAGTCGGGCGGCGTTTCGTGGAAGGTGTACGGGCGCTACGCCGCGCAGGGGGGGGCGGTGGCGGCCGTGCTGGTGCTGCTGGCGCTGCTGAGCGGGCAGGGGGTGCTGATCGGCTCGGACTGGTGGCTGGCGCTGTGGGCGTGGGCGCCGCCGGCGGTGCAGGCGGCGCCGCGCTATATTTGGGTAGGTGCCGGCTTGGGGGGGGGGTGGGGTTTCGCATCCAAATCGCAGGCGCTGCGCTCTGGGGTTGGCGGGGTTTGGTCAGCCGCGATGCAAGATATGTGCATCCCTGCAGCAACTCCACACACCCCAAACCTAACACAGCAATACCCGGCCCAACTGCCCTCCCCTCTGCCCAATCAAAATCAATCGACCCAAACGCCACCCCAAACGGAAACCGAACCCCCGCCAGGTGTACGGTCTGCTGGTTGGGCTGGTGTTTGTGGTGTCCATCAGCCGCGCCTCCCTCTTCTTCGCGTCGTCCATGCGCGCATCCACCAGGCGAGGCGGGGCGCGCTTTGGGGGTCGGGCGCGCGTGCACGCCGCGCGGCAGCCGCCACAAACCTTTGCAGCTTGATCCAGCCGCTCCCTCCCCCAATAAATGCACGTGCAATCGAGCCTTGCAGCCCCCGAGCCGCGCTCTCACACGGCCAACAAACTCTGGATGCCGCGAAACCGCGAAACCCCAACCGCCCCCAGGATGCACAACGCCATGATAGCCCGCGTGCTGCGCGCGCCGCTGTCGTTCTTCCACACCACCCCCGTTGGCCGCGTGCTCAACCGATTCTCAAACGACCTGGGGCGCGTGGACGACCAGGCGAGGCCGCGCCGCGGCACCGTTTTTACTCATTTGAGGGGCGCTTGAAGCCGGCCCGCGCTGCTTCGGGGCGCTTTGCGGTATGGTTGCTACTTGCTAAGCGCGGGCCCCCACCCCCACCCCCATCCCCACCTGGGCCCCCACAAAACGATGACACGGCCCCGCGCCGGCAACCACCCGATTTGCCCTGACTCGCGCCCATCCCCCTTCGAACCGAAAACGCACCGCGCCGCAGCTGCCGCTGGCGCTGTTTGACGCCCTCCAGATCGGCACCATGGTCGTGGGCGCGCTGGTGCTGGTGTCGATTGCGGTGCCCGTGGTGCTGCCCGTTTTCGCGCCCCTGCTCATCGCCTTCATCCTGCTGAGGCGGCGGTGAGGGGGGGTTGGGGGTTTGCGGGGGGTTTGGGGGCTTCGGGGGGGCTCCTGTGGGCATGCGGTGCCGCAATCCCTCCGAGATCTCTCAGATCTCCCCGCCACCGCTGGCCCGCCAGCCAGTCCGGGCAGTCCAGGTCTCCCAACCAACCCAACCAACCCACCCCAACCAAGCCAAGCAACCCAACCAACCCACCCCTCCCCAGCTACATCGTCACCTCCCGCGAGGTCAAGCGGATGGAGGCGGTCACGCGCTCGCCCGTGTACGCAGCGTTCTCAGCAACCCTCAAGGTGAGGTTGGGCGCATGAGGGGCGCGCCCTTGGGGGACGCTTTACGGGGATTGGGCCGGCGCCGATTTCGCGCGGTGATGGGCTGCGCTGCCGCGCACCTGCCAATGCTGTCGGGTCAACCAAGGCCTGCAAAAACCTCCGACCTGCGCAACCCTCCCAAACCGCCGACCCTGAATCGCCTCCCCCGCCCACACGCCAACACCCCGCACCGCCAATCTTTTCTGCCCGCCCGCAGGGCCTCCCCACCATCCGCGCCTATGGCGCCCAGGGCCGCTTCCACGAGGCCTTCCTCTCGCTGCTCACCCTCAACGGATCCTGGTGGTGCGCGGGCACACGGGGGGGCCCGCCCGCGGGAACTTGAATGGCGGCCGCCCCGCGCGGCGCAGCGTGCCGCCCTCGTAGCCACCATCCCCCGTGCCCCGGCCTTTTGGCTGCCGCGCCCCAACCGCAACACCAACCCCGCAAAACGCCCAAAACATCCAAACCAACCCCAACGCACCCCAAAACAGCCCAAAACACCCCAAACTGCCCCAAACAATGAAACAACCCTCCCAACAAAACCCCAAACCCGGCAGGTACGCCTTCTTGGGGTCATCCCGTTGGGTGGGCTTCCGCCTCGACGTCATCTCCACCGCCACCCTCGCCGCCGGCGTGCTGCTGTCCCTCGCGGTGCGCGAGCGCCTCAGCGCCGCCATCCTGGCGCTGGCGCTGACCCACGTGATCCAGCTGAACGGCATGCTGCAGTGGTGGGTGCGGCAGACGGCGGAGGTGGAGAATTCGATGACTTCGGTGGAGCGGATGCTCGAGTATACGGAGCTGCCGCAGGTGGGGGGGGCCTTGGGGTGGTTGGCTTGCAGGTGGCGCGGGTGGGGCCTTGGGGGGTTTGACCTTGGGCACTCTTGCGCTCTGTGCAAGCCCAAAAACAAAAAGCAAACAAACAAACAAGCAAACAAACAAACAAACAAACAAACAAACAAACAAACAAACAAACAAATCCCCAGGAACCCCCGCGCCTCAAGGAGGGCGGCAAGGCCCCTCCCCTCGGCTGGCCCTCCAGCGGCGCGCTGACATACACCTCCGTTTGGGCCAGCTACAGGCCCGGGCTGCCCCCCGTGCTGCGGGACCTCACCTTTGACCTTCCCGGCGGCTGCTCCTGCGGCGTGGTGGGGCGGACGGGCAGCGGCAAGAGCAGCCTCATGCTCACTCTGTTCAGGTGGGGGGCCAAGGGGGGGTGGGGCCTGGGCTTGAGGGGCCTCTGTCGTTGCGCTCCACGGGAGCCTTGCACGCCGGTTTTATCGGCAGTCATGATGCGCACACAGCGCACTGGCACGGGGCAAAGCCCAGGCGCTGCGCGCTCGCGCGTTGGGAACAAGCGCCGGGGCGCAAGCCGCACCACAGCAGCGAGCCGTACCGCAGCAGCAAACCCCGCAACCCGCGCCGGCACCTGCCCCCCCCCCCAAACGCAGGCTTATTCCCGTCGACCGCGGCACCATCACCCTCGACGGGGTGGACACCTCCACCATCGCGCTCGACGCGCTGCGCCGACAGCTGGCAATCATCCCCCAGGACCCGGTGGGCGGCGCTTTGGGCAGGGGGGGGGTGTAAGGGCTAGAGGGTTTTTTTTAAAGGGTAGATATTTCGTTGAGCTTTGAGGCTGGATGTTTTGGCTTTACGTGGAGGGGCGCGCCTTTTTTTGGCTGCCTGAATGCACCCTCGTCGCGTTGCAAAGACCGCCGCTGGCCCGCTCACGCCGAAAGCTCACCTTCCCGCAACCCCCCAAACCCCGGTCCCCCAGGTGCTGTTCAGCGGCACGCTGCGCTCCAACCTGGACCCCTGGGACAGATACGCAGACGCAGGCAATCAAACGCTCTTTGGGGGGAGGGCTCGCAGCCTTTTCGGCATGTTGCCCGGCGCGCCTGCTTCCCAGTCGACCAAACCCGGAATCAAGGCCAGCCACCCAAATGCCTAATAAATGCCCCGCCCCCACCCCCAAAAAAACGCCGCTTTTGGACCCGCTGCAGACCTTTGGGAGGTGCTGGGCGCCGTCCAGCTCAAGCCCGCCATCACGGCGGCCGGCGGACTGTCCGCGCCGATGGCTGAGGCGGGGGACAACCTTAGCGTGGGCCAGCGGCAGCTCTTCTGCCTCGCCAGGTGGGGGCCCTGCTCGGGTCGCGCTTGCCTTTCGGGGGCTTGTTTCTCTGACTGTTTCCTGGCGATTCAGCTGGCTGCCTGCCTCCCACAGGCTGCCCGCCGAGGCCCACCTGTCGCGATCGGCCGTCGGCGCCCTGCGGCTGCAGGTGCTGTGCGCCGCGCGCACCCGAGGGGGCGCGGCGGGCGGCGCAAGCACCCCTGCCAAAACAAAACGCTTGGGACGCGGCCCCCCGAACCCCCAAACCCCCAAACCCCAAACCACGACAGGGCGCTGCTGCAGGACGCCAAGGTATTGGCCCTGGACGAGGCGACCGCCAACGTCGACCGCGCCACCGACGCCCTCATCCAGTCCGCGCTCCGCGCCTTTGCCCACGGCGGCCGCCGCCTCGGCCGCGGCGACGGCGGCGACGGCGCCGGCGGCGGCGGCGGCCGCGTGCTGCTCGTGATCGCGCACCGCATCGATACGATTTTGGACACCGACACGCTGCTGGTGCTATCCAACGGCGAGCTGGTGGAGAGCGGCCCGCCGGGGGAGCTGACGCGGCGGGAAGGGGGCGTGTTTGCGGGCATGGTGGACGCCGCGCGCGCGGCTGCGGCGGCTGCGGCGGCGGGCGACGCCGCCGCGACGTGAGGCTGCGCGCGAGCTTGGCGGCGGCCGTCGAGCACTTAGGGCTGCTGGCTGTCGTCGTGCGGCCCGCCGGCGTGGCTGGCTTTCGTGTTTTTGTGTGGGCGCACCGCTCAACGTATTGGCCAGCGGCGTGGCCAGCTTTGAAGCAAACCCCCAAACGGCGAAACTGCAAGCCTGTACATGCAGGAGGCAGGGTCTTCGAGGTTTCGGCTGGCGCAAGTACTTTGCCTAGGTGTGCAGGCGATTGCGGGCGGGGGCAGAAAGGCTTGCCACTGCCTAGTGCACTGCGAAATTGCGCGGCGCGGCGCGCACACTAACGCTTTCAGACGACCTGCAACCCTGCCCACGCTCTTTTCTGGCCCCCGGCGGGGAGGCCGCCGCCCTTGCAAATGCGACAGACGGAGGGGCAGCTGCCCGGCCAGACCCTTAGAGTGTAAAGGTATTTACGAGGCAAGAGCGGGCGCCGGCGGTTACAGATCGTGCGCCCTGGGGGTAAGGGCCGCGCCGCCGTATGAGCGCTCCCGCCGCCACCGCCACGGGGTGTGTTACTGGGGGCGCCCGCTGGGATCGGGGGGGTTGCTGCCGCTGCCATCAGCACGCCAGCTGCTTGCTCAGCGCGACCACCGCGCAAGCGCCCATCAGCTCCAGGCCGCAGAACCAGAACAGCACCTGCAGCAGGCCGCCGATCTCCTTGAACAGGAGCACGCCCCACGCGCCCGAAACAAACACGGCCGTGCTCGCGACCGTGCCGACGGTGACGTGGCCGAGCAGCGGGTCCTGGGCGGCCACGATGGCGCACCAGTTGGCGGCTAGCATGACCGCGCCGCCCGCCATGCCGAGCCGCGCGGCCTCCCTTGCACGCAGGTCGGGCAGCAGGGAGCGGTGCCAGAGTAGGCGGTGGGCGAGGACATTTGCAGAGGCGGCCAGCAGCACACCTGTGCAGGCAAGGCGCGGCGCGGTGCGGTGTGGCACACAGAGCGCAGTGTCAGCAGGGCAGAACATTCCTGGTGCACCTGTGCTGCCCCGGAACAAGGCCAGGGCGGTCCCAGCCCTGAACGCACAGCCGCCCACTCCCCTGGCATGGCGGCTGCAGCCGCAGCTCACCGAGCGCGCTGCACAGCAAAAACCGCGTGCCGACATGCCCAGGCACCATGTTGAGCGGCAGGGGTGCAATGCCTGCGGCGGGGCGGCATTTGCAAACGCGCAGGAGGCGGGGTGGCGGGGACGCCGGTGGGGGTGCCGGGTAGAGCGGACGCCGAGGCAGGCGCGAGGGCAGCAAGGCGGCGCGCGCGGCGGCGCGCGCGGCGGGGGCTGTGCGCACAGACCTGCGCATATGCCCGCCACCAGCGCCGACGCAGTGCCCACTGCGTATTTCACGCGCGGGCTCTGGCCCTTGACCGCCGCAGACAGAGGGCAGGCCGCATCGGCGGCGCTGCCGTCTGCGTTGGGCTCTTGATGCCGCGGGGCGGCGCCATGCCGCTGCTGATGCTGTGGCCGGCGGGGCAAAGAGCCGAGCAACGGCTGCCGTAGCCCGTCGGCGGCCCCGCTGGCCGCCCCTGCCGTCGCTGCTGCTGCTTCTGCTGCTGCTGCCTCCCCAGTTTCGGCCGCCGCTAGCCTCCAATCTCCGCCGCCATCCATGTCCAGGCCCTGCTGATGCAGTTGCCAATGCTCTTCCCCATCCTGCCACTGCTGCATGTCGGCCGGCGCGTCCTCGCGGGCCCCCGCGGCCACCGCCACCCGGGCCTGCGGCCGCGCCTGCGTGTTGTTCAACTCCTCGAGCAGCCGCTGCCGCGAATGCGCCTGCGCCTCCAACACCCAGAGGCTGCCCATCGCCAGCGCAAACAGCCCCAACCCCACGGCCGCGAGCGGCACGCAGCGCACGGACTCGCGCAGCCACAGCAGTGCAAAGGCGAAGGCCGTGAGCGCGGTAGTCACGTCGGCAACGCCGCTGGCGATGCAGAGGTTGAGCAGGCCGATCGCGGCGATGCGGCCCGTGACGGAGACGGCCCAGAGCGCGCCGGACAGCAGGCCCCACCAGCCGAAGACCTGCGCGCGCGGGACGCGGCGGGGGGAGCGCGGGGCAGTGTGCAAGCTGGGAAGGGGCCCCCGCAGGGGGGTTGTGGCGCGCCTGCCCGGCGATGGCATTTGGCCCGCACCTGGGGCACGACTAGCGCGTAGGGCAGGGCCACCGCGAAGGCGCCAGCGGCGAGCCACCACGCCACGACTGGCGGCGGCACGCTCGGCAGGCCACCATGGTCGCGCGGGATACCCGACCAGGGCTGCACGTTGATGAGCTTCGGCAGGACGGGGAACGACCCTGCGGCCAGGGCGCCCACGACTGCGGCGCGCGCCGGGAGGGGGCGGCGGGGTTTCAGTTGCGTGGCGGCCACGGCAGCCGCGGCGCGAATCATCACATAGACCACACTGCCTATTATCACGGGCCACACGCGCACGCGAACGCATGTCACCCGCCAACGGCAGGCCTCGCATGTCCAGCAAGGAGAACGCGTCAGCAGGCGCCACCAAGCGCCCCTAGATCAGCACGATCATGTGTTGGGCTATCGCTTTCTGGCCAGGTCACCCCACGAAAAGCAGCACGCGCCGGGGTGGCGGAGATAATATGCGGTGACTGGATTTTCAGCTTACTTCGCCGTCGCCGGGCCATACGCGGTGACCTCGGCCAGAACACCATAAACATCGACTCGGGTTCATAAGTGCCGACCTGCACCGCCTCCACCCACGGGTACAGGCGCCCAGCCTTGGGCCCCCGTGTCATCGACAGCCATGGGTGCCAGCGGCAGCCCCATCCGCGGCGCCTACGACCTGGTGGAGAGCGGGGGCGGTGATCGCGGCGACCTGGAGCCGCGGAGCCAGCCCCGCGGCGCCCGCCCGGCACTGAAGTTCGCCGCGGCCCTGGGCGCCGTCCTTGCGCTGGCCGCGCTGCTGGCGGTCGCCGTGCCGGCCGCGCGCAGCCGCGCGACGCCCAACGGCGAGAGCCTGCTGGTGCGATGCTTCCCAGCCTGCCAGCGGAGACATCCCGTGTGCCCACAACCCTGGCCCAAACAACCCTCGCCGCCAGCTCACCAGCCCCGCCGGCCCCGCAACACAGATCCGAACCGGCGAGGGGCCCGTCGAATGCGACGGCTGCCTCAACCGCGGCCAGCCGCCCATCCCCCGCTACCAGTTTGACCTCGCCCAGGTGGGGAATGGCAGACGTCAGCGGCGTCCATGGGCACACCATGCCCATGCATGCATGCAGGCCACGGCGCGCACACGGCCCCGGCACACCTCAGCCTCGTCGCCCCCCGCCCGCGCTCCCTCCCCCGCTCAGCACAAGCTGTACATCGGCGGGAAGAACCTCGGCAAGGGGGTTGTCGCGCTGCCCCAAAAGCTGGGCGGTGGGGTGACCCTCACCGACCTCGAAACCGGCCGCACCCTCTCCTCGCTCTGGTGAGGGCCGGGCGGGCGGGGCCAGGGGGGGCGGCCCTGCGGTGACGGCAGCCAGACAGACGCCCCATCCGCGCCGACGCGCTCCTGCCCAGCGCCTGCTTACCTCCCCCCCCCCAAAAAAAAACAAATTAAAACCGCAGGTACTCCAACTACGGCGACTATGGTGGGTTTGTACTGATCGCATGGCGCATGCGTCTCCTGCTGGGGGGCAAAGCGCAATCGCGCAATCGCGGGGCAGCAACCGGCCAGTCCGCCAGCTCGGCCCCTTGCGCGCGTGCTGCCAAGGCGCGTCGGCCCGCCTCGATGGCGCTGACGCCCACCCTCGTGTGCGCCCCTCTTTTGCCCGCCTGCCAGGTGCCATCCCCCACCACATCATCTCCTTCCCGTCCGAGAACCCATACAACGAGGTGCGGGCGCATGGTTGGTTGTTTGTTTGTTACACATTCCCTGCGGCTCAGCTGGTTGTCTGGGTGCGCGCGTGTGCGGGGCAACGGCTATCGGGGGACGGCACATTCAAGCGCGGCTGGCGCCTTGCGTTGGCTGTGCGTGAAGAGCCGTCGTGTCCATGCCTTGGCACATGAGCGAATCAATGCGGCCATGACCAATCTGATGGGACACGGATCAACGTTTTTCTGCTCATTTGTGCCCACGCAACACCCTCCCACCCACCCCCCACCGCCCGACTTGCCAGTTTGAGTTCATCAACTCGTGCCAGGGGGGCCTCAACACCCACCTCTACCGCCTTGCCAACGTGGACCCGCACCCCCCAGCAGCAACAAACATCTACCGGCTGCGGTGAGCGGGCCGCCCGCGCGCCGCCCCGGCGCCGATCGCGTCCGGCTCCTCGCCGCTGAAGCTGCCTTCCCCGCCCCCAAATCGGCAACCAACCGCAACCGCCCCCCGCCTAGCTACGACGGCAACACGCTGATGATCGCCGAGAACGTTTCGGACTCCACCGGCCTGGGCCTGGGCGTGCACACCTCCATCAACCCGGCCACCGCTGAGGAGTATGCGGTGTCGGACGGCCAAAAGGTGGGGCCGGGTGGTTAGGGTTGCGTCGCCAACGCGCGCCGCCCCAACTGCGGCTGCCTTGTCTGTTTCTGAACACGCAGCTGAGTGGCGAACCGCCAGCGATCCGCCGGCCCTGGGCCATTCATAGGCAATGCCAGGCGCGGACCAAATGCGTGGCCGCCCGACAAGCCGCCGCCCCAACCCGCTGCCCGCCCTCTTCCCTTTGCCTTGCGCCTTGCGCCAGGACGTGTGGGCGATGTTTGACCGGCGCAGCACCTTTGTCAAGGTCGCCTTCCGCTACGACTGGGTGAGCGGCCGGGCCGCCCCTCCGCCGCCGCGCGCGCCGCACGGCGCCGGAGGCCGCCGTCTGCGAGGGAGGGGGCGCGCGCTCCGCAGGCTGGCCGCAGACCAAAGGCCTGAGCACGCTTTTTCTAGTGCATCGCCCCACCCGCTCTGCAAAAAAACACCTCTTGCAGGAGGGCAACACCCCCCACAACCTCAAGACGAACTGGATCAAGGGGGGCAAGTTGACCATCACGCGCATCTATCCCGATAAGGAGACCGGAAAGTTTGACATGTGAGCACCCGGCCATTCGGGTTGAGCGCAGGTTAAAGGATTAAAAAGGCAGCCCGGCGTGCCGGGGGCTCCACGGCTCTGGGCGCGTGGATAGGGGATGCGTGATCCTGTGCTTGTGCGTGTGCCATAAATGCCATCGCAGGCCGGGGGCAGCACAGCCGCAGCCCAAAGGCTCACCCCACCTCGGCTCTTCCAAACGCCCCCCTGTCCCACGCACGCATTTGCCGCACCCCCCCCCCAATAAAACCCAAACAGGCTCGGCTCAAAGGGCAACAAAATCGACGTCGAGCTGGCCCCCATGTCGGAGGGGGAACTGGAGGACGGGAAGACACCGGGCAGCGCGCGCGAGTCCACCGTCGCCGCCGACGGATTCGTGAGCGCCCGCGCCGCGCCGCGCCGCGCCGCGCCGCGCCGCGCCGCGCCGCGCCGCGCCTCGCCGCGCCTCGCCGCGCCGCCATCTGCGCTCACTGCATTGCCGCGCCGCGCTTGCCGCGCTGCCCCGCGGGCCGCCAGCGCCCCCCAGAAAACGCCCCGCCGTCCGCTGCCCGCAAACCCCCTCTTCCAACTGGCCCCGCCCCCCTCCCACACAAAAAACAATCCAGGTGTTCCACCCCTCTGGCAAGTGGGGCGCCGAGATCATCCGCATGCTGGGGGGCGCGGTGCTGCACAACCTGACAGACCCCAGCTACTCCCCCCTTAGCTTTCTGTCGTTCAACTTTGACACACCCGGCCAAGTGCCGGTGAGCAAGGTCAACGATGACACGTGGGAGGTGCGGGTGGATTACGTCGGCTCGCCCGGCCACGAGCTCGGATGGACGCCCGATGGCACCAAGGTGCGTGGGGGGGTTGTTTACCAAGGGGGCTGGGGGGCTGCCCATCCAGGGGGTTTCAAAAGGATTGCCACCGCGCCCAGGCAGTGCTGCTTCACAGCTTTCAACTCCACAGCACTTGTTTGCCACGACGCGCGTCACCCTTGGACGCCCGCCCCCCTCCCCGGCGCGCCCCACCCTAGCCCCCACTGCGCTCCCCCTCGGCTGCGCGCACCACCTCCCCCTCCCCCCGCGCGCGCCCCCCTCGCCCGCTCCCGAATCAAACGCCTCGGATGCAACCCCCCCCTCGCCGCGCGCAGTTCATGATGATGAACAACCTCCGCGAGAACAGCGTGGGCCTGTTTGACACGAGCAGCGACAACCCCGCCGATTGGAAGAAGCTGGGCGTCATCAAGGACCCGCTGTGGAAGGGCATGTACCCCAACCCCTTCCACATGGGGTTCAGCCACGACTCGAAGAAGGCTTACGTGAGCTGGTTGTTTGAGGGGCGGGCGAGCGGCGTTTGGGGGGGCGGGGGTCTTTCGGGGTCTTTCCCGCGCTGCATGCGGGGGGCGGGGCCGCCGGGCGGAGCGGCACGCTCCGGCCGCACCCAGCCGTGGGTTTCCAGCCCTGCCGCGCCGACACACCCGGCCCAAAAACGCAAACGCAAACGCGCGCACGCCCCCAACAGTTTGTGGTGCTGCGGCCGCCGCCGGGTGAGTGGAATAAACCGGGCGTGCGCGGGGGCAAGCATTGCGGAACGGGGCGCGGCTTGATCCCCGAAACATGCGCCTGCCGGAGCCCCCATTCGCCTCCCCGTGCCTCTGATCAACTGTCTCCCCTCCGGCTGCCCCGCCCCACCCCCCCTGCCCCACCCCCAGAGCGCAGCAACCTCATGATTGTGGACCTGACCACCTTCCACATCATCAAGGTAAGGGGGGGCGGACAAGCTGGCGGTGCTTTACGCACTGCCCCACCCTCAAACAAATCACACCTTGCCGAGGTAAACACAAACAAAAATCAACTCAAAACTCAAAACTCAAAACTCAAAAATCAAACCTCGCAAACGCCAACAGGAGATCCAGGGCATCACGCAGGACATGCAGTCCATCGCCACCACAATGGACGGCAAGTTCCTGCTCATCATCACCGGCGGCTTCCAGCGCTTTGCCAGCGGCCTCTTCGGTGCGCGCGCGCGCGCGTGTGCTTGCTTGCGTGGACGCGCCGGCAAAGGCCCGCTGGTTTGGGCCGGTTTGGACTGCCTCCCTGGCTCGGCTCGGCTCGTGCCGCTGGCCGGGTCGGGTGCCGCGCAGCGCGCGCCGCCGCTTACCGGCGGCCCCTTAACCCGGCGCAGCGGCGGCAGCTGGGGTTTTCAAGGAGCCTCCCGGTTCGGCACCACCGAGCCCCACCCACCCCCCCCCCCCCCCCCCCCCCCCCCCACCCCCCCCCCCCCCCCCCCCCCCCCCCCCCCCCCCCCACCCCCCCCCCCCCCCCCCTCCCCCCCCCCCCACCCCCCAACCCCACCGATCTCAGTCCTGGACATCGACACCGACGAGCCCCTCGGCTTCATCCCCGCCCCCGGCGGCCACCACGACCTCGCCGTGGTGCCCCGCACCGTCAGCGACATGAAGTACACCCGCGCGATCTGCATGTGATCGGACTGACCGATCGCGTCGAGATCTGCATGTGATCGGACCGACCGATCACGCCGAGATCTGCCCAGATCAGCTTGCGGCTTCCGCGGCCGGCCCGAGCGGACTGTCCCGCCGGCGCGCTGCGCCGCCGCCGGCGCCCGCCATGTTTGGGTGTTGGCTTTAGGTGTTGATTTCGCTCAGGCTGAAGTGCGCCGCCGCACGCTTTATTTGTCAAGGCTCCCGTGTCCCCCTCCCCCCGGCATGCACTGGCCTCCACCCAACCGTTGGCCCGCCCCTGGCTGCGCGCTTGCATCGCGCACTGCTGGAAACGACTCACGCGGGCACCGCCAAACGGCGCGCTCAACTAAGCACTTGCCTGCGACATCAAAGTCGCCCGCAGCCGCCCGTCAAACCGCCCGCCGCGCGCGCGCTGAGCCGGGGCCTGGCTGTGCGCCCAGGAGCACTTGGGGGCAGCTCCCTCATTGAGCACCCCGGGCCACAGCCCAACTGCGGCACACCACAACGCACGCGGCCTCGCCGCCCTCATTTTGCCTCCATTCCCCTTAGGACCGGCACCAACGTTTGGAAAGGACGAGGTGCCCTTATGCACCGAGCCCAAACCTCCATGCGCAAGCGCCTCAGTCAGCGCCGCCCGCCTGGCGCGCGCACTTCCGCACATACTCATGTAAAACTCCTTGTTGCAGTGGTGGCTGCTGCCCTGCTGGCGGACGCCAAGGCGGGCAGGTGCAAAGGGAAAGGGGAACGCTCGTCGACGTTATCTGCGGTTACAGATCGTGCGCCCCAGCCCAGGGCGAGGGCCGCGCCGCCGCGGGGCCGCTCCCGTCGCCGAGCCCGCGGTGTGCCCTTCCGCCGCCGCCGCCGCCGCCACCGCCGCCGCCGCCGCCGCCGCCGCCGCCGCCGCCACCGCTGCTCGCCCCGCCGCTGCTGACCGGTGAAACGCTGTCGACGCGGCCGCCGCCGCCGCCGCCGTGGCCGCCCGCCTGAATCTCCAGATCGCCCGAAAGCTCCCCGCCGTAGCTGGACAGCGAGCGGACGCCCCCATCCGCATCCGCAAAGGCCCCCTCACCGCCGCCGCTGCCGACGCCACCCTCGGCTCCGCCAGCGCCGCCGCCCCTGCCCCCCTCTTCGTCGTCGCCGCCGTCGCCTTCGTCGGCGGAGAGGAAAGACACGTCCGAAAACGCGCTCACGCGGCGCGCCGCCGCGGCGGACGCGGCCGTCGCGCCGCCGCCGTGCCAAGCGGCCGGGGCCGGCTGGAGTGGAATAGGATCGGCGTCGCCATCGGCCTCGCTGCCGCTCTCCTCCTCCCCAAAGCTGGCAGAGCCAAAGCCGGCGCCGCCGCTCTGCGCCTGCTGAGAAGCTGACAAGCGCAGCGAATCGCCCTCGCCTGACAAACCGCCAGCGTGCTCCACCGGCGACGCGGCGCGCTGCGCATGCGATGCCCCTGCACCGGCCAGCCACGGCCTGCGGGGCAGCAGCGGCGCCGCAGCGGCCGCCACGGGCGCCCCGCCGCCTGGCCGGGCGCGTGCGGGGCGCGCCGCCTCGAGTGTCAGCGGCTCCGCGGGCCCGCTGGCGGCATAGCTCGCGGCCACGGCCGACACGCGCCGCACCCAATCGTCCGAGTTGTCCGAGGCGGCGCGCGCGAGCAGGGCGTCCAGCTCGTCGGCGTCGACCTCGGGCGGCGGACTGCCGCCACCGCCGTTGCCCTGGACTGCCGCCGTGCCTGGGGCGGCAGGCGGCGGCGGCGGCGGCGGCTCGTCGGGCTCATCGGCCCCGGCCTGGTCCGCCCCGCTGTAGCGCCCGGACGAGGCGATGGAGGCCAGCGACTGCAGGGAGCGCTGCAGCACGACACCCGCGGGGGCGCGCCTGGCGGCGGCGCGCTTGGGCGAGGGCCCTGCTGCCTCCTCGTCTTCCCCGACCTCGGGGATTTCCGGGAGCTCGCTCGGCCGGTCGAGGCTGCCGCGCGCGAGCCACCTTGGACTGCCGCCCGCGCCGCCTCCTCCCCCGCTTGCGCTTGCAGGGCCGCGCGCCGCGCCGCTGACCGCGCTCGGGCTCTGCGCGCGCCCCAGGGGCGACGCCGGCGCGCCGCCGGCGGGCAGGGCCGGCGGCGAGGCCAGCGGCGGCAGCGTCGACACGCGCAGCGGCGGGGGCTGGCCGTGCGGGGAGGGCGCCCCGCTGGTGCTGTCTGGCTGCTCAAAGTCATCGTCGTACCTCGGCTCTGACAGATCGACCGCCTGGCTGCCGCTGGCCCTGCGTTGAGATGAAGGCGCAGCGGTTGGGCGCATGCGTGTGTGCATTCTACGGGGGGCGGCAGGCGCAATCACTCTCTCTGTGCAAGCAAACCTTGCAGTCTAGTAGGTGCTCAGCGCAGGTCAGCACGTCGTGGCACGCTTCCAAACAAGAGAAAGCGCGTCCACGCGATTGCAAGAACTGGCAAATGCGCACCCAAGCCCGCCGCTCCAGAGGCTGCTGAGGGACGGCCGCCCTCCCAGGCCAGGCGCTGCAACAGGAACCAGCAGCCCGGCTGGCGCGGCCTCCCCCTGAAAAGGCGACCGCAGCAGAGGGGTGGCCAGCGGTGGGAGCTGCGCCGGCGGGTGGGGGCCGACGGCGCTGCCAGGTGGCTGCGGGGCTGGCACCGCCGGTGGGGCAGCCGGGGGGGCGGCGCGATCCGTAAAGATCGGCAGCGCTGCCGTGGCAGCCGAGGCGGCAGACGATGCTGCAGCTTCAGCTGGGTTGGAGCCGGGGTGGCCAGCAGCCGCGGCCGCACGAGCCGGCTGCAGCTGCGGCAGGTGCTGGGAGACGGCTGGCGCCTTGGGCACCAGAGGGGGCGCTGGCGCCGTGGGCGACTGCTGGGCTGCCGCCTCGGCCGTGGGTGGCCCTGCCGAGGTGCCCGTACCCGTCGGCCCTGCCGGGGTTGCGCTGGATGCCACCATGCTGCCACTGCCGGCGGCAGCTGCGGGCTGGACCTTGTGGGCATCCCCGCTGTGCCACGGCAGCGCCGGAACGGCGTGGCCCGCGGGGCCCATGCCAGAGGTGGTCCGCCGCAGCCTCAGCGTCGGCGCCACCTCAGCGCCGGCGCCCGCCCACAACAGCTGCACGCTCGACCTGCGGCGGTGCCCCGCCCTGCTGCCGCTGCTCGACGGCGCCCCGCCCGCACCGCTGGACCGCAGCGTGCCGCTGCCGTCGCCGGTGCGGCCGCCGCCGCGCCTGCTGCTGCTGGTGGTGCCGCCGCTCCGCGTGCTGCTGCTGGTGTCGCTGCTGCTGCCGCTGCCCTCCCGCACCACCAGCAGCCCTTGCAGCGCCTCAAAGCCCTCCTCCAGGGCTCGCAGGTCCTCGGCGGGGACGGTCGCACCCCCCTCCTCCGAGCGTGCCGCCGCCAGGGGCTGAGTAATCGCCGCTGGCGGGGCCGACGGTGCTGGCGCAGCCGCCGCTTCGGCTGGCTGCTCTGCTGCCGCAGCCGCGCTCCACGGCGGCTGCGTTCTTGCAGCGGCAGAGGCCGCACCTGCCGCTGCCGCTGCCGCTGCCGCGGCCGCTGCGGCGGGCTGCGCGAGGGCTGTGGAGAGCGGCTGCTCCGCCGCGCGCCGCGCGATCGCGCCCAGCTGGTCCCACATGGCCGCGACTGCCTGCTGCAGCACCCCGCGCATGCACATGAGTTGCGCCAGCTCCCACACCACCTGGGCCGCGCCGGGCACCGCCGCGCCAACTGGTGGGTGCGCCTGCTGCTGCGGGGCCGGCGGTGGGGGTGGGGGCGGCGCGACGCCGGCCGGCGGCGGCCACCACGCAGGCTGCCAACCCGTGAAAGCAGCTGTGGCGACGGCGTTGGGCTGCTGCTGCTGCTGCGGCGGCGGCGGCGCCTGGACCAGGGTCTGCACCGGCCCGAATGGCGTCAGCACCCACGCAGGCAGCTGCTGGGGAAGCTGCTGCTGCTCCTGCTGCGGCTGTGGTGGTGCTGTGCCGTGCCGCTGCTGCTCCTGCTGCTGCTGCTGCTGCTGCCACTGGTCGCACAGCGTCGGCTGCGGTTGTACTGCGTGAGTCCGCGCGTCCTCCTGTGTCTGCGAATGTGCGCTCCCGCTGGCTGCGCCGCGCCCCCCGGGCGCGGCTGGTGGCAATCGGCGCTCGTCGCTGCGCCGCCCACCGCCCGCCGTCGGTGGCCACGCGGCTGCTTTGCCTTTTGCCGGCCGGCCCGAGGCGGCGGAGCCTTGGGAAGAGCGGCGGCTCGCGTCGCGCGCGGGCAGGCGGCTGCCGGCACTAGGAGGTGACGACGCGCCCTGGTCGCGCGCCGCTGGGGCCGCGCCGCCACGCGGTATGGGAGCGTTGGCGCTACGGCCCTGAGGCGGGCTCTGGCTGTTTAGCGAGGCCCCGGCCTTGGGTGGTCGCACGGTTGAAACCGCTGGATGTTGCTGCAGCGTGAACGGCCTTAGGGGCGGCTGCGGCTGCTGCGGCTGCTGCGACTGCTGCGACTGCTGCGACTGCTGCGGCGGTGGCAGCGGTGATGATGGCTCGGCGCAGAGGGCAGCCTGGGGGTCCCACTCTGCCGCGCACTCCCCACGCCGCTGCAGCACCACCGTCACGCGCGCCGTCGCAACGCGGCGCCCCGCTTGGTCGAACAGCGGGACTGCCTGCACGCCGCAGCGGCCGTCGCACGCCAGCTGCGTGCGCGCGTAGCCGGTTGCCAGCAGGCACGGCCGGCGGCCGCGCGACGTGTCCAGCAGCATGCACGCCGTGGGCACCTGTGGCAACGGCCGAATGGACGGCGTGCACGGTGGGGGCTTTGGTGTGACGCTTGCTGGAGGGCTCTGCAGGGCACACACGTGCGGCAGCCTCGAGGGACTGCACACGCACCTTGCGCGCCACAAACAGCAGCTCCCCCGCCTCGGCGTGCAGCGCGCAAGCCTTGCCGCCGCCAAACGCGATGCAGCTGCCGGGCCCTGCGTCGCCGTCCGCGTGCAGCATCACGGGGGCGTAGTCCAGGAACGAAAACGCCAGCGTGAGCCGCGGCCGCGCGCCGCCCGACGGCGGCGGCAGCAGCGGCGCGCACGCGTCGCCGCCGGCGCGGCCGTCGCTGCCGAGGACGACGTCCAGGGCGAGCAGCGTGAGGGTAAAGGCGTCCCCGGGCCCCGCCGCCGCCTCCATGTGGGGCGCCGCGCCGCGTCTTTGACGTTGACCAGCTGCGCCGGCGGCGGTGCGCCACCCCGCTGCACCAGAGCGCTAGATCGCAGCTGCGGCTCCTCTGCTACGCAAGTTCCCGTAAAACACACAAAGCGCGCGCTGATCGGCAAACCCTGTGGTGAGCAGCAGCTGCTCAGCCAGCCGGAGCGCTCTTCCGCCCCTGCACCGCGGACAAAGACACTTCTACGACGCTGGTCCAATCCACTCGGCCAGAACCCCGCGAACCCGGCGCGTCTCGGCAGAGATCGCCATTTGTGCTTTGAAAGGGCGCGCCACCGTCCCGAAGCACCCGGAACCACTATGATGCTTTCCAGTACCGCCCACAAACCCCTCGCCGCGCGCACTGCGGTGAGTGGGGCTGCGCAGCTCCCGGTGGGGGCATCCGTGACCTCCGGGAGCGTCGTTCGCCCCTGCGCGCGGGCTGTTCCGGCCGGCACCCCGCCAGTAGCGTGAAATGGTGGACGCCAACGCATTTCGCCGCGCGATGCGGCCGGCAAGCTGCGGCCGGCGGCGCACCGCGAGCGCTGCTGCAGCAGCGGCGTCGGCGCAGCGGCGCTGGCACTCGGCCGCCCACCCTGGCACCGCACGTCTCTCCCTCCCCTCCCGTGAGAAGGCCGGGGCCCCGCGCCACACGCCGTCAAACCTGCGCGCCGGCGTGGCCCGGCGCGCGCCGCGGCCGCTGCGCGCAAAGGACCCCGAGGCGCAGGTCGGCGCGGCGGTGGACGGCGGGCTGGTCAACTCGCAGTTTGCGGCGGTGCTGTCGCAGGCGCTGCAGCGCAGCGGCGGCGATAAGGCGATGCTGGACAATGCGGCGGCCAGCATGGAGGAGGAGCGCGCCGCGTGAGTGTGATGCGCCGTGCGCCCCCCGCCCCCCGCCCCTGCCTGGCACCCGCCTTGATGCCGTCCAGCCTCGCCGCCGAGCCAAGCGAGACCCCGGCGCGCGCAACGCCATCGCATCATCGGCGCGCCTGAAACCCTCCGCTGCCCTCCCCCCTCCCCCTCCCCCCCGCCCCCGGCCAGTCCCTTCAAGCCCGTGGAGGAGATGATGATGACCGCCCTCCACACCTCCCGCGCCACGCTGCGCACGCTGATGGAGCGCCAGTCCCTGCTGGAGGCGGAGATCGCAAAGGAGCAGAAGCAGGCAAGCCCTCTGATCGGCGGTTCGTGCCGCCTCAGCCGCTTTGAGCGGTTTTAGGCAGATTGTTTGGGCACATGTGGAATGCCGCGGGTGACAGTCAGAGCGCGTGAAAGCGCCCCACTGAGGCCGCCGGCCCCTCCCGCGCCTTTGCCCCGCCGCAGGCCGCGCGGCTGGAGTGGCTGCTCAACCGCTGCCGCTCCGACTACGCCTTCTTCGGCGCCCTGGACAAGATGGGCCACGGAGAGTGAGGCCAGCATTCAACGCGCGCGAGCGAGTGCTGCGAATGACGGGCCAGAGCGAGTGACGCGCGGCGGTCGGCGCGCGCGAACCAGCGAGTTGCAGTGTGGAGGTTTCAAGAACCCCCCCGGGCTGCCCTGGCGTGAGTAGGGGTTTGTCGGTCCCTTGGCCCTTCTGGGGCGGTGCAGAAAGTGTCGAGGGGTGCGTAGCTTGCGCTTGGCAGAGAGGAAGCACCCCCGCTGCGGGCGGGGCTGCGATGGGCCGCTGCTGGCGGCTTCCCTTGCTGGCACGCGCGCACGAGGGCTGGCCCCCTCCCGCCCCGAGTTTTGCCCGCTGTTATGAACCGGGTTTTGAAGGCATCTGTACTAGCTGTGCGTGTACCATCCCCGTTTTTGCCAATCGTGACGCCGCCGTTTGACCGCCCCTGCTGCCCTATTGGCGGCAGGCTGGCGCCGCGCCGCGCGCGGCCACACAGAGCGATCGCGTGCGCCCCTTGGGCGCCAGCACCGTTGCTGAAAGAATACACCGAGACCGGAAGAATGTAACGCAGCGCAATCCTACCGCGGCGCCGTGTCGGTTATCGCGCTGCGCTGCGTGACGGAAAAGGTGCCGCGCTCGGCGCGGTGCTTCTTGACGGAGCCCGGCCGCTGGCCGCCGGGGGCGCGCCACGCGGCGGCGGACTGCGCCCCAAAGTATGCGGCTGCCCCCGCGTCTCCCCGCGCCTCGGCCTCCGCCGCCGCGGCCACCACAATGCTCGCCAGCGGCACGCCGCCGCCGCCGCGGCCGCTCTGCGGCGTGCGCGGCTGCTGCGGCGTTGGCGCGAGCGAGCCGGCGAGCGAGGCGCAGCCCGGCGAGGGCAGGCCGCCAAGCAGCAGGCTCGCCCCGCCCAGCGACGCGGCAGAGCCCGCGCGGCTCGCAGGCGACGACGCGCCGCTGCCGCCAGGCCCGCACTCCGCCCCGATCCGCCACGCAGCTACAGCCGCTGCCGCTGCCGGCGGCAGCTGCGGCGGTGCCTCGCCCGCCGCACCGCCGCCGCCGCCGCTGGGTGGTGGGCCGCCCGCCGCACCGCCCCTCTCGCCGCGCCGCCACGCCTCGAACTCTGCGAGCAGCTCGCGCCTGCACGCCTCCGCCAGCCCCGCTGCGTACTCGGCCTCGCTGCGCGCCAGCTGGTGGTCCCCCCAGGCGTCCCTGTAGGCGGCCTTGACATCGCGGAGGGACTGGAGGGCCTCAAGCTCAGAGGGGCTGGCCACCTGCTCCGGGGTGTTGTTTTGGGGGGACGGGGAGAGACAAGGGGTTGAGAGGAGGAGGTTGCATGATCACGCAGCGTGTTTGCAGCGTGCAGAGGTGGGCTGGGGCTGCAGAGCTTACAAAGGCTTTCAAATCAAGAGGGCCGCGGCCGCGCACCTGGGCCTCCTCCCCGCCGCGCTCCAGCCGCGCCGCGCGCGCCGCCTCGGCGGCCGCCTTTGCCTCGTCGATGCCGCGCTTGAGGCCGTTTAGCTGCAGCGCCAGGTCGCGCGCGGCGCGGCGCGCGGCGCGCGCCTTGGCGGCGTTCTCCCCCAGCAGGCGCGCCTTGTCGGCGCCGGGCCCGGCCCTGAAGCGCTCTAACGCCTCGGCAGCGTCCTCGCTGCCGCGGGCCAGGGGCGGCGGCGGCGGCGGCGGCGTGGCCGCCTCGGCGGCAGGCGCGGGTGCAGCCCCCGCGCGCGGCGCCGCGCCGGGCGCCCCCGCCCCCGGCCGCGCGTCGTCCGGCGCAATGCCGGCGCCGCCGCTCTGGCTTGCGCCCCTGGCCTCCTCCTCTCCTACGTACCCCCGCCACGCGCCCCCCTCGCTGGCGCCCGCAGCCTGCGCCTGCTGCTCCTCCCATGCAGCGCTGCCGCCCACCGCCTGCCCGCCTGCTGGCCGCTGCTGCGCGCCAAGCGACGGCCCGACAGTGGAGGCGGTTGCGGCGGCTGCGGGCTCTCCTGAATGCCTCGACAGGGCCTCTTGGTAAAGCTCCTGTCAATTTTGGTGTGCAGCGCTGCAGGTTAATGGGAGCTCAGATGCTCCGACAAGCTTGATGCAATTCCTCGCGCTTTCCCCTTGCTGACCGCCAATCATGCACCGCCCGCGCTCCTCCCTGCGCCCCTCGCACCTGGCAGGCGCGCAGCACCTCCCGCAGCCGCCGCGCACTGTCAATACCCAGCGGCGCCAGCGGAAAGCCGGCGCCGCTGCTGCCCGCCTCGCCGCCGCCGCCGCCGTCGCCGCCGCCGTCGGCCAGCAGGAACTGCTGCACCTGCGTCCGCAGCGCGTCGCGGCGCGCGCGAGAATAGGGTATGTAGCGTGCCCGCGCCGCCGCCAGCATTGGCGGCGTCGCGCCGCTGCTGCTGGCCACACCAGCGCCCTCCGCCCGGCTCCCGCCTGGGCCCTCGCCGCTCCCGTCTTCGCCGTCGCCGCCAGTGCCGCCGCTGCCTCTCCCATCCCACAGGTCGCGCATGGCGAGCTCTTCCAACAGCTCGGCCATCTCACTGCGTTTGCAAGGTGTTTCAAACGTTTGTGCGGGGGTCCAAACACCTGGCTTGATGACATCAGCCCAGGGCCGCAGGTGGAGCTGGCACCCCGTCAAGGCAGGTGCCAAACGCATCGCCGCCGCCCCAATTCAACACCCCCGACACCGCACCCACCGCTCCAGCTGCCGCACGCGCGCGCCGCCGCCGCCATCGGCGGCCACCACGTTGCGAGAGACCTCGCAGGTCAGGCGCGCCATGCGCGCGGCAAACCTGCGTGCGGGGAGGTGCGTGCGCCGGGACTGACGCCTCCGAAACCGCCACAGTCACGTGGCAGGGCGACAACTGAAGCTGTGGGGCGACAATCGGCACGGGCAAGCTCATGCAAGCCTGCGTGCCGATGCAAAAACACACCTGCAGGTTGAGAGCGTCTCCTCCAGCTGCGCCGCGTCCCCCCACACGTTGGCCACCAGCACCGTGCGGCAGTTGCCGCCGATCGAGTCCCGCAGCACGTGGGTCAGCTTGCTGGAGCGGAAGGGGACGTGGTCGCGGCCGCGCTCGCCCGCAGCCAGCACCACCTGGGGGTTGGAGCGCGTGCGCATGGTGCCGCGGGGCGTGGCGACTCTTGGCTTCCACCCCAGGGGGGGCCACCGCGGACGCACTGGGGTATGGCCGCATGCAAAAAAAGCCCTCCAGGGGGCCAACAACCGCAAGCAGCCACGTGCGCGCCTGCTCCAGGATGTGCAGGCTCTTGTTGATGTGCCCCGCCTCGCGCAGCAGCAGCCCCTCGCTGCGCGTCTTGCTGACCCGCTCGCTGCCCGCGAGGTCGACGAGGTGGATGGACGCGCGCACCGCGCGGCCCTCGTCGCCCTCGCGCACCAGCGCCAGCGCCAGCGTGAAGACGCAGTGGGAGCGGCTGGACTCGCGGTTGAGCTGGTGCTCGCCAATCACGCGGTTGGCCTCGCCCTGCGGCGGGCGGGGCGGCGCGCATTCGTGTTGCGTTGCTTTTGCGGTGCAATGATGCAGTGTGGTCAGCATATATGTGTTGTGCACTGTTTTAATCCACATGGGCAGGCGGGGCAGTGCCGCGCAGCTCGCACCTCGAAAAACAGGGCCAGGGCCTCCTGCTCGCTGCGCACGTCCGCCGCGCGCAGCCCCGATATCGCGAGGCGGCCGGCGCCGTCCTCGTACAGAGTGATCTCGTGGGGCTGCGTGGTGATGTCCAGCAGGTCAAAAATGGCCTCGTTGTAGATCTGGGGGATTTGAAAGGGGCGTTTTGGGGTGCATGGGGCAGCGCATTTTGGTGTGAATGGGGCCGCGCCAGCGCTGGCAGCAAGCTCTGCTGTGCTGACAACGGCTGCGACCCTTCAAGGCAGCCCCCACACACCTCAAGGTAGCTGACGCGCAGCTGCCACGAGGCCAGGCCCTGCTCCGCGCGCAGCGCCGCCATGAGCGCGCTGACGACGCGCGGGATGAGGCCGCGCTCGGCATAGGCGGCGCGGTCGCCGGTCATGGTGTAGGTCTTGCCGGCACCTGCGGAGAGGGGTGGTGGTTTTGCATGGGGGGTTGGCGCGGGGCTAAGGCGGCGGCGCGATGCGGTCGAAGCAATCAGTCACCGCAACAGCATCAGCCTAGAGGGTCCCTAAACAAGCACAGCATGCCGGCTGCGCAACCCGCGGACAGCTGCTGTCGGCGCCTGCATGGAACACCCCCCCCAAAACACCTGTCTGGCCGTAGCACAGGATGGTGCCGTTGTACCCCTCCAGCGCGCCCTGAACCACGTCCGCGCCGCATTCCTGGCGGCCGGCAGGTGGTGCGGCGGGGGCTGGTCAAAGCGCGGGTCAACTCCACCAACTTTGAAGGCCCGCCGTATGCCCCCGCGCCGCGCGCATGGCCGCTGCAGCGGCAATCCCCCGATGCGTGGGTTTGCCGCCTCCCTGAACGCACGGCTGTCCTGCTAGCCCGCGCTGCCTTTGGCCCTGGTGCATGCGTGCGAGGGCAAACGGCCAAGCATCAGCCGGCGCACCTCATACACCGCGGTCTGCGGCACGCTGTGCAGCACGGCATCAAACTTGAAGGAGTAGCTCTGCGCCCCGCCAGACCTGTCGCTGGGCAGGCCATTCCTGCCGCCAAGCGTGACGGTCACGGTCTGCGGCGCGTCAGGTGGGCAGTGCGCGCGTCGGCGGCGGCGGGCGCGGCGTGCACGCTGCCGCAGCCGGTGGAGCTGCTGCCGCGCGCCGTATGTTGACCTCCCCGGCGATCCAGCCTACCTTTGAGGCCTGGTCGATGCGCAGGGCCTCTGTTGGGAAGCGGTCGGACGACGGTCGCGTGCGCAGCACGATCTTGGGAGCGCTTGCCACCGCCATGGATGCCGATCGTCAATTGACAGCGCATGAAGACGATGCGAGACGCTGAGGGAGGAAGGCACTCAATCCGCGGCACTAGCTCGCCAATCCCGCAGCACTCGGGCCTCGTTCCCGCCGGGTTTTGGTCGCGTTTGGACACTGCAGAACGTTTCGACCCGGCTTCCTCAACGCGGATGCTCCCTGGGGCTCGCCGCGGCGCCGTTTGACCGTGGCGCTGATCGCCGCCTGGCGCGACCGCCGCGGGGGCTGCTGCTTTCCGCGTGGCGGCAGCCGTAGCCGCGATGCTGGCGCATGGCGGGCCGCCGCAGCCAGGAGCGGCGGCCAGCCCCGGGGCGCCCCAGCCGCAGCCGCAGCCGCAGCCGCAGCCTCAGCCGCCGCCACTTCCGGCGCCGCTGCCCAGCGACGAGCAGGCGCAGCTGCTCGCCGCGCTGCGCCAGCCGCTGTTCCTGCAGACGCCGCTGCAGAGCCTGCTGGAGCACGTGGTGCAGCGCGTCACAGCGTCGGCGGCGCTGGCGGCCGACCTGCAGAAGCGCGTGGCCGCGCTGGAGCGCACCTCGGTGTCTCAGGCAGAGGTGCTGGAGCGGGTGCGCCAGATCGAGGCGCGCCTCGAGGCGCCCTCCTCGGCCGCCACCCCCTTTGCCGTCGCGCAGCTGGCGGGGCGGGTGGGGGCGCTGGAGGGGGCGGCGCTGCGGCTGGAGGAGGACGCCAAGCTGCTCAAGTACCAGGCCGGCGACGTGAGCGGGGGGGAGGGTGCTGCCTGTCTGCCTGCTTTTTTTGTGCACGCTTGCCGGTGTGCTATGCTTGCTTGCGGATCGAATTGAGGGGGCTGTCGTGGTGGCGTTCTCCCGGGCGCGCCCCTTGCACAACCCAACATGCGAGCGCCCCGTTGGTGGACAGGTGCTGGAGCGGCGGCTGGCCGGCGCAGAGGCCCGCCTGGCGGGCGTCACTAATCTTGCTGGCCGGCTCATGGCGTTGGACGCGGTGGCGCAGGAGCTGGGGGTGGCCATACCGGACGCATATTACGTTTCGCCAGCGCTTGCAGCCGGGCCCACCAGCGCTACGGCCGGCGGCAGCACGGCGGGCAGCAGCGGCGGCGGCGGCGAAGGTGACCGTTGCGCAGTGACCCGCAGCAGTGTGCCAACATCGCTGCTGTCTGCCCCAACCACGCCTAGCGGCCGCGGTGGTGGCGCCGCCGGCGTGCTGCCGCCCATTGCCCCTGGCTCGGCTGCACCAGCGTTGACCACGACCAGCGGCGGCACCACTGCCACCGCCAGCAGCATGTTAATGGCTGCGACGGGAAGAGCAACAGCGTGGAACAGCGGTGTGGGCGATGGCGGCGCGAGCATACAAGCAGCGGCAGGCGCCGGCGCTGGGGCGGCCGCCCCGCTGATGAGCGGCGGCGCCATCCCCAGCAAGACTCGGCAGGAGCTCGACGCGCTGCGGTCGCAGCTGGAGGCCGCGCAGGCCGAGGGCCGCTCCGCGCACGACGCGCTCGCTCAGCTGGAGCAGCGGGTGGCGGCCCTTACGGGGGAGCTCGCAGAGGCTGAGGACCGGCAGAGCACGGCCGCCGCGCGCCAGCAGGACGCGGCGCAGTCGCTGGCGGACGCTGTGGCCGCGCAGCTCGCCGCGCTGCGGCGGGAGATGCTGCGGCCCCCGGAGGTTTCGCTGGCCGAGTTCAGCCGCATGCAGTCCACGGTGGCGCGCGCGTCCGAGGAAGCGCAGTCCGCAGTCCAAGGGGCGCGCGCCGCGCAGGAGGCCGAGGCGGCGCTGCGCACGGCGATCGAGGGGCTCCAGGGCCGCGTCAGCCGCGCCCTGGGCGTGCGCGACGCGGACCGCGCGCTCAACGAGGGGCTCGAGGCGCTGCGGGGAGATCTGAGATCACTGGAGGAGCGCATCGACGCGACGCAGGCCGCCGCGCTCGCCGGCGAGGGCGTGGCCTCTCAGTCGCAGCTGCGGGAGCTGCTGGATCTCATGCGCGGCAGCATGGCGAGCAAGGCGGACATGCGGGCCGTGCTGGCGCGCAGCGTGGAGCTGTCGCTGGATGCATACCGCCGGGCGGCGGGGGAAGTCGCCGGCAGCGGCGCGACGCGTTTCAGGTGCGTGGGTGGGCGCCGCGTACGGCGCGCAAGGGGGTGGCGCTTTTGCTGGGTCGAATCTGTCTGATGCCCTCTTCCAAACTACCAACCCACAAACTGCGCATTCCAGGTGCCTGGTGTGCGATCGCGAGTTGCATGAGCCACCAAAGCCCCCCGAGGCAGCCACCAGCGGCCCCGCCGGCGCGGCAGCACCAGAGTCCCAGCAGCGGCGCCCCTCTTCCCCTGTCGGTGGGCCCGGCTGGCCGCCGGCAACGGGGCCCTTGCCCAGGATGGCGGCCTTTTCGCCGCCCCCCAGCACCGCAGCATCGCAGCACGGCGCCTCATCGCGGCGGCGGAGCCGCGGCCGGTCGGTGTCGCCGCCGCAAACAGCACCGGCCACCGCCGAGGGCGCCGCGCCTCACGGCGACGGCAGCAGCGTCGCCAGCGGGCCCGGCAGCGGGGCCGCAGCCGCAGCGGCTGCCACTGCGCGCCAGCCGCCGGCCCTGGCACGAGTGGACGCCGCTGCATTCACCGCTGGCCTCGACGCCGCAGTTGCGGGCGGCGCGGCGGGCAGCGCGCCGCCGTCGCCGCTGGCCGGCGGTGCCGCGCGGCAGCCGCGCACGTCGGCGGCCGGCGGGCCCGCGGCGCGCGCCGCCACGGCGGGCGGCGGGCTAAGGGGCGCTTGGACTGCGGGGAACGAGCGGCTCGCGGGCTCAAAGCCGCGGCGCGGCCCGCCGATCTTCCTTTGAACCCTTCCCTTTGGGGCTCTTTGCTTCTTCCCCACGTGGGGTGTGTGTGGGCCCCACTTGCATGCCGCCCAAAGAAAAACCGAGCACTGCACCCTGGTAAACGCGTTAGCCTGGGGCCTTGCTTGGGCAATTGTGCTTACAAACGCAGGGCGGCATGTTCGACCCAACCCGCCGCCGCTCAGTCCTCTTGCCGCCGCTCCTGCCGCTTGAGCGCGCGCCGCAGGTTCTTCTTCTGCGCCTTGGTCAGCTGCGCGCCGCCCGCCGCCGCCGCCACCTTGCCCGCCTGCTGCCCCTCGCCAGTCCGCTGCTTCTTGGCCGCCGGCTGCTTCTGCTGCTGCTGCTCCTGCTGCTTGCTGCCGTCGTCCTTGCGCAGCGTCAGCTTTCCAAACGACGCGAGGCGGGCCTGCCGCTTTGCCTCGGCATCGTCGTGCCGCGGCGCCGCCTCAAACTCGCGCTTCCTCTTCTTTTCTGAATCGCCGTCCTGCCGCTGCTCCCGCTTCTGCTGCTGCTCTGAGCCGTCCCGCTTCTTCTTCTGGTGCTCGCTGCTGCCGTCGCCATTCTGCTGCTGCTGCTGCTGCTCCTGCCGCTCCTCCCGCCGCCGCTTGCCGCCGCCCTGCGGCTGCGCCTCCTCCCCGCCACCGCCCGCCTCCGCCTCCGCCGCCTCGCCGCCCTCCCCGCCGCCGCCCGCCTTCCTCCCCTTCCACTTGTCGTGCCACACCTTGGGCGGCCCCCCGCCGGCGGCGCCGGCGGCGCCGCGCTTGGCGCGCGACTCGCGCAGCGCGGTGAGGGCCTTGTAGTTGGGCCTGAGCCGCGCCGCGTCCTCCCGATACGGGGCCAGCCGTTTGATCGGGATGACCTGGTTCAGGTCCTTGTCCGGAACCGTCAGGATCTCCTCCGCAGACATGCCAAACGTGGACTTGGGGACCTGCGGGGTCGGTTTTTGCCGGCGGCGGGGGGAGGGGGGCCAGTGTTGTGGATTGGGGGGTTCGGAAACGGCGGAAATGGGGTGTGGCTGCGAGCCCGGCAAACCAAACACACAACACATCTCAGACGCGCTGAGCCGCTGGCCCCTGTGCCCAGCCCCTCGGCCCGCCGCGGCACCCCAGACGGCGCCCCACCCCGCCACCCCGCGCCCCGTCCAAACAGCAAAAGCAGGAGGGGGCGCGGCGGGAGAGGGCGCAGGCCCCCGCCTGCGAGCCGCCTCCGGTCGGTGTTTGGCCCCCCCCCCACCCCCCCCCCGAACCGCCCCCCCACCTGCCGGTACCGGAACCTGCACTGCAGCCCCCCTATACTGTCCTCGTAGTCAAGCTTGTAGTACTCCTCAACCAGCCGCTGCAGCGCCGCGCGCTGCGCGGCCGCGGCCGCGGCCTCCGCCTCGGCATCCTCCCCGCCCTCCTCCCCGCCCTCCTCCCCGCCGCCGCCGCCGCCGCCCTCCTCCCCCTCGTCGTCGCCGAAAAATTCGTCGGCGTCGTCGCCGCGCTGCGCCTGCAGCTTGCGGCGGAGCGCGGCGAAGCCGGCCGCCTCGCCGGTGGCGCCGCCGTCGTCCGCGTCGCCGTCGGCGTCGTCGGCGCCAAAGAGGGTGGGGTCGTCTTCGGCGAAGATTTCGTGACCGTCCTCCTCCTCCTGGTCGTTTTTTGGGGGTTTTGGTGTTTGGGTTTTTTTGGGGTTTGGGGTTTTGGGTTCTTTCGGGGGGGAGGCGTGGGCGCGGGCTCTTGATGTGCAAGGGGGGCTACAGCTGCCGTGAAGCTGCACGTCGCCCCCAGCTGGGGCCGTCGCCCCAAAGCCCCCACCTCGTAGTAGTCATCCCCAAATGCGGCCGCCATGCGCCTGTCGTGCTCCTCGGGGTCCCAGTCCCCCTCCAGCAGGGAGTCAAGGAGGTCCGCGGCGGGCGCGCCGCTGCCGGCGACCTGGCGCACCGTCGTCAGCCTGCGCGGGCGCGGGGCGCGGGGGGGAGGGGTGGCGGGTTGGGTTTGAGGTTGCCGTTGATGAATGCGCCTGTGGTGGTGCGCTTGCAGGGTTGGGGTGAGATGAGGGGTTGAGCACAGGGGCGCGCTGGAAAGCGGGAAGGGAGCACCGCTAGCGCGCAGCTTCGTCGCCAGGCATTTTTGAAGCGTCTCAATGCACATCGCAGCCCCGTGATGGCCAGGCCCGCGGCGCGCAATCCCCACCCCCCCAACGAAAGGCCTCACTTGTCCTCAATCTCCCTCTTCTTGAGGTTCTTGAGCCGCTTGACCTCCTCCCGCCGCGCCTCCTCGGCCGCCGCCTGGCGCTCCTTCTTGGCCTCGCGCGCGCGCTTGCGGCGGTCGTCGGGCTTGCGCACCGCGCCGTCGATCTGGCGGGGGTAGCCCACGATCTGGGCGCCGCCGGGCTCCTCAAACCTTTGGGTGACGGGGGGGTTTCGACGGGGGCCGGGGGTTTCGTTTGTTGGTGGGTGGGTGGCCAGAGGGGGCTCCTGCGCATGCGCACGCACGTCCGTGTTTGTCAACGGCGGGAAGCACGCGGCGCAGGGGGCAGCCCTTGCATGCAACAATGGCCAGATCAGCGAGCACCCCGGCAAGCAAAAACGCGTCCAGCGCCCTCCCACCCCCCCCCCCCCCCCCCCCCCCACCTGAAGTTGTAGGCGGCCTCGAAGCGGTCAGCCATCTCCAAAAACTGCTCCTCCTGCTCCAAATCCTCGTCGCCCCCGCCCAGCGCGCCGGCGCCGCCGGCGTCGCCGTCGCCCGACGGCTCGTCGTCGCTGCCGCCGCCGCCGCCGCCGCCGCCGTCGCCGTCGCCGCGCCACGCCTGGGTCGCGAGGTAGCGCTTCAAAAAGCGGTCCGCGGCGGACAGCTTTTCGTCCTCTGGCCCAAAGTACTCATTCAGCAGAGCCTCTACCTTGGAGCCGCCCCCGCCGCCGTTGTCCTCCTCCTCCTCCTCCTCCTCCTCCTCCTCCTCGCCGCCCTTCCGGCCCCGCCGCTTCCTCAGCACGCCCCCCAGCAACGCGCCGTCGTCGTCCGCGGCGGCGGCGGGGCCGCCGCCGCCGAGCGCGCTTTTGAGCGCGTCCTTGAGCGCCTGCTGCTCGGCAGCGTAGGAGCCAGCGACGGGCCCGCGGTCGCCGTCGGCGTCGCCGCCGTCGTCGCTGCTGCTGTCGGCGTCCGCGCCGTGCTCCAGCGCCTGGAGGGGGCCGGGAGGAGGCGAGGGGGCGCGAGTCGAGCAGGCTCCGACTCGGTCAACTCGGCTCCTGCCAGCATGCCGGCGTACCAGCCCTCCCGGCCACTGCGCTGCCTGCAAGCAGAGCACAGAGGCCCGCCAAGCCAGATCCGCGCCCCCAAGCGCAACCAGCCGCAGGAACACTCTGCCTGCTGTCAGCCCGGCCAAGCGGCGCCCCCTCCCCAAGCGCCGGCCCCCCTAACAACCCCGCCGCCGCCGCACCTGCTGCGCCAGCACGCTCCTCAGGAACAAGGGCTTCTCCTTCCCGCGCCGCGCCTTGCCGCCGCCCCCGCCGTCGTCGCCGCTGCCGCTGCCGTCGCCGCCGTCGCCCTCCTCGCCGTCGTCGTCTTCGAAGAAGCGCACCTCCGGCTGGAACACCTCTGGCGCCTTCCGGCGGATCTTGAGCAGCGTGGACAGGACCTGGCGGGGGGAGGAGGGGGGGGGGGGGGGGGGGGGGGGGGGGGGGGGCGCCGGCGGCGGTGAGGCGGAGCGTGCGGCGACGCGCGCAGTAGCAGCTGCCGTTGCACGCGTTGTGGGCTCGCGGCTACTGCGGCTTTTGCGGCCGCCGGACCAAAGGCTTGAGGCTCCCTGCCTACCCAGCCAAGCCTAGGATGCCCACCCAAAGCAGAAACGCAGCCGGCTAAACAGCCCAAGCACAAAGCAGCTCCAAACCCAGTCCGGGCCCACCTTTTCGGTGTCGTCGGGGATGTCATCATCGTCCACATCCTCAGAAGAGGAGGAATCCTCCTCTGCCTGCGCCCCTGCAGCTGCCGCCCCCTTGGCCGCGGGTTTGGCGGCCTGCTGCTGCTGCTGCTGCTGCCCCCTCTTGCCCGCCGCGGCGCCAGCGGCCTGCGCGCGGCGCAGTGGGCGGCGGTGCGGGCGGCGTGGTGGGCCGGCTTTCAAGGGCGCCCAAACCGCCGCCCGGCGCCGTCGTCGATCCCGCTGCGCACTCGCTGCTTTGGCGGCGCAGCGCTCAGTAGGCACGCGCAGCTTGCTGGCGCCGCCCCACACCCACACCCCTCACCTCTTGCGTGTATTTCTCCGTGAGCCTGGCCGCCAGGTGCGGGTGCTTCTCCTGCAGCCGATGCAGCTCCTCGCGGCGCTTGTTGTGCTGCGCGGTGGGACGGGCGGCGGCGGCGGCGGCTCGGCGGCGGCGGCGGCGGCGGCCGGGGAGCGGCGGCGGCAGGACGCGCAGCGGCGGCGGCCGCCGTGGCGACCTGCACCCACCCCCCGGGACCTGCGAGCTTGCTCACCTCGAACCTCCGCGCGAAGTCCTCGTTGATTTTCAGGCTCACATCGCCCGCGCCGTCCTCGCCGTCGTCGCTGTCGAGCAGGGCCTCCTTTTTCTTCCCCATGGAGGCGTTCTGTGCGTAGTGCTGGAACTTGCGGCACGCAAAATCTGTGCTGCCGTGGGCCCCACAACTCATTATTCTTCGCGCGGGTGCGTCGGGTGTGTCGGGTGTTCTGGACGCCCCGCCGTCCCTGCCGGCCCTACCAGCGCTGGCCAGACGGCGCAATGTGCACGTGGAAGCGATCTACAGCCACGAACACGGGCTGCAAGGCTGGCAGCGGCCCACGAGATAGGCGCGCACGGCCGTGCGGGCGCGTGCGCAGGGGCCGGCGGCCTGCGCCGCCGAGGCCGCCGGCAAGACGCGCATGCGATTCGGCCCCTTGGCGTGACCAAGGATGCACCAAAGCCGCCGGCTGCGCGGTGCGGCAGCGGCTGCCAGGTGGCGTTGCTGGGGTTCTGGCCCTGGTCAACGGCGGTTGACCAATGTGGCAAACGCGCGCTTTCCCGGGCAGCGCGTGCATACTGTTGTTTACATCGGCCGCGATGGCCAGCGCTCTCTCTGTTAAATCTGCACAATGCGCTGGAAAGGGGTGAAAGCAATCGGGGGCGTGCAGGGGGTGGTGGACGGGTGCGCAGCAGAATAGAGCTGCGCGCCGCGTAGAGAAGGGCGGTTTGCTCCCTCTACCGCTGGCGGGCGGGCGAGCCGGGGCCCCAGCCGCCCTGCCGCGCCGGCGGCCGGTACCAAATGCGCGCTGCGGGCCGCGGCCGAGAGGCGCAAAGCCTCACAGCCTCAAGCGCGGCTGAGAAACTCCTGGCCGTATATCGGGAGGTCAGCCGGCCGCGTCGCCGGCCGCGCGAGCGCCGCCGCCTTGGCCTCCGCCTCCGCCGCCTCCGCCTCGGCCGCCGCCTCGGCCGCCGCGTCCTCCTCCTGCCGCTGCCGCGCCGCCGCCTCCGCGCGCACCATATCGACAAACAGCCGGTGCCACCGCAGGTCTGACGTGAGCTCCGGGTGGAACGCGGTGGCCAGCAGCTGCCCCTTGCGCACCGCGACGGCGACGCTGCCGCGCCCCTCCGCGCGCGCCGCCTCGTCGGGGGTCAGATTGTATTCGGCCAGCACCTCGACCCCCGGCCCCGCCTCGAGCACCGCGGGCGCGCGGATGAAGACGGCCCGGAAGGTGTCGGGCCCCCCCAGCGCGCGGAGGCCCGGGGGCGCGGGCAGCTGCGTTTCGAAGGAGTGGACCTGCGCGCCGAAGAAGTTGCGGGACACGCACACGTCCAGGCCGCCCAGCAGCGCCTGGCCGCCCTGCTTCTGGCCTGCGCGCGGGCGCGGGCGTGGGTGGGTGGGTGGGTGGGTGGGTGCGTTTTGGGTCGCCAGTCGTTCCCGACGGCAAAACAAGACACGTGCAGGGGCGCACCTTCCAGCCGGTGGGCCTGCCCCGCGCCTCCCGCCGGGGCAGCCTGCTGCTGCCGCCTGCCCGCGCGCCCTGCCCCCTCCCTGCGACGGCAAGAGCGCCCCGTCCCCACTCCCCCCCCCCCCCCCCCCCCCCCCCCCCCCCCCCCCCCCCCCCCCCCCCCCCCCCCCCCCCCCCCCCCCCCCCCCCCCCCCCCCCCCCCCCCCCCCCCCCCCCCGCGCACCCTCTGCGCGCTCCGCCAGGAAGATCATGCCCGCGCACGTGCCCCAGATGGGCCGCCCCTGCCGCGCCCACGCCTGCAGCTCCGGGATGAGCCCCCACCGCTCCGCGATGTGCGCCATCGTGGTGGACTCCCCACCGGGGATGATGAGCCCCGACAGGCCGGCCAGCTCCTCCTTGGTGCGCACCTCGACGGCCTCGACGCCGTCGACGCGGGCGAGGAGGGCGGCGTGCTCGCGGAAGCTGCCCTGCAGCGCGAGAACGCCGACGCGCACGCGGCGCGGCGGCGGCGGCGGCGCGGCGGCGGTCGGGGGCGGCGGCGCCGCCGCCGCCGCCTCTGCCGCTGCTGCTGGCCGGGCCGTCATGGCGGGATCCAGATTGGCGTTTGGCGTGGGGCGAGGCGGGCTGGGGCAAGGTGCGGGTGGCTGTGGAGCGGTCTGGGGCTGGCTGGCAGCGGGTAAGCGAGCGCGCAGGCCGTCAAGCAACGATGGAGCGCATGAGAAAGCAATCGCGCCCGCGTGCGCGGCGTTTGAGGGCGGGGTGCAGCGGCAGGGGCAGGGGCGGGCCGCCGCGAGCTCAACATGCCAGCACCCCGCGCCCGGATCGCCACCTTTTCAATCGCCACCCAGCAAAAATGGCCTTCACGCTTCGCTCCATCGCCGTCCGGGTGGCCCCCCTGCGCCAGGTGCGGGGAGAGACGGCCTCGTGACCCAATGCGGCCGCGCCCGCGCCCGCGCGCCGCAATCCGATCCATGCGGGGCACGGGGGGCCCAATTCCGGCCTTGGACGGGCGGACAGGCCTCACCATGCGTCACGCGCCGCGCGGCACGCGCTGCTGCGCAGCGCGCGCCGCGCGACCCCCCGCCGCCCCCTTCCGGCGCCCCACCCCGCCCCCGCCCCCGCCCCCTCCCAGGCGCGCATGGCGGCGGCGCCGGTGCGCGGCGGGCTCGCGCCCGTGCGCTCCATGGCCACCAAGGTGCCGGAGGTGGCTGACTACGCCGTCGCCGAGAAGGTGCGGCCGCGGGACGGCCGCGGCGCGCGCCCGCGCGCCCGTCTGGGATCGCGCGCGGCGGGCGGGCCGGCGCGCGGGCCGCAGGCGCCGCGCAGCCCCGCGGCAGCCCGCGGCGGCTGCGCGGGCGGCCCCATCGCCGCCCCGGCGCCGCGGCCCTTCCCATCCTTCAAAGCATGCTTTGCCCCCCAAAACGCCCCTCCCCCCAAATCCTTACTCACCCCCACGCCCCCCCCCCCACCCCTCCCCCTCCCCAACCCCCAGGGCCCCAAGGACTCCCTGGAGTACCGCATCCAGTTCCAGCAGAACGGTGGGGGGGGGGGTGGGGGTGGAGGAGGACGGACGGGCTCCGCGCACACCGGATGCGCAGCGCCCGCTCCCGCCAGCGCCGCGCGCGCCGAGCTGGGAGCGGGCCGCAAAGGGCCGCGGCCGCAGCCGGCGGCCGGCTGCGCCCGCGCGGCCGCCGCGCTTTCCGCGACTGCGCGCGGCCGGCGGGCCAGCTCCCCCCCCCCCCCCGAGCCCCTCCCAAGCCCCGCCCCCCAAAGCCTCCCCCCCCCTCCCAATCCCGATCCCCCCCAGGCAAGACCATCTCCTGCTGGCACGAGATCCCCCTCCACGCGGGGGACGGCCTGCTGCACTTCATCTGCGAGATCCCCAAGGAGACCTCCGCCAAGATGGAGGTGGCCACGGTGAGGGGGGCGGGGGGCGGGGGCGGGGGTGGAGGCGACCGCGGGGGGTTGGTGCGCGGCGCGGCGGGGTGGCGGGGTGACCCGCTGACCCGCGGCGGCGCGCGTGGCTTTGCGTGAAGAGCCCCACACGCCTCCCCGAAACCGCCTCCGCCAAACCGCCCCCACCCCCCACCCCCGCCCCCACCCCCCCCCCCCCCCCCCCCAGGACGAGCCCGGCACCCCCATCAAGCAGGACACCAAGAAGGGCAAGCTGCGGTTCTACCCCTACAACATCAACTGGAACTACGGGATGCTGCCGCAGACGTGGGAGGACCCGGCGCACAAGGCGCAGGAGCTGGGCGGCATCGCGGTGGGTTTTTTTGGGGGGGGGGGGGGATTTGGGGGGGTGCTTTTCGTTGCTTCGTGCTTGGCTGCGTTTTTGCGATTAGTTGCGTCTGCGTCTTGGCAGCTGCTTCCGCGTCTTGGCAGCTGCTGGGCGCCGAGGCGCCACCGCCGCACGATTTTTTTGCGAGGGCCGCCCCGATGAAAAAAACACCAATCACACACACAAACCCATGACCAACCGCTGATTACATAAATGGACTTCTGCAATCTTGAGGGGCGGCCCCCTTTTTGCTTTTTGTGTCGGACTCTGGCAGACGGGCCAGCCCGGCGCCCCAACCCCCTCGAAACCGCCTGCGACCCCCCTTATTGAACCCCCCAAGTCCTCCCCTCAAAAAACATTCCCCAGAGACCTACGAAACGTGCCCAAAACCTGCCCAAAACTGCCCAAAACCTCCTTGAAACCCCCAAAACCTCCCCACCCCCCCAGGGTGACAACGACCCCGTGGATGTGGTGGAGATCGGCAGCAGCCAGCTCAAGATGGGGGGCGTGTACAAGGTGGGTGTTTGGGGGGGGGTTGAGGTTGGGGGCTGAGGTTGGGGGCTTTGACCGCGGGGCTTTGACCGCGGGGTTTTGACCGCGGGGCTTTTGGCCGCCCGTTTCGGGCCCGCTCGGCGACGACGCGCGGGGACGTGGGGACGGAGGCGCAGCGGCGCGGGGGGCAAACGGAAGGCGGACGGCGCCGACAGCGGAACCCAAGCTCGGGATCGCACCCGCGCGAGCTTTGGTTTCGCACCGTTTGCAGAGCTGTCCAAACCGCAGCCCCAAACCGCAGCCCTTGACACCGCACGGCCCGAGACCGGGACCCTCAATCAAACCCCAAACCCTGCAAACACGCACAAACACGCCCACAGGCACACTCAAGCCGCCACACGGGGGGGGGGGGGGGGGGGGGGGGGGGGGGGGGGGGGGGGGGGGGGGGGGGGTCGGGAGGCAACGCAGGTGCGGCAGTCCGGCGGGCCTGAGCGACCGCGTTTGGGGAGTACTACGGCCTCAGAGCGACCCAGAAGTTGCGGCTCGACATATTGATCACGCAGAGAGCATCGCATCCATCGATAAGCGCTGCGATCAAGCGTGCAGGCCGCGGCAACACGTCCGGTCCCCGGCGCAGCGGCTCCCTCCTGCGCAGCTCGCGATGGCGGATGACTCGAGCGAACCACCAGAGGCGTCTGAGGAGCAGGCGGCGCGCGCCACAGCCGCAGGCACCGGCGCCGACCCCGGAGCAGCGGCGGCGCCCGCCGCCGCGCCGACGCACGCCGCAGACGCGCTGCCGCACGGCTGGGCCTGCGCGTGGGACGAGCGCTTCGGCGCCTACTACTACTGCAATCCAGAGCTCGGCATCACGCAGTGGGAGCCGCCCGCGGCAGCTGCCCCGCCGGGCACGCCCTCGACGACCGGCCACGGCAGCGGCAGCGGCGGCGCGGACAGCGCCACCGCCGCCACCGCCGCCGCGGCCAGCCCGGGCACGCCGCCCTCGCCGCGCTACTCGTACCGCGACCCCCACGGCTGCGACTGCGGGCCCTTCAGCCTCGCGCAGCTGCTGAGCTGGCGCGACCACCTGCCAATGGACCTGCGGCTGCAGCGGGCCGACTCTTCGCGCCCCGCGCGTCCTGCAGACGGCGGCTGCCAAGCAGACGAGCCGCCGGCGGCGGCTGCGGCGGCGGCAGCGGCAGCGGCGCGGGGCGAGTTGGAGGATAGCGGGACGGGAGGGCCGGTCCCGGCGCGCGCGGAGCAGCAGCGGTCAGAGCGGGGGTGTGGTACAAGCGAGGAGGGCCAGCAGCAGGAGCAGCAGCAGGAGCAGCAGGAGGAGGAGGGGCCGCCGGAACCGCAGGCGCGCTCAGATGGGGAGCAGGAGGCGGCGCCGCTGCTCCTGGCAGACCTGCTGGGAGACGGCGAGCTGCTGGGGTCGTGGCGCGCTGCCGCCGCGCAGTGGCCGCAGCTCGCGCCGCCGCCGGGGCCCGGCGAGGGCGGCGCCGCCGCCCCGCGCGCGCCGCCCGCGCCGGCTTTCGAGGCGTGGTGGTGCCAACAGCACGAACACCAACACCAACACCAGCAGCAGCAGCAGCACCAAGAGTGGTACGCGGCGGGGCACGGGCCGGCGGTGCCTCAGCCAGACTTTGGGGGCTGCGGCTATTACCCCGGTTCCAACCAAGCGGCCGCCCCCGCCGCGCCAGCCGCCCCGGGCGACCCAGAGCCCGGCCGCGGCGGCGGCGGCGCGGGCGGAAGCGGCGCGGGCAGCTCGTTTGCGGAATACGCAGAGGCGGTCCTGGCGGGCCTCCCCCCCACCGACGAGGCCGTAATCCTCGCCAAAACCGCGGCGCACTACGGCCGGCCGCTCGAGGCGGTGATGGCCGCCGCCGCCGCGTCCGCCCCCGGCTCCGGCCCCGGCGGCGCGGGGCCCGGCGCGCTCGAGTTCGCGCGAGACCCGCGCAGCGGGCGGCTGACGGCGGTCTACGACGGCGCGGGGCCGCCGGCGGCGGCGCGGCTGTACGGCGACCTCGACCGCTGGGCGGATCCCCGGCAGCTCGAGGCGGCGCTCGCCGCGCGGCGCGCGCGCGGCGGCGCGGGGCCGGCGCCGGAGGGGGGGTGGCAGCGGTACAACGCGGCGAGGAAGAAGGCGAAGCTTTCGGCCGGCAGCTGAGGGGCCGGGAGCGGCTGAGGGGCCGGCAGCTGAGGCGCCCTGCTTGCTTGGGGCATCCGTCAGCCAGGCCCCGCAGCCTCCCAGCTGCCGCCGCTGCTGTTGGCGCAGCCGCCACGACCAGCGCTTGCGCTGCCCTGCCCCCCCTTTGCCGCTGTCTCCGCCGTTGCCGTCGCTTTCGCTGGTTGCACCCGCCCCTTGATCACATGTAAGGGTAAGTTATAACTGACCGGTTGCAGAGGGGGTCTTACAGCTTTGCGGCACGCGCGCCGCAGTGCGGGCTTCGGCGTCCAAAGGGAAGACAGTGCTTGCAAACAGAGGGACCCTCGGGGGGGTTTTAGCCAAACGGGCGAGGCCACCAGTCGGTAGGAGGGCTAGCGCGTATATACACAGAGCCAGGCACATACTAACAAAAAAGGGGGGGGGGGGGGCGCGCCGGGGGTAGGCGCGGTCGTCGGCGGCGGCGCGCACGGTGCTGCGCCGCCGAGCGAGGCCGCAAAGGGTCAGTGCTGCGCCGCCGAGCGAGCGCGCCGGGAAAGGAAAATGGGAGGCGGTGAGTGCTGCGGGTTTGACAAGCCTGCTGGCAGTACACATGGCCGACACACCTGTGTACTTGGTTCGGGGGTGGCTAAGACTTTGCACGCAGAGCTTATACAAGGGAAGTGAGGAAAGGCAAGCGGGCGAGCAACGCAACGCAAAAACAAAGCCGCGGCGGCTCGCGCCCACACGGGACGGGCGCGGCGCGCCGCCGCGGGTGCAATCGGGGTAGCGGGATTGTGGAGGCAGGGGAAGAGTTGAAAGGGAAAGGGGTTGCGTCGAGGCAAGCGGGGGTGCCGGCTCTGTCGTCTGCGGTGTAGGTGTTTGCAGGGCCGCCCCCAGTCGGCGCCGCGCGCTGTTCTCAGCGCGGCGCGGGGCAGGCCGGTGCGACGGTGCCGGCGGCGCGGCGCGGCGCCTCGCGCGCATGCGCCTTGCGCGCGCCGCGCCGCCTCCAAACTGGGGCCCGGCATCTGCAGGCGGGCCCGGGGCCCGGCCGGGGGCGCGCGCTCACTCGCGCCGCACCGCGCCGGCGGCGACCGCCTCGCTGCGCGGCGCCATGCGCATGCGGATGCCCTTTGTGCCGGCGGTCTGCAGCGTGAGGTGCGTGCTCTCGCGCGCGCGCACGCCCTCGAGCCCCCCCATCTCCGGCGCCAGCTCGATCTTGAACGCCCCCAGGATCTTGACCAGCAGCGTCATCACCTCGGCCTTGGCCAGCGACTGGCCGACGCAGGAGCGGGGGCCGTCGGAGAAGGGCATGTAGGTGATACCCTCCTTGCTGGCCGCGGCGGCCGCGGCCAGCTTGGTGGGCGCGCCGTCGGCGCCGCCCTCGGCGCCCTCGCTCCCGCAGCCGCCCTCGCCGGCGGCGACGGCGGCGGCCGCCGAGTTGTATACGAAGGTCTCGACCGGCACGCCCAGCCAGCGCTCGGGGCGGAACTCGTGGGGCGCGTCCCAGTTGCGCTTGGCGTTGTGGATCGCAAACAGCGGCGTGCCCACGACGGTGCCGGCGGGGATGACGTAGGGCCCGACCTTGACCTGGCGCTCGGCCACGCGGCCCATCAGCGACACCACGGGCAGCATGCGCATCGCCTCCTTGGCGACCGCGGTGAGGTAGGGCAGGCGCTTGAGGTCCTCGTACTCCATTTCCCGAGGCGGGGGGCAGCCGGGCTTGTGGAGAAGGCCCGCCGCGTCCAGCTCGGCGGCCACCCTGTCCTGCACGCCGGGCGCGGTGGCGGCGTGGAGCAGCGTCCAAGCGGTGGTGTGGCCTTTGGTTTGGGGGGAGGGAAAGTTGCACCAGTTGCAGGGAGTTGGGGTTGGGTGGGACGGTTTTTTTGGGGGGGGGGACGAAGGGTGGTGTGGCCTTTGCTCTCAATGCTCAGCGCGCGCCGCTGCTGCCGCCGCAGCCGTCGCAGCGTGTGCCCCTGGCCTTGCGGCGTCCCCACCTCCCAAGCAGCCAGGGCCCCCCCCGAGGCAAGAAGAAGCGCACCCGTGGTCTCGAAGCCCTCCACGAAAAGGATGCCGATCTCCGACAGCACCCTGTCCTCGGTGACCTCTGGGTGATCCCTCATCACGCGGTACAGCTGCGACGCGATGGACTGGTCGTCCGCGGCGGGCTCGCCGCGCGCCTTGAGCTCCTCGAGCAAAATGCGCATCTCGGACTGGAAGGCGGCGAAGGCGGTGCGGCCTGGGGTTGGGGGGCGCGGGCGCGGGCGCGTTCGGGTTGGCTCAGGGGCTGCGGCTGAGGCGGCGGCGGCGGGGCGTGCCGCCTTGCGGCCTCGGCTGGGGAGTGGCGACGGCCAAGGAAGCACGCCCAGGGAGAGTACGCAATGCGGCGCCCCCCCGACGGGGCAGCCGGGTGGCCCAGGCGTGCTTGCGGGTGCTGATCGCGCGTGCACAACGCATGTGAGCGCGCACCCTTTGCGCCGCCCTTGAACATTCGCGGCGCCAGCTGGCGGACCGGGTTTGCGATGCGCAGCATCACTTCCGTGAAGCAGCGGGGCAGCACGCGCTGTTGTTTTTTTGGGGGGGTGAGGGGTGGGAGGGGAAGCGGCGCGCTGTGAGGCACGGCGCCGCAGCGTTGGGGGCCGAGCGCTGCGGCCCTGCACACAGAGGGCTGCACGCGCAGGCACGGCCGCCGTCGGAGCGGTGAAAGCTGCCAGCCTTTCGGGCCCGCCAGAAAGCCCCGCAAAACCCCAACCCTCAACCCCCAACCCCGTGGCTCCTGACTAACTCACCAGCAGGTGGTCATAGGGGGGAGTGTCCTGCCTGACGCTGCCGTAGTCGTGGCCAAAGCCTGCCAGGCCGATGACGTCGAGCGTAACCCGCAGTGCCGCCTGGTCGACGTCGATTGAGGCGTCGGGGCCCTGGGGGGGTGGCGGTTGTTAGGGTTTTGAGTTGTGCTTGCTTGCGCACGCATGTATGTGGAAAAAAGCTGCGTGCTGGGTTGTTTCAGCAAGCACGCAGCAGTGGTGCTCCCCGACCTTCAGACCACCGGGGCAACTAGCAAACACGCAAAGAAGCGAGCAAGGGCCCCACCTGCGCGGCCACGCGCGCCACGAGCTCGTTGATGCGCCCCAGGATGAGGGGGTAGCGCCTGCGGATGTTGGCGGCGGAGAACGACGCGGCCACGGCGCGGCGCACCGCCCGCCACGAGTCGGTGGCGGCCCCGGTCAGTAGGTTGGGGGCGCCGTGGGGGTCGCACCTGCGGGCGCGAGCAGGGGGGTTTGGGGTTGAGGCGGGGGTGGGGCTGTGCGCGCGCCGCGGGCCGAAGGCATGCCAAGCCCCGAAGTAGACGCCGCCCCAGCTGCTGGCCGGGCTGGCTGCGGACTGCCGTCCTCGCAACCCCCGCGCCTTCAGCACTGCCGACTGGGGGGCACTCCCCCCCCCCAAAAAAGCGCCCCCCACCCCCCCAAAGCGCACATGTAGTTTATGGTGGCGTACACCCCCGCCGCCTTGTCCAGCGCGCCCTCGCCGCGCCCCATGATAGTCGCCAGCGCTGCTGGGTCGGTGACGATGAGGGCGTCCTTCCAAAGGAACTTGACGCGCACGATGCCGCCTTTCGGGGGGTGGGGGGGTGGGTGTGGGGGTGGGCTGCCGCGCGCCGCGCCGCTGTCGCGAGGCGCTTTGGCGAGGTGCTTTGCGGGTGGGGGCGCGCGTCGCGGCGTCGCGCGCCCGCGCCGCGCGGGCGCAGTCCGCCGGCCCTCCCGGACGCCCCCATTGCCGCTGGCCCCCTTGGAGACCCCCTTTTGCTGCGAAGCGCGCCCGCCTCGGCCGCCCGCCGGCGCGGGGCCGCTCACCATAGTCATCCGCCCACTTTAGGAGCACCCTGTGGAAGTCCGGCCTGAGGCACTCGAGGACATTGCCGACGACGGGCAGCGCGCTCCGCCAGGGGCCGGGGATTTTGTCGAGGTCGTGGGAGGGGCGCCTGGGCGACGGCAGGGCGGAAGGGGCGCGTTGGGGGCGCGGCGGAAGCCGCGGCCGCGCGCTTCCCAGGGCAGGCGATGGCGGCGAGCGGATGCGACGTCGCGGCGGCGGAGCCGCGGTGTGGACGGCCCCGCGCGCGCGCGCAGACCGCTCACCTAATGCTTTCCAGCAGCCAGAGGGCGGCGAGGGCCACGGACAGGCCCAGGAAGGCCCAGCTTGCTTCTTGGGCCGAGACCAGGGCAAGTATCCCGGCCATCGCGCGTGGACAGCCTGAGAGGGTGACTATGAAAGTTTAAGGTACCTCCAACTAGATATGAAGCAGTGAAGGGGGATCTGGCCTCCTTTGAGAGCGCGTGTCGCCGTGGAGCCGGGTGTGCGTGCCAAATCGGTCGGAGGCGCGCAGCTCGTGTTGGCAGGATCTCACAGGGCAAGTCTGGGTCGGGGTCAGATGTCCTGGGTGATGAGGTCTGGCCTGAGCCCAGTGTCACACCCGAGCGTTCTTCGACCTTTCCACAACTTGTCCCCGGGTGAACCGCAACCTTCACGGTTACTACCGCGATGGATATCGACGGAAAGATATTCGAGCTCAGGTTGCAGGACCTGCTTCGGTTGCGGCCGGAGCCTGCTCCCGACCCGCCGCGCTCTCGCCCCCCGGCCACAGAGGAGCAGAAAGCTCGTAACCGCGAGGCGAAGCAGAGGCGGAGGGCCGCTGCAAAGGTCGCTGCAGCCGCCGCCCCGGGCGTCACCGCTGCGGCGCCCGCCGCGCCGCGCCCTGCCGGGGCGCCGGATGGCGCTGGCAGCAGCCACAACGCAAGCGCCAGCAGCAGCGCAGCTGCCGCCGCCGCCGCCGCCGCCGCCGCCACCGCCGCCGCCGCCGCCGCGTACGCCGCCGCCGCCGCCGCCGGCGTCACCGGCACCGGCGGCGGTGTGATGCAGTTCGCGGAAGCAGGTGGAAACACCTCCTCCATCTCCTCCATCAGCCTCACGGCGGGCTGGGGCTATGAGATGGGCGGATCTGGGCTGGACGACGGAGAGTGGGGCGAGGATTTTGGTGCTGGCGGAGCGGGCCCCCCGCCTGGCCCAGCGCCGGCAGCGGCGCGAGCCCGCCGGCTCTTCGCGTCACTGGCGCCAACAACCACGCCGAGCGTAAGCAGCGCAGCGCGGCAGCATGGCGAGGGCTGCGGCCTTCTCTCGGCGAGGCGCTCGTCGCGAGGGCAGGCGTCCCTGGCGGCGCCGCATGCTGCGCATGCCCCTCGACAGCGGTCGTTTGGTGTGCGGATTGCGCAAGCGTGGGGCACGGGCTGCTGTGCGCGCTGTGCGACGCAACACGCCACCCCCACGCGCACTGGCACGAGCGCGGCAACCTGGCGGCCGGCTACAAGCAGCCTATTCCGGCCCGCACGCAGTTCACTGCAGACGGACGGGCAGTGGACGTGCCCAAGTACTTCGCCAGCATGCGGCCGTGCCCCTGCGGCGCAGCGGCGGCGTGGGACTTTACGCACGCGTCTTCCCACAGGGACATCACCGCTGTGAGCCTGCTGGGTGCGTATATGGGTTGGGTGGGGGACTGGGGGGGACTGGGGGGCTTGGGGACTGCAGGAAAGCGGTCACACTCTTGCCTGCCTGCCAGATGGGGATTAAAAACTGGGTAGGCTCATTTACTCGGCCGCGCTGACTCAAAACACACAGGCAAGCAGGGCTTCAACTTGGCGAGCAACGTCAGGTGCCTCGGCTGCAGCGCGGCGCGCGCGCAAGACACGCCAGACCTCGTTTTCGGCGGCTGGTGGCCCCTCACGGCTGGAAGGCCGGAAACTTTCCTCGAGATGCGCCTGCTGGACACCGCGACCGCGCTGGAGACGGCCGCGCCGCCGCTTTCGACCAGCGCCCTCCTGCAGGCCATCAACGCGCAGTCTGTGCGGTTCGGCGGCAAGGGCGGCCTGGAGGTGGGGGGGGGGGCTCCAACTGTCATGCAATTCCGGTCCGCGCGCGCTGCGGGCGCGGCCGGCAGTGCCGCCGCCGGCCGCGCGCCGCGGGCGCGCCCGCTCCCCTTCTCCTCCCGCACGCGCGTGCGCGGCAGCAGCCCCCACTTCCCCGCTCCACGCGCAGCACCCCGCGGCTAAGAGCCAGGCATCGCCCGCCGCCCCAAGGCCACAGCTAACCCTCCATCATCAAAACCTCCAATCGCTCACGTGCGCAGGTGGAGGTCGTCAAGCCCACTCCCTGGCGCGAGGCTTTGAGCCAGTACAGGCGCGCCCTGCAGGACCAGGCCTACCACATCCAGGGCATCAACGACCAGGCCTGCTGCGCATGCGGTGACTCCCCCCACTCTGTGCACGTGGACGGCAACGTCAAGCTCCAGTCGGGGCTGAGGGACGGGCACCGCAAGGTCAGTGACCTGCTGCCAACAATCAGGCGGCAACCGCGGGCAGCAGCGCAGACCACCAGAGCTGCGTGACGCACGTGCACCAGACGCCGAGCACCAGCGCAGCGGCAGGGGAGCCGCCGGCTGCCCCCGGCAGCGAGTTTCCCTGGGTGGACGAGTACGTCCAGGGGAGCCGCGACCCACGCTTCGGGGGGCTGAGCTTCAAGGACGTGCTCGCGGTGTGCGACGCCTGGCAGCGGGTGCAGCGGCTGAAAGAGGAGCATGACCTGCTGGTGCGGGAGATCTACAAGACCTGGGCGTCTTACAAACGCAGCCTCCTCGCCGTGCGCGGCCAGCATGCACATGGGCCGCGCCGAGCAGCGTGCTGCTGCTGCAGCCGCGGACGGCCTCTCTCCGAGGCCCGCCGAGGAGACGATGGGGCCGCTGACGCTGTCGGGCGCTGCCGCCGACCTGATTGTGGGCGGCGCCAGCGCTGGCCACGGCGGCGGCGGCAGCGGTGGCGGCGGCAGGGGCGACAGCGGTGGCGGCAGCGGGGGCGAAGGCGGCGCTGAAGCTGGCGGCTCGAGTGGCAGCAGAGGCGGCCGCGGCGGCCACAGCGGCAGCGACGTGGGCTACAGGCTCAGGTGCATCACGCCGTCGACAGCGCCGGGCGTGCTGGCGCTGCTTGCAGAAGCTGAGGTTTACCACAAACGCCTCGCCTTCAACGCTTTCAAGGTGGGCGGCGGCGGCGTGCTGAAGGCTGGAGAAAAGAAGGTGATTCAGCGGCTGGAGGGCCGCAGGCACGGCGGTGACATTTGAGACATTTGAGTGGACGCTGCCAGCTGGGCGCTGGATTTGGAGTTGGCGCTGGATTTGGAGTTGGTGACTGTAAAGTGCATCAACCTGGCTGTTTTGGCTGTGGTGCTGGGGGGGCAGGCATGCCATGGCCCGAGTTTGGGGGCTTTCTGAGGGGGTGGGCCAGGAGCCTGTTGTGCTGGGCTGGCCTTCAAAGCCAGGCCGTGCGGCGCTGCGGCAGCGCACCGCTGCAGACCAACCATGCCTTGGCCGTCTCCTCTGGCTGTTTTGGCTGTGGTGCTGGTGGTTTGGGGGGGCAGGCATGCCATGGCCCGAGTTTGGGGGCTTTCTGAGGGGGTGGGCCAGGAGCCTGTTGTGCTGGGCTGGCCCCCACAACCAACCGCCATGCCCGCGTCCGTATCTTTGCCGCCGGTGGCGCCGTCTGACATTGGTTTGTGCGCAAGGCTGCTCCACACTCTTGGGTTGTATGTAGACCAGCTACGCGCTGATATCAGCGGCGCGCGGGGTTGGGCGCACCGCGCGCGCGCGCAGGAGTGTGCAACCAACACGTTCGCACCCGCCCCCTCGCCGCTTTGCCCGCTGCCGTTTCTCTGCCGCTGGTGGCGCCGTCCGACAATAGTGTGTGCAAAAGGCTGCTAAACACATTGTGATATTTATCTAGATGAGCAACGCGCTCATCGGTGCGCGGGGATGGGCGCACCGCGCGCGCGCGCAGGAGTGTGCAACCAACACGTTCGCACCCGCCCCCTCGCCGCTTTGCCCGCTGCCGTTTCTCTGCCGCTGGTGGCGCCGTCCGACAATAGTGTGTGCAAAAGGCTGCTAAACACATTGTGATATTTATCTAGATGAGCAACGCGCTCATCGGTGCGCGGGGATGGGCGCACCGCGCGCGCGCGCAGGAGTGTGCAACCAACACGTTCGCACCCGCCCCCTCGCCGCTTTGCCCGCTGCCGTTTCTCTGCCGCTGGTGGCGCCGTCCGACAATAGTGTGTGCAAAAGGCTGCTAAACACATTGTGATATTTATCTAGATGAGCAACGCGCTCATCGGTGCGCGGGGATGGGCGCACCGCGCGAACCTGCAGCGCTGCGTAACCGACGCTTGCGCGCGTGCCCCCTCGCCGCCCTGCCGCGACCGTATCTTTGCCGCGGGTGAATGCATTTCTCAACCTCCTGATTTCATGCTTCATAACGCCCTCATATGCCTACTCACTGTCCCGGCTGCAACGTCCCGCCGCGCGCGCCGCGCGTGGCACCCGGCAGGCACCGCCACCGGCAACGTGACGGTGCAGCCCCGGTCACGCACTGGCCCCCACCCTTTAAAGAATCTGAATTCGTCGTTTCCACCCGGCCCAGCACCCACCCGGCCTGAGCCCCCGACCCCCGAGCCCCCGAGCCAAGATGCCGGAGGAGGGGGAGGCCTACTCCATGGCGGAGCGCATCAAATACGCGGTGTCCAGAACACCGGGCGGGGCGGGCTGTGCCTCATCGACCAAGTACCGGGCGCCCCCGCTGGCAGCCGACGGCACAGCGAAGCAGCGGTCAGCGAAAGCCATTGCCCGGCCTTCGCCTTGCCTTCCTGGGTGCAGCAGCACCCGTGCTTACCCGCTGCACGTCTGTGGCGCAGCGGTGGGCCAGCCGTCGGCGACCGTGCGTCACCCCTGCCAGGAGCAGCCTGCTGGCGCTGACCCCAAGTGGACGCCCGCCACGGCAAAGCAGGCAGGGGTGCCAGCAGCCCTGCCGCATGCCGTGGCGGGAGCGCCGGCGACAAACCGCACCGCAACCATCTGCGAGGCGCCGGCCGCCCACGGCGGGTACAGAGTCCAGGTGCTGCAGCGCTCCAAGCGGATCGCCATCGAGGTCTACGACCCCGTCTCTAAAGAGCAGGTGAAGGATGGCCAAACAGTGCGCCGCGCCACGCCACGACGAGCCCTGCCGCGCTTTCGGACTGATGTGCAGCGCTCACGCTCGCATCCCACCACGCTCCTGAGCGACGCCCCACCCCGCTTACCGTAGGTGCTGCTGGTGTGCAACCTGCACGAGTCCGGTGTGCTGATCTACCTGCCAGAGAGGCTGCCGACCCGCTTTCGCCGCGATGGGCTCGTTTACTACCCCGAGACGCACCCTTGCGTCAACTCATGGATCAGGTTTGGGGACGGCAGCTACGTGGTGTGCTGCGATTGGGCCAACAAGGCGCACATCGCAGCCGGCCAAGTCGATAAATTCGAGAGCGTCCCGCCAAGCATTGTGCGCGACTACCCCGCATGGACCGAGTGGCTCATCGCGAGGCTGCCAACGCTCTGCAGCCAGGTGGGCAAGTTGGTGTCTGGGGTGGGCAGGGGCCAGGCTTTCGGCCCGCTCCAAACTCTTAAGCTTGTAAAACTCGCCCCCCTAAACTTTCACTCCCGCCTCCCTGCCTGCACAAACAACCTTCAACCCCCTCCTGCGCCAACCCCCGCAGACGACAATATACAACGCACTACGCGACGCGGACCTGGTCGGCGGCTTTGGGGCGGCGGGTGCGTGCGAGCTGCTCACCGAGCACTCTATCCCCCCCGAGCTGCCCGCACGGCCGCTGCTGGAGAGCGCTGTGTTCCGCCATGTGATGCATGCGCAGATGCGCATGTACTGCGCAGTGCACCAACCTTCTGTGCTCTCGCTGATGGATGAGGCGCGCAATTCAGCCCTGCAGCAGCGGCGCCGCTCGTTTTTCTGCGAGGGGGCCCAGCGAGTGGCTGCCGAGGGCAGCAAGGCCACCAACAAGAACCTCTACTTTTTGCCGCAGCAATGCGCCCTGAAACCTCGCAGCGAGAAGTTCACCTCGGCAGCCGCCATGTGCAAGCCCTGCAAGCACCCCGACTGCGTTGCCAGAGGAGGGCACCACACAGGCCGCGCCGGCCCTGCGCCCGCACCCATCAGCACTGTCAAAACCACAACCATGGCCATGCATCTGTGGGGTGGCTTCCACCTTGAGCGTGATGCACCTGACTGGGTCTCTATCACCCAGCGCATGTTCCCACCTGCTGCACCCTTTGAGTCCATCCCTACGGACGAACGTGCATTCACACCTGCTGCATACAGCGGCCCACCCCTGCTTCCCACCCCCACAACGCGCGCCGGGCGGCCCATAAACACGAATTACGACATGGGCGCCAACAGCAGCCTAAACGCAACACACGCCAGGAGGGTCGTGGCCATAGTGTGCGCCGACTGGCGCGCTCAGTGGGCGCCGTCCCCTGCAAAGCGGCGGCGGCCCACTGCCTCAACCGCCACAAAGCGGCGGCGGCGGCGGCGGCGGCAGCGAGCCCACGCGGAAGGAAACCCCTTGCGCTGCTTCAACCCTCTTCACTGCCTGCTCATCCCAAACCTTGCCCTTGCCCTTGCTCCCGCAATTCGTGCGCCATATCATGTTACCAGCTCAGTAATGTCACTAATGTGAATGCAGCAGCAGCAGAGGGGGGGGGGGCAAAGCAAGACAGCAACAGACAAGGGTAAGAGGCAACAAAGCGCGAGAGGCCAGGTGGGCAGTGCCAGCAACACACTCAAGGGTTCCCAAGTGCACCTTCAAATTCCTCATAAGACATCCCCAGTCCCCCCTGCTGGGGCGCCGGAGGCAGCGGCAGCTGCGCCGCTGCTGCTGCTGCTGCTGCTGCTGCTGCTGCCGCTGCTGCCGCTGCTGCCGCTGCTGCCGGCGGCGTCAGCGCGAGCTGCTGCTGCTGCAGCAGCTGCTGCTGCTGCTGCAGCAGCTGCTGCTGCTGCTGCAGCAGCTGCTGCTGCTGCTGCTGCGCCATAGCGTTGCCCTTGATGTGCTCGCGGATGGCGTTCATGATGTTCATGGCCTCAAACACCCCAACTAACTTGAGGGTGTTGAGGGTGTTGTACACGTCGTCCTCGCGGCCGGGAATCAGATACACCTCCAGCAAATTGCGTGGCACCACACCCTCCGTCCGCAGCTTCTCCATGGTTGCGTGGAGGACGTTGCGTGCCGGCCACTCAGCCCACGTGTCCGGCAGCGGCGGTGGAGCCGTGCTGCCGGTGGCCGTGCTGCCGGTGGCCGGCGCCGCTGCCGCTGCCGCTGCCGCTGCCGCTGCCGCTGCCGCTGCCGCTGCCGCTGCCTGTCTGGCTTTCTCGACCACATAGTCCAAGGCGCCGCCGCATTCGGCAAACACGGGCGAGTTGACACCGCGGATTAGGTAGCTTGCGTGGCCGGCTTGCAGCACGGCCTGCGCTGCGGCGCCTTGCTGAAGGCTGGCCATGGTGATCTGCCGACCGAAGCGGCCTTTGGTGGGCGCCTGCGCCGTCACCGCAAAGCCCAACACGGCCATGTTGTAGCCCCTCTGCTTCATGTCGTGAAGGAACTACAGTGTGGGGAAATGAGGGGGGAGGGGGGGACTCAGTTGGGGGCCATTTGAATGGCCTCGGCAGTTCGGGGTGCCACGGAGGCGTGCCAGCGTTATTGCCGCCGTCCGGACTGCCTGCGTGCCACAATTCCAACCCCATACGCCGGCATCAGCCCCATCGCGCCCACCCCCCTCGCAACGCCGATGCCAGGCGCACCTTGTTGACCAGCTTGAGGTCCGCAGCCACTTTCGGCGCGGTAGACAGCATAGCCGTAGGCTGGGCTCTTTCTGTCACCTGCTCGGCAGCGGCCTGTGCTGCTGCCGACACGTGCAGGTGCTGGCACCCTTTATCAACGCAACGCTTTTGGTTGGCAAACTGCTCCTTGCCGCACGCCACGCACTGGCGCTTGCCAGAAGGCTTTTTCTTAGGCTTTTCCTCCTCAGGGGGCGGCCGCTTGCGGCCTGCTGCGCCACCAGCGCTTGCGGCGCTTGTCATCGCCAGCAGGAGCGTCATCACCTGGGGCGGCGGGTTTGGTTCATGAATGGGCACGATGCAGCCATTCCTGGCTGCAGGACGGCAAGCGGAAGCCATGGCGCGGGGCGCGCGGCGCGCGGGGCGCGCCCGCGTCCCGCGGGGCGCAAGGGGCGGCATGCACGTAGGCACCGGTGGGAGGGCGCAACGAGCAGTCCCGGCGCAACGATGCAACACACCTGATGAGCTCTGGTCGTCCGTGTCGCCCAGCCCCGAAGCGCTGCCCTGCTCGATCGGCAGCGCGGCGCCAGCGGCGGCAGGGCCGCCTTCAGCTCCAGCATGCTGGGCCCGAGTCGTCCATAGGCCGCTGTCTAAGCTTGGCAGCTGCAGTCGCTGCAAGATCGCACGCCCGTGTTTGAACGCGAGCGCGGCAATTGAGCCGCGGGGATTGCCAGGTTTAAACGCGCAGTTTGAAATGTTCGTTATGGTTGTTGCGCGATGCGTTGCGGACGCGGTACGCGTTCTTGTTAGCTGCCAGAGAACCTACTAGAGGTACTGGGCAGGACCCAGTCCTTCTCAGCGAGACACTCTGGCCCGCGCTCAGTCCCAGCGGGTGAGCCAAGGTTGGTTGGCCTCGCCAACAGTTACTATCCGTTTGTGCCATTACAGTTCACATTGAGCCCTCTTGCTGCTGAAACATGTTCAACCGCACACAGCAAGTGTGGAAGTGGCGCCAGCTGCCGGCCGGGCGCCGTTGCGGGGGGGGCAAACGGGCGCGGGCGAGGCGCGGTGCCCCCAATGCAGTGCAGTTCAGCGCGGCGCCAGCTGCCGGCCGGGCGCCGTTGCGGGGGGGGCAGCAAGGGGCAGGCGGGCGAGGCGTGGTGCCTCCAATGCATTGCAGTTCAGCGCGGCGCCAGCTGCCGGCCGGGCGGCGGTGCGGGGGGGGGCAAAGGGCGCGCGGGCGAGGCGTGGTGCCCCCAATGCAGTGCAGTTCAGCGCGGCGCCAGCTGCCGGCCGGGCGGCGGTGCGTGGGTGCGAAAGGGCACGGCGTGGTGCCTCCAAATCAGTTTAGCGCGCAAGATGTGCGCCGGGATGGGAAGGGATGGCAGGAGAGCCGCGGGGCAGGCGGCGCGCTACGAGCGCGCGGCGCCGCCCTGCCCCCAAAAGCGCGGCCACTACAGCCGCGCGCGTGCCCGGCCCACGAGCCCCGTCTCCCCGCGGGCGAGGTGGACGCCATCTGCGATCCTGCAAATGTGGTCGCGCTCCTCGTCGCTCAGGCCGCCCAGCCTCTGCAGCACGCCAGAGTCGCGCATCCTCCTGACTGCGGCCAGGCCGTGGGCCTCCAGCTTTGCGGCCATCGCCGCCGCCTCCTCCTTGGACAGCGGCACGCGGCCGAGGGCGGCCGCCTCGAGCAGCGCCTCCGCCCCCGCAGCGGCGCCCACGACGGCGAACATGAACGCGGTGCTCTCCGCGCTGAGCAGCCGGTTGAGCTTGGCGCCGCCCAGGGTCACGTTGGCCTCGCTCGCCACGCCGCCAAACAGGTACGAGAGGTGGTGCACGATCTCCTGTGGTTTGGGTGGCAGCCCGTTGGAGGGAAGGGGGGTGTGAGGGCGCCGTCGTGCAGACATGTCCACGACACAGCACATGCGCACGCCTGGGCCCGCTCCTCCCAAAACAACATCTTTCTGAGGGCACCTCTGTCCCCAACAAACGCAGGCAGGGGGCTCGAGGAGCCCCTGGACGTGGGCTCGGTTTTCCAGACCAGGACACCCCCAAACCCCCCAAACCCCCCCCCAAACCCCCACCCCCAACCCCCAAAAACCCCAACCTGGTCAAAGCGCCGGTCCTTGGCGAGCTGCTTCATCCGCGTCTTCTCCTCCTGCCGCAGCTGCCGCGCCGTCTTCTCGGTGATGGTGTCCAGGTGCCCCATCAGCTCGTCGAGCCCGTCGTCCCGCATCAGCTCCGCTGCCACCACGGTGATGAGCCGCCCGGCCGCAAGGGCTGCCTGGCGCTTGGGACGGGGCATGTCCTCGCTATTGGGGGCGGGGGCGCGCAAGGGGTTGAGTGCAGGGGGGGTGAGTGCAGGGGGGGTGAGTGCGCAGCTAGGGGGAATGGGTGTCGGCGAGCAGCGGCACTCGAGCGAAACCGCCAAGGACACGTCTGTTCAACCAATCAGCGGCCAGCTCGCGCGCGCACGGGGCTCCTATTCCACAGTCGCACTCCCAGCCCCGCGGCCCACCCACCTGCTTGTGGGCTCGCCGCTGTGCCCGCCGCCGCCGCCGCGTCCCAGCTCCTTGAGCGGCTGCGCCCAGGGGCGCGCGTCGGCGCGCAGGCGCCTCACGGCCTCCACCACCGCGTGGCGCGCCTGCACGTCCTCGTCCGGCGCCTGGTCGTCCCCCTGCACGTAGGCCT
>BDRX01000043.1:327793-351726 GCA_003203535.1 Raphidocelis subcapitata | reverse complement strand
AAGAAGCAGCGGCGCATAAGCACAGCAGGCGCACCGCAACGGCGCCGGTGGCATCGGCCATCTCCATGGGCGAGGCAGACGCGCGCAGGGCGGAAGCCTCCTCGGTGACGATGGTGGTTGCCGCGACAGCCCCGCGGCGGTTTCTGGTGGTGGGGGCCACGGAGGCGGTGGTGGGCATGGGGCCGTCGCTCTTGCGCTGCTGGCGGCGGGTGGTGCTGCTGGCGGCGCGGGGAAGGGGGGGCTCCAAGAAGGAGCTCTCCGCAGGGGGAGGGGAAGGGCTCTGGGGCACGACGGGGGCGGGGCTGTCGGCCGGCGCCCCGGCCGACTGCAGGGCCGCGGCCGCGTCGGTGGGGGCGTCGGCGGGGGTCTCGACGCTCAGCACCTTGCGGCCTGTGGGTGGTTGCGGGGGAGAGATCGAGGAATGGTTGGTTTGAGTTGGGGTGGGGTGGGGCAGGTGTGGGAAGGGGGTTAAGCTGCAGAGAACAGAGCCAAGCTCGGCTCCGCTGGGGGTCATCCTGCAGAAGCGAGGCGCGAGGGGGGAGGGCCACAGCGCCTGCCAATGACAGAACTTCGGCAGCCCGAACACGTGCGGGTCGGGGGGCGCGCGCGCGCGCGGATGCGGATGCTCACCCGAGGCGGGGGTGGCGAGGAGGGCAAAGGCGACGAGCAGCGCCGCGCACAAGGGCGCAGCACGCGCGGCGTGGCGTGGTGCCATGGCGGACAGTCGACTGCGGGCGTGTTGGTGGGGAGGATGGGAGGGAAGGGTGTTAAGCACAGTGGGTGGGGAGCGCAGCTTGGGGGGGGGGGCAGGGGGGGATTGTTACCACTGTGTGGTGGGATGGGCTGACGCCCTGCTTGCAGGCCAGCCAGCGGCCCACGGCCCTCCAGGCGGCCATCGCGCCGCTGCAGAGAGCGAGATCGCCTTGAAGATGAGAACAGCTTTAACTTACGGTCGGCCACGGGAACCCGTAGGGTGCGGTGAGTGCGAGGAGCGAGTGCGGGCGCGCGCTGGGGTGTCCCCGCCCATACCGTCCCCGCTCGAGAGCTCGTTTCACCTGTGCCGGAGAGACGATTGAGCCGGGCGGCCTGGTCAGCTGGGGCTTGTGCTCGTGTCGGTGGCAGGCGGCTTGGTGGTGCGACCTGTACGGTAGTCTAGAACCAGCACCTATTTCATGCTTCCCCAAATTCCGGATTGCGCATTGGGTCCGCAGCCGCGGTGGTGCACCCGTCGCGGGCGCGGTCAGGCGCCTCCAGTGACCAAGCACTAGAGGGGCGCAGCGGTGGCTTCCGGCTGGGCTGGGGGGTGGGGCCCGGACCTTTGGCGCGCGCGCGCGCGCGCGCTTCCTACGTTTGATCGTGCGTGGGCCGGCGCTCCTCGGGGCCGCGCCCGCCCCATTGGTGGGGCGCGCTTTCGCGGACGGGCGGAATATCCTACGCGCAGGCCGCACGAATATCCCCCGCGCGCGGTTTGTGTCACGCGAACCGAGCAGCACCGGCTCCGCCGCGCGCGCCTGGCGCGGGGTTCCGCGGGCCGGGGCCCAGCCGTCGGCGCGGCTGCGGCGCCGCCGTCGGCCGCTGCACCGCAAAGGGCCGACGGCTCACGGGGCCCGGAACATTCCTTCGGCCCTCAATGTACTGCCAGCGGAACTTCAAGCGCGCAAGCAGCTCCTGCCAACGCGCCTGCCGCTGCGACAGCACAGCCCGAGTCTGGAAAGAACGTGCTGGGGTTGTGATCGGTCAGAAGGGTGGACGCTGTGGAGTCCAGATAGCAGCGCTCAGCACGCAGTTCGTGGATAACGCAACGGCGAGCATGTTCCCCAGTGCTGCGGGTCTTCATCTAGGCACTCTCAAAAGCCACGGGGTGTCTGTCCTGCAGCAGGACCACCCCAACGGCGCCGTCCGAGGCGTCGCAGATCAGCTCAAACTGCTTGTTCAGATCTGGGACACACAGCACAGGTGCAGTGGGCAATGCCTTCTTGACCCCCTCCAAACGGCTCTGGCATTCAGTTGGTCACCCCACTGCCAGGCAGTCCCCTTTTTGATCAGAGCCGCGATGGGGCAGCACACCATGTGCTCGCTGCTCTGATTGGTGGTCCGTGCAGCAGCGCTCCCCTCCCTTTCCCTTCAACGGCAGGTTCTGAAGGGCAAGGATTGTTCCGGTGTGCACGCCCAGCGTACCATTACCGCTGTTTGCAATGGCTCGCCCATGCCTATTGGAGACTGCGCTGCGCCGCATACAAATGCACACGGCGCGTGTGCTGCAGATCGAACTGCAGCGTGCCCTGCGCGCCGCGCGCTCGCCGCTGCAAGCTGCAAGCCGCAGTATGCTTGGCTGCAAGCTGCAGGCTGGCAAGAGTTGCTGTCGTGTTTCAGGCTCCGCGGTGCATCAAGTGATCGCAGCTGGTCGTTTCAGCCGGCACGCAGTGCGGCAAACGGGCGCGGCGCGCCGAAGCGGCAGGGGGCGGCGCCCCCGCTGCGCAGCAAGCACACCGCCAGAACGGCCCAGACGGGGCTCGGGGCCGGTGTGAATCGGTTGTAAAAACAGCCTTACGGCCGAGTAACCGGGGAGTTGTCCGTGAATCGGGGCGCCCCTCGACCCCAACCGCGCGGCCGAAGGAGGTTTCAGCGTGCAGCGGCCTCGCCAAAGGGATTCAAATCACTTTGCGCAATTTTGGTCCCGGCGTCCCAGCGCCAACTCCGCCGCGCCCGGGACCGCTGCAGGAGGCCCAGAGGCAGGCACGGCTCGCGACGCTACGCTACGCTACGCTACGCGGCGCCGGCCCCGACCACCGCGCGGCCAGGTCCAACTCGCGCCCTCCCCGCTGGATCTGTGCCGCGAATGATTCAAACACCAGTGGTAGCGGAGTTCACAAAGATGGCGCCAACCACGCAGTCGCGCGCGCGCACGCATGTCGCGCAACCCGCTTTGAGCCGCTCTGAGAAGCTCCTCCGCTGATGATGCACCAAAACTGTTCTGCTGCAAGCAGGCAAAATGGGGCGCGCGCGCACCAAATGAACCCGGTGGGTAAACCCAACTGGCTTGTGTAATGCATCGGCCCGCGTGCGTATTACTTTTTGGTTTTTGCAGCCACCAGAATTGCACTGGTCGAAGCCGACTGAAGGGCTCTGGATGCGTTGGGCGTGTGTGGTTGGGAGTTGCAGTTGGGAGTTGCAGGAAGGGTTTAGGGTTTCCCAACCCAAACCCAGCAGGTGGCTAGTGTGTGATGCAGCGCTCCGCCGCGCAGTATGTGAGCGCGCGTGTCGCTTATTTCTTGAATGGGCGTCTTCAAAACTCTGCTGTATTTGTGTACAGCATTCGTGCATTCATGTGTGTGCGCACGGCTAAACGGCAGCAATCTGCTCTCGCTCCACTCGCTCTTCTGGCTCTGCGCCCGGTTGTTGGGGCGGGTTGGGGCCGTGGCTGATGCGCACTGACGACAGCACCGTAACTGGGGGCAGCGGCAGGAAATGGTTGGTGCGTGTGTTTGATCACGAATACGGGCCCGCGCGCAGCCAAAGGGGGCGCAGCGCTGCTGGGGGGTGGGCCTTGGACAAAGGGGGGGTGCACCTTGCTTGGTTGCTTCACGCGGCCTTGCTGCTTAGGCGTCGCAGCAGTTGAAGAAGATCCTGATTTGGGAGCGGTTGTCGTTCTGCAGCCGCCACCAGGTTAGCTTCTTGTTGCCGGGGCACTGCACGTCGTGGCGGTCGAGGAAGTTGACCTGGCCGTCGCCTCCCTTGGAGTTCCAAAGAGTAGCAAAGTACTCGCAGTTGTAGGTGCGCGGGACGCGGGCGCACAAGTACTGGATGGCAATCTGGGGGTTGCGGTACAAGCAAACAGTTGTGTGTGTCTGAGCGCGCGCATATTTGCTTGGGGCGAGCTTTGTGTGTGCAAATCAATTTGCCACATTGCATGCATGGAAGTGGGTGTCACTACAGCAGAACCAACAGAGCACCGCAGCGCACCTGGCCGCCGGCGGGGCGGATCAGGCGCCACTCGTTCAGCACGCTGTTCGCGCCGCAGTCGACGTTGTGGCGGTCCAGGTACACTGCGGGAGGGGATGGTGCGCGCAGCGGCAGGCAGAGCTTTGTTTAGCAGCAATCCGCAGTGACGCGTGGGGCCAGCCATGCACGCAAGCAATATTGGCTTTGCGCAAGGTTTGACGGCGTGCATCGTACACGTTTCAGGCATCAACAGCTGCTCACTGCCCCAAGAACGCGGGCAGCGCCCAGCCCAGCGCACCCGTGAAGCCGCCACCCTCGTCGTTGTTCCCGGTGCGGAATGATTCGAACCAGTTGACGGCAGCCGTGGTGCACCGATAGGTGAAGCTCATTTCTGCCAGTGGCCAATACTGCGGTGGCGGATGGGATTTGGGGTGTGTGAACAGCAGGTTCCAAGTTGTTGGAATGTTTTTATCTGCGTGGGCTCATGCCATTGGCCAGCACATGCCCTTGTGGGCTGCGCACCCGCATATTCAGCTTCCAGCCGCTAAGGCCCTGTTGACACATCTCCCCGACTGTGTGCCTGTCCAAGTAGACCGAGCTGTACCTCTCGCGTTCGCCTGCGGGTGTGGGGATTTGTTGGGGTGAAGGTGTGTCAGCACCTGCTTCATCCGCAAGCAGGGCGGGATGAAGGCGCAGTCATGCCGCTTCGCACAAAGCAACACCACCCACGCACCTGCGTTGTTCCAGGCTGTGATTGTCGCTGCAGCAGGGTTGGGGAGAGAGAGTAGTGAGTGAGAAAAGGAGCAAACGCGTGCTGGGCTGGATGCATGCTAGCAACCAGTGTGTCTGCTCGACACAAGTGCACAAACATCATGCAGCATCATGCGATTTGAGCCACTCACAGCCTGAATTAATTTGGGGAACCGGCCGCGGCTGTGCAGCCGTCTGTGCGAAAGAATGGGGGGGTGGTCAGGGGGGGTCGTTAATAAGGTCGAGAGTGCGCTGGGCGTCGGGGCGGAGGCATCAATGTCAGCTGATAAACAAACCAACAGATGTAGCATGGGAGCGCACCGCGACGGCGCCGGTGGCCTCGGCCTGGGGGGCCGCAGACGCCAGCAGGGCGGCACCCTCCTCGGTGACGGTGGTGGGTGTTGCGACGGCTCCGTGGGGGTCGCGGTTTTTGCGGTTTTTGGGGGGCGCGGCGTAGCTGGTGGGCATGGGGCCGTCGCTCTTGCGCTGCTGGCGGCGGGTGGTGGTGCGGCCAGGGCGGGACGAGCTGGGGCTCTCATCAGCAGGGGGAGGGGAGGGGCTCCGCGACACAACGGGCCCGTCCCTGGGGTAGGGGCTGTCGGACGGCGGCGGCGCCGCCGCGGCCGAAGCAGAGGCGGTGTCGGGAGCAGCGGCGGCCGCGGCGGTGGTGGGGGGGATGGGGGCCTCGGGGGTGGCGGCCGCGACCGCGTCGGCGGGGGCGGCGTCGGGGGTCTCGACGCTCAGCACCTTTCGGCCTGTGGGTGGTTGCGGGGGAGGGATCGAGGAATGGTTGGTTTGAGTTGGGTTGGGGTGGGGCAGGTGTGGACAAGGGTGGGGCTGGACCAACCAGGCTGCAGAGGAAAACAACCGGGCTGCGCTGGGGGTCTTCGTGCGGAAGCCCAGCAAGGCACGAGGCTGCAGGGACGGGCACGCAGCACCGACAGCAAAGCAACTCGGCAGCGCCCCAACGCGCACGGGTGGGTGGGCGCGCGTGCGGATACTCACCAGAGGCGGCGGCGGCGACGGCGGGGGTGGCGAGGAGGGCAGAGGCGAGCAGCAGCGCCGCCCAGAAGGGCGCGGCGCGCGCTGGGTGGTGGCGGGGTGCCATGGCAGGCAGTTGCCTGCGTGGGTTTGGGTGGGGAGGGTGGATGGGGAGGGGTGGGCGGGGGGATGAGTTAGCATGAGAGGGGATTAGTTAGCATGGTAGGATGCGCTGACGCCCTGCTGGACTGGCCTGGCCCAGCACAACACGATGTAACGGCTGTTCTAACTTCGTTAGCGCGGCAAAGGGGGCGAGGGGTGGGCGGAGGGGAGCGCCCTGCGAGCGCCCGCGGCCACACCGTCCAGCCGGCGATCGCGGCCCCGAGGAGGGCTCGATCGACCGCAAGACGATCCTAAACGCTGATCGATCGCCAATGCAGGCCCCCGCAGTGGGTCTCTCGGCTGCCCCGCGGGCCAGAGATCGCGCCCCCGCGCCTGCGGAGCTCACCTGGTTGGCCTGCGGGCGTCCAAATGCTTCTCGCCGTGGAGGTGAAGTGGTCAAGGATTGAAAATTGACTGAATAGAGCGAGCGCCGGGCCTTTTAAAGGCACGGGCGGGGGCGCGTTAGTCGTCGTGCGCAGTGGGCGCGCCTGGCCCCGACGCCCGCAACCGCCCGCCGATCGCCCCTTTTCCTGGGCAGAACCAAAGCATTGCTGTTTGTTCTTCTAATTTCACCCGGGAGGCCCGGAACCTGCGGCCACAGGGCCCGTTTGAGAGTGCGCTGGATTTGAGAGGGGCCCGCCACGGTGCGCGGGATTTGAGAGGGCCCCCCAGTCTGACCCCGGGTTGTGCTCGCTCCACGATGGATGCACCTGCCCCCGTGCCTCTTTGCCTGCATGACTGTGGCCATGTAGCATTCGTCTGACCAGCCGATTTTCGCCCCCCGAAAACACACACGACGAATGCACGCCTTCGACAGGTAAGGATTGCCAGGGTCTGCCACCTGATGATGAAGACCGCTTGCCGGCCTGTAGGGCGATGATCGGTTTCAGCGTGAATGCGCCAAAACTGCTCTGCTGGCAGAAAGGCAAGTAGGCAAAAAGGGGCGCGCGCGCGCCAACTGAACCCGGTGCTGGCTTGTGTCTGATGCATCGGCCCGCGTGCGTATTACTTTTTGGTTTTCGCAGCCACCAGACTTTCACTGGTCGAAGCCGACTGAATGGCTCTAGATGCGTTGGGCGTGTGTGATCGGGAGTTGCAGGAAGGTTTAAACCCGATCCCAGCAAATGGCTAGTGTGTGATGGAGCGCTCTGCCACGCAGGTGAGCGCGCGTGTCGCTTATTTCTTGAAATGGGCTTCTTCGAAACTCTGCTGTATTTGTGTTCAGCATTGGTGCATTCATGTGTGTGCGCACAGCTAAACGGCAGTAATCTGCGCTCGCTCCACTCACTCTTCTGGCTCTGCGCACATTTGGCGGGCGGGTTGGGGCCGTGGCTGCTGCGCACTGACGACAGCGTCTTAATGGGAAGGCCAAGGGCAGGACGTTGATGGTGCGCGTGTGTGATCACAGGCTATGAATGCGGGCCCGCGCGCGGCCAAAGGGGGCGCAGCACTGTTGGGGGGTGGGCCTTGGACAAAGGGGGGGTGCACCTTGCTTGGCTGCTTCTTCCGGCCTTGACGCTTACGCGTCGCAGCAGTTGAAGAGGAACCTGATGTTGGAGTTGTTGTCGTTCTGCAGCTGCCAGCGGGTGATCTTCTTGTTGCCGGGGCACTGCACGGTGTGGCGGTCGAAGAAGTTGACCTGGCCGCCGCCACCCTTGTTCGCCCAGGGAGTAGCAAAGAGCTGGCAGTTGGACGTGCGGGGGACGTTGCCGCACTGGTACTGAATGGCGATCTGGAAGTGGGGGAATAGGAAAGGGGCGGTGCGGGTCAGAGCATGTGCGTGTTTGTGTGCATGGGGCGAGCTTTCCTGTGTGCATGTCAGCATGTGTGCGCGCAAACACTACTCAGTTTGCTGCACCGGCACGCCTGGCCTGCTTCCCCGCAGTGTTGGGCAGCCGGCCAGCCTGCCATCGGGCTCCTCTCCGGCCAGACAGCAAGTCAGTCCAGATCATGCAGGACCGCAACGCCACCAACGGGAGAACCAACCAACAGAACACAGCGGCGCACCGTGTTGCCAGAGGGGCGGACCAGGCGCCAATCGCTCAGCACGCGGTTTGCGCCGCATTCGACGTTGTGCCGGTCCATGTACACTGCGTGAGGGAGGGGGGGCCGCGCGTGCACCGGCAGGCAAAGCTTTTGAGAGCGCTGAGGTGCAGCGATGCGCGGCGCCAGCCATGCACGCAAGTGATACTGGCTTTTGCACCAGATTTGACAACGTGCATCATACACTGCCGGCATCAAACGCTGCTTCCCGCCCAGATGAAAGAAGCACCCAGCCCAAACAGCGCACCCGTGCTGCCGCCGCCCCAGTCTTGTGCCCCCGTGCGGAACGTGGAGAACGAGCGGATGGACGCCCCGGCGCACGCGTAGGTGAAGGACATCCGTGCCGTGTTGGGCCACGAGCGGTACTGTTTTTTAGGGTTTGGGTTGGGTTTTGAGCAGCAGGGGCGGCCAGGGCTGTTGCACTGCTGATCAGCCGTGTGGTTGATGCCACATGCTGCAGCAAGCTATGCCAGTGTCCCCCTTTTGCAGCAGGCATCGGGACACCCCATTTGCGTGCACTTCACCTGCATGAACAGTTTCCAGCCGTTGAGGCCCTGGTCGCACTTATCCCCGACGACGTGCCTGTCCAAGTAGATGGACCTGTACCCGTCGCGCTCGCCTGCGCAGGCATCGGGGCAGGCATGAGCGGGTGTGATTTGTTGGTGAGTGTGCATGTCGGCGGCCGTTTCGACGCGCCAGCAGCATCCAATGCGCTGGAGGAAAAGGTCAGGCACGCCGCTGCGCACAAAGCGGCACCACCCACGCACCTGCGTCATTCCATGGCGTGTACTCCACTGCAGAGAGGGAGGGGGGTTGCAAAGGGAGCAGTTAGCGGGAAAGGGGGCACACATGTGCTGGGCAGGTGAGATGCATAGCCGCCCGCCAGCATTTATCCATGCTATCGTGTTTGTACACATGCCCATACACATGCATGCATGCATGCACATCGACGCCACTCACAGCCTGACACGATCTGGGGAGCAGGTATCGCCATCTGCGAGAGGTAGATGGGGGCGTTTGGGAAGCGAGAGGGGTGTGGGGGGCATGGTCGAAGCATTGCGTAACAGGCAGGCATGCTGGGTGGGGGTGCGGCAGGTCTGTTTTCATTAGCTGGTGACACGTGCAAGCGGAGACCCGAGCAATGCCCGCCGAAATGCATGCATTGCATCCAACGAGCAAAGCAGCGGCGCATGCATGGAACAATAAGCACAACAGGCGCACCGCGACGGCGCCGGTAGAGTCGGCCTGCGCCTGGGGCGCGGCAGCGGAACGCAGGGCGGAGCCCTCCTCGGTGACGGTGATGGGTGCTGCGACAGCCCCGCGGCGGTTGCTGGTGGTGGGGGCCACGGAGGCGGTGGTGGGCATGGGGCCGTCGCTCTTGCGCTGCTGGCGGCGGGTGGTGCTGCTGGCGGCGCGGGGGCGGGGGGCCTCCGCGTTGGAGCTCTCGGCAGGGGGAGGGGAAGGGCTCTGGGGCACGACGGGGGCGGGGCTGTCGGCCGGCGCCTCAGCCGACTGGAGGGCCGCGGCCGCGTCGGCGGGGGCGTCGGCGGGGGTCTCGACGCTCAGCACCTTGCGGCCTGTGGGTGCGTGGTTGCGGGGGAGGGATCGAGGAATGGTTGGTTTGAGTTGGGTTGGGGTGGGGCAGGTGTGGAAGGGGGTGGGGCTGGACCAACCAGGCTGCAGAGAACAGAGCCAAGCTCGGCTGCGCTGGGGGTCTTCCTGCAGAAGCGAGGCGCGAGGGGGGACTTCGGCAGCGCCCGAACACGTGCGGGTCGGGGCGCGCGCGCGCGCGCGGATGCGGATGCTCACCCGAGGCGGCGGAGGCGACGGCGGGGGTGGCGAGGAGGGCAAAGGCGAGGAGCAGCGCCGCCCAGAAGGGCGCGGCATGGCGGGGTGCCATGGCGGACAGTTGCCTGCGTGGGAAGGGTGGGGGAGGGGTGGGCGGGGGGATGAGTTAGCATGAGTGGGGATTAGTTAGGATGGTAGGATGCGCTGACGCCCGGCAGGACTGGCCTGGCCCAGCGAAACGTGATTGAGGGTCTTTTCGAACGTCCTCAGCGGGGGAAAGGGGGCGAGGGGTGGGCGGAGGGGAGCGCCCTGGGAGCGCCCGCTGCTGTCCAGCCAGCCGGCGATCGCGGCCCCGAGGAGGGCTCGATCGACCGCAAGACGAGCCTAAATACTGATCGATCGCCAATGCAGGCCCCCGCAGTGGGTTTCTCGGCTGCCCCGCGGGCCAGAGATCGCGCCCCCGCGCCTGCGGAGCTCACCTGATTGGCCTGCGAGCGTCCAAGTGCTACTCGCCGTGGAGGTTAAGTGGTCAAGGATTGAAAATTGACTGAATAGAGCCAGTGCCGGGCCTTTTGAACGCCGGGGCGGGGGCGCGTTAGTCGTCGTGCGCAGTGGGCGCGCCTGGCCCCGACGCCCGCAACCGCCCGCCGATCGCCCCTTTTCCTGGGCAGAACCAAAGCATTGCTGTTTGTTCTTCTAATTTCACCCGGTAGGCCCGGAACCTGCGGCCACAGGGCGCGCGTGGATTAGAGAGCATGATTAGAGAGGTCCTACGCTGGATTTGAGAGGGGCCCGCCACGGTGCGCGGGATTTGAGAGGGCCCCCCAGTCTGACACCACGCTCGCGCGCGCGCGCGTGCGTCGCTGCACAAATAAAGCAAATAAATGTGCTTCCATCCACCCTACCTCTTGTGCTGGTGGAGTCAGCCCGTGTGCCAAATTGTGCGCCCAAAATACGGTACCTATCAAATCGTCCTCTCAAATCCGCGCGCGCCCTGCGGCTGCAGGATGCGGGTCTAACGGCTGAAATTGGGTACAGCCACACCAATCTCAAGGTTGTATCCGGGCAAACAGGCGATCAGCTGGGCGGTTGCGGGCGTTAGCCCAGCCTGCGCGGCGGCGGGCCGATGACTACCGCGCGGCTCTCCCCCGTTGAAGGGCTCGCAACCCGACCCCGTTCACCTGCAATTTTTACGCTTCGCCTCTTAGGTGAAGATCATTGCATTGGGACGCCCGGGGGCCACCCAGGTGAGCCTGCGCAGGCCGTGGGCGCAAAGCACGACCCGCGGATCAGCCCGCAGCGCGGGGCCACATTGGCCGTCGATCGTCTGTTCAAAGCGATCAAGCTCTTTGCAGCGGCGCGATCGCCGCCTGGAGGGCCAGCGGCTGCAAGCTGGTCAGCCCATGCTCACAAATCCCCCCGCCCCAAGCTTTGCTCCCCACCACGCTCAACACCCTTCCCTCCCACCCTCCCTACCAACGTGCCCGCAGCCGACTGCCCCATGGCACCCCGCCACGCCGTGCGTGCTGCGCCCTTGTGCGCGGCGCTGCTGCTCGCCTTTGCCCTCCTCGCCACCCCCGCCTCGGGTGAGCACGCGTGGCGTGCGCCCATCACGCGCGCGCCTGCCGGGCGGCACCGAGTTTCTGGCCTGCCGGTGACACGTTGCCCAACTCAGCCTCCCGTCGAGCATCACGCCTGAGCCCTTGCCGGGCGGAAGCAGCGTGAATGCTGTTGCATGCAGCGCAGTCGGGCTGTATCTGGTCCTGACGGCCTGATGGATCGATGGTCCCGCACTGCGGTGTCGGCCTCCTCCACCCCCTCAGCTGACCAAACCCCTCCCCCCCCCCCCCTCAGCTGACCAAACCCCTCCCACCCAACCCACCGTTACGCAGCCGACGACGAGGCTCCTCTTGCGGATCCCCCAGTAGTGGGGGAGCCCGTCCCTATGGCTGCCTCGATCGCTGCGCTGGGTGCGTTGCGGCGCGTGCCGCCCCCGTTTCCCCTCCTGGCCCGCGGCAGCCGCGCGTTTGCGGGGCCCCTACCTGGGCGCTGCCGCCAGCCAGCCAGCCGCGCGCATCCAGCGCTTGGAAACGTTGGACAGCCAGCCGACCCACGCCCTCCGCCCTCCCCCCACTTGCCCGTTTGGCAGCCCCCGCCACCGCCAGGGCCGAGGCCAAGGCCCAGGGCGCAGTCTTGGCAGACAAGATGCGCGAGGAGGTCGCCACCGCCAAGGCCGAGGCCAAGGCCGCCCTCGACAACGCCGATGCCACGTGGCAGTCCTACCTGGCCGCCCAGCAGTCCCAGATCGCCGAAGCCAAGGCGTCCGCGGGCGATGGCGGCGAGCTGCCCAAAAGCCTGTCGGTCCTGGCGGCCGACGGCGACGCCGGCGCCCGCGCGCTGGCGCGGCGCAAGGCGGTGTTCCTCAGGAACCTGCGCGACATCAACCGGCGCAACGCCAAGTCGGGCGACATGCTGGTGTTTGGCGTCAACAACTTCACGCACCTTAGCGCAAAGGAGTTCAAGGACATCTACCTCAGCTCCGTCTTCCCGCCCACAGGTGCTGGTGAAACGCACACCCAATGGGGGGGGGTTGGGGGCAGGCAGGAGTCGGCGTCGGCTTGCCACGTGTGTGGCTGTCTGCTGCCTGCTTGCTTGCTCAGCCCCAAAACCGCACACAGTCCACCATGCACACTTGCAGGCACTTGATCCCTTTCACACTTGCTCCGCCCTCTCTGCAGCTCCTGAGGATTCTGGCCGCAAGCTGCTGCAGACGAAAGACACTCTGCAGTGCAACAAGAAGGTCAACTTTCCCTTCGGCGGCGTCACCCCCAAGGCCATCGACCACCGGAGCCTGGGCACGGTGACCCCCGCCAAGAACCAGGGACAGGTGAGTTGGTAGGGGCCAGGGCACGCGGGCCCCACGGTGCAAAGGGGGACAGGGAAAGTTTTGTTGCAAGGCTCAATGGGCTGTGAGTTTCGGAGCCGCTGGCCGGCTCTCCTCTCTCCCCGCCCTCCACCTACCCCATCACATGATCCCCTCTCCCCGCCCTCCACCTACCCCCTCACAAACAAACCAGTGCGGCAGCTGCGCCGCGTTTGCCGCGGCCTCCGCATTCGAGTCTGCCTTCATTGCAAAGTGGGGCGCTACAAAGGGCTACACTGCGCGCAACACCGACCTTTCCGAGCAGGATCTCCTCTCCTGCACCTCGGGTGCGGGCGGGGTGGGCGGGCCGAGCATTGAAGCGTTGAATGGCGGCGCCGCGGAAGGGGGGCGCCACGCAGGCAGCAGCATCACCTTCACTGACTGCCGTGCCCCTTGCGCACGCATGTCAGCAATCACATCCGATCTCAATCGCAATCACGTGCGCGCGCCTGCCGTTTCAACCCCGAACCCAGGCGACGGCTGCGAAGGCGCGTGGCCCAATGTTTACGTTGACCGCGTCGCCTGCAAGGGCACCCTCTTTGAGGCTGCCGCATCATACAAGGCGTCCGATTCCGACCGCTGCCCATCCGTCACCCGCGAAGCGTCGGGCGTCAAGTCGTGGTCTTACGTGCCTGGAAACGAGCGCAGCTTCGCCCAGGCCCTGAGCCACAACCCCATCGCCATCACCGTCAGCGGGAACGAGCTTCAGTCCTACAGGGCTGGTGTTTACAACTGCGGGGGCAACCAGCCGATGAACCATGCGATCACCATCGTCGCCTACAAGACCAGCGTCCCCATGAGCAACGGTGGGTGCCCCTCGATTGCAAGGGACCTTCCGGGGGTGGACAGGCCAGGACGGCACCAGAGCGTTGGGCCCCCCGGCGATAGGGACAAGGGCGGTTCGCTCATCTGTCGGCCTGCCGCCAGGGCATAGGCTGGCAAGCAACCCCGGCTGGCCGCTGGGGCTCACGGCTTTCAACCCCTGCCGGCCCGTTCACCCGCAGGCGAGAAATGGAACATCTTCCCCGCCAAGAACTCGTGGGGCAGCGGATGGGGCGAGTCCGGGTTTGTCAACTTCCGCGCCAACTGCGGCGGCACGGGCAGCCTCAAGATCTACGAGTACCAGGCAGTCCTGCCAATCCGCGGCTGAGAAAGGAATAAAGGAAAGAAAGACAGAAGCTGTGAGAGGCAGAAAGTGAGAGGCAGAAAGAGCTCGGCACTGATGGCAGCAGCAGACATTCAGCACTGCTGCCTCTTCAGTCCCCCCCAGTGCTGCGCCCCGCAAGGCTGCGCGCCCAACATTGGCTCCTTAACATCAGACCTTTGCTTCTCTACGCCGCGGCAATTAGCGCGCGCGACCGGGCTCCATTTCGGGGCGGCTGCCATTTTGTCAAAACGGTAGTGTTGAATTTGAAGCGTAGCCACGTACGTGCCCTACCCCGCCCCATGAATGCGCGCACACGCCGAGACCTCCATATGACTTTGGCTATGTGGGGTGGGTTAGCACGTGCGTGCGCACATGAATGCGCCCGTGCTGCACCGCACGCCAGAGATGTGAAGAACTCAACAGCATCCCATTTTCGAGCAAGAAGCGATGCGCGCGCTCACATGCGCAGCAGCGCGCCCCATCACACTAGCCATTTGCTGTGTGCAGTGTTTGACCCTACCTGCAGTTCCCAACCACACACGCCCAACGCATCTAGAGCCCTTCAGTCGGCTTCGACCAGTGAAAGTCTGGTGGCTGCAAAAACCAAAAAGTAATACGCACACGGGCCGATGCATTACACAAGCCAGTTGGGTTTACCCACCGCGTTCAGTTGGCGCGCGCGCCCCCCTTTTTGCCCGCTTGCAGCAGTTTCGCGGATGCACGTTGAATGAAGGCAGCGGAGCGCGGGCGAGCTTCTCGTGCTTTGAGGTTGTGCGACGTGCGCGCACGCAACTGCGTGGGTGGCGCCATCCTCACTGGACACTGTGCCGGAGTGATCCAAACACCAGTTCTGCAGCGCAGTTCACAACGGGGCGGGCGCGGGTTGGACCTGGCCGGCCGTGCGGCGGGCGGGTGGCGCGGCGTGCTCGGCGCCTGATCGGCGCGCGCGGGCGCGCGCGGGCGGATGCGGCGGAGTTGGCGCTCGGACGCCGGGACCAAAATTGCGGGAAAGTATTATAAACGCTCTGGTGGGACTGCCGCACGCGGAAACCTCCTGTGGCCTGGCGCCGCGCGGGGATCACACCAGCCCGCGCGGTTGGGGTCGAAGGGCGCCCCGATTCACGGACAACTCCTCGGTTACTCGGCCGTAAGGCTGCTTTTACAACCGATTCACACCGGCCCTGAGCCCCGTCTAGGCCGTTCTGGCGGTGTACTTGCTGCGCAGCGGGTGCGCCGCCCCCTGCTCAGTGCTGCTCGGCGCACCGCGCCCGTTTGCCGCACTGCGCGCCGGCTGAAACGACCAGCTGCCATCACTTGATGCACCGCGGAGCCTGAAACAAGACAGCGACTCTTGCAAGCCTGCAGCTTGCAGCCGAGCATACTGCGGCTTGCAGCATGCAGCGGCGAGCGCGCGGTGCGCAGAGCACGCTGCAGTTCGATCTGCAGCACACGCGCCGTGTGCATTTGTATACGGCACAGTGCAGTCTCCAATAGGCATGGGCGGGCCATTGCAAACAGCGGTAACGGTACACTGGGCGTGCACACCGGAACATGCCTGGCCCTTCCGAACCTGCCGTTGAAGGGAAAGGGAGGGGAGCGCTGCTGCACGGACCACCAATCAGAGCAGCGAACACATGGTGTGCTGCCCCATCACGGCGCTGCTCAAAAAGGGGACTGCCTGGCAGTGGGGTGGCCAATGCCAGAGCCGTTTGGAGGGGTTCAAGAAGGCATTGCCCACTGCACCTGTGCTGTGTGTCCCAGATCTGAACAAGCAGTTCGAGCTGATCTGCGACGCCTCGGACGGCGCCGTTGGGGCGGTCCTACTGCAGGACAGACACCCCGTGGCCTTTGAGAGTGCCAAGATGAAGACCTGCAGCACTGGGGAACATGCTCGCCGTTGTCCACGAACTGCGTGCTGAGCGCTGCTATCTGGATGCCACACAGTTCACCCTTCTGACCGATCACAACCCCAGCACGTTTTTTCCAGACTCGGGCTGTGCTGTCGCAGCGGCAGGCGCGTTGGCAGGGGCTGCTTGCGCGCTTCAAGTTCCGCTGGCAGTACATTGAGGGCCGAAGGACTGTTGCGGGCCCAGGGGGGCAAAGCCGTCGGCCCTTTGCGGTGCAGCGGCCGACGGCGGCGCCGCAGCCGCGCCGACGGCTGGGCCCCGGCCCGCAGAACCCCGCGCCAGGCGCGCGCGGCGGAGCCGGTGCTGCTCGATTTGCGCGGCGGGGGATATTCGCGTAGCCTGCGCGTAGGATATTCCGCCCGCCCGCGAAAGCGCGCACCACCAATGGGGCGGGCGCGGCCCCGAGGAGCGCCGGCCCGCGCACGGTCCAACGAGGAAGGCTTGCTGCACTGCATAACTTATGTTGCTTACCGCGCTGCCTATTGCACTGGATACTGAAATGCGCTGCATAAAAATGCAATGCATACTGCGCTGGGTGTTGTGCTGCGCATTGCACTGCAGTGTGCACTGCGCGCTGTGCGCTGTGCGCTGCAAGCCGCAAGCTGCTTGGCTGCAAGCTCAACTCTCACAATCTGTCACAACCTGGCAGGCACGCTTGCAGGAGCTTCTGTTGCGATCCAGGTTATTCACAAGTGGCTCATCTGTTAAGCCTGTGAAAACGGGCGCAGCCCGCGGAAGCAGCAGCAGGAGCGGGTGGCGCCCCCGCTGCGCAGCAAGCACACCGCCAGAACGGCCCAGACGGGGCTCGGGGCCGGTGTGAATCGGTTGTAAAAACAGCCTTACGGCCGAGTAACCGGGGAGTTGTCCGCGAATCAGGACGCCCCTCGACCCAACCGCGCGGGCGGGTGTGTTCCCCGCGCGGCGCCAGGCCACAGGAGGTTTCCGCGTGCGGCAGCCCCACTAGAGGGTTTATAATACTTTCCCTCAATTTTGGTCCCGGCGTCCGAGCGCCAACTCCGCCGCATCCGCCCCTGCGCGCCGATCAGGCGCCGAGCACGCCGCGCCACCCGCCCGCCGCGCGGCCGGCCAGGTCCAGCCCGCGCCCGCCCCGTTGGATACTGTGCCGCGAACGATTCAAACACGAATGATGGTGTAGCGGAGCACATTCATCAAGCCGCAGTTCACAAGGATGGCGCCACCCACGCAGTCGCGCGCGCGCACGCATGTCGCGCAACCGAAGCTCCCTCGCACCATCAGCGTGCATGCGCCAAAACTGCTCTGCTGGCGGCCAAGGCAAGCAGACAAGGGGCGCGCGCGCGCCAACTGAACCCGGTGCTGGCTTGTGTGATGCAACGGCCCGAGTGCGTATTACTTTTTGGTTTTAGCAGCCACCAGACTTTCACTGGTTGAAGCTGGCTGGGGGGGCGGGCTTTGGGGTTGTGTGCTGCTGTGGTTTGCAAGCTTCGGTTATTCAAGCAAGGGGGCGACACTTCTATTCTGCCGCCGCGCGGCTGGCGTTGCAACAAAAAATGGTTAATGTTTGCGGGGGTGCGCGTTGTGTGCGGCGTGCGCTTGGGGGAGCGGGGCAGTGTGGGCTTCTTCTCCGGGGACCCGGAAGCAATGCGTTCGCACCAGCGGCTCCAAGGATGTTTTTTTTTTTCGGCGCAGCCGTTCGAGGCACGGGGCCGCGCGCGCCCCGACTCGACACAGTCGGTTGTGGGGCCAATGCAGTCCGCGGTGCAACGAAGGGTTTAATTTGACGCTCATCAAGCAGGGTGGCGTAGTTTTTTGTAGTGTTGCAAACAAGCAAGCGCGCGCGCGGCCTTGCGGGGGCGCAGCGCTGCCGTATCATGGACTGCAGTGGGCTGCAGGGGGACCGCCTTGCATGCTGCCAAAGCTTAATACCACTCGGGCCTCGGGCCTGCCCCACGCTGCGGTCGGGCCGGACCGTGGTGCCCCTGCAAGCCCCCGAGCCCAAGCCGCGCGGCTCGAGTGTATTTGCTGGGGCGGCCTTGGGGGCCGGCGGCGGGGCGGCCTCACGCGGGGGCTGCGAACACCTGTGTGCAGTAGTTGGCGTCGGAAGCTGTGCAGGCGGCGCCCATGTGCACGAAGCTTGGCCCCATGATGTTGGCGCGGTGGCCGGGGCTGTCCATCCAGCCTTTGAACACGCTTGGGGCGTCCCTGTAGCCGGCCGCCACGTTCTCCGCGCCCGCGCCCATACGGTAGCCCGCGCGCGCAGCGCGGACCCCGAAGCTCGAGCCGTCGCTGCCCGTGTGGCCCATGAACCGATTGCGGGCCATGTCGTTGCTGTGCGCCTGGGCGGCGGCGTTGAGGCGGGTGTCGAGGCTGAGGGCACGGAGGCCTGAGCGCGCCCGCGCGTCGTTCACCAGGCGCAGCAGCTGGCCCGCAAAAGAGGTGTCCGGCCCGGGCGTAGTCACTGCGGCTGGGGGCCGGTGTCGGTCAGCTGAGGTGTCTTTTGAGAGAGCATCGGCGGGGCAGAGCGAGGGCGCCGCCTTTCAAGCCGTGCGCGGGCGCGTCTTCGCAAAACGGCGCGGCGGGCAGGGGCGGCGCCGGTGCATGCCGGGGTGAAGCGGACGGCGCGCGGCGCAGCGGGCGCCGGCGGGTCTTTGCGGTCGCTTCCCGCGCACCGAATTTGATGGACGTGGTGATGTCATTGAAGTTCCAGCGGTTGAGACAGTCGATGTCAGCGGGGCCCGTGATGGTGAGCGACCTGCCCTTGTAGTTCGCGTGCTCGTAGAGGACGACGCTCCGGCCGGCGGGCACGCGGATGGAGCTGATGAAATCGTTCCAGGGGCTGACGATCGACGCCAGGTCGCCGCTGACGGTGCCGGCCCTGCCACCGAAGCCGCAGTGCTCGTAGACGGTCACCGTCGTCGCGGCCACTGCGGGGCGGCGGCGGGGCGGGGCGGGGGTGTTGAGGGGTGGGGATGACAAGCATTAAGGAGGGTGCTGTGTGGGGTCAGGCAACCCCAAGAGTTTGGGCGCAGCGGCGGGCAGGCAGCTGGTTTTGGCGAGTGCGTCAGCTGGGAGCTTAGCCGGGGTGTTGCATGATTTGGGCGGGATTGGGGATCGGGCGGCAGGCGAGCAACCGCTGGCGTGCTGAGCGCGCGACGCATTCGGGCCCCTCCCCGACGGCGCGGGCGCGCGCGACAGCGACGGCGCTCACTGGGCTGGAACATGGCGCCACTGGTGCCGGGGTCGGGGGCCGGCATAGAGACAATGGCGGCCGCCCCGCGGCGGCGCGTACGCGGGACCGCGGCGATGTCAGCGGCGGAAGCCTCGGGGGTGGTGGAAATCGCCTCGCCCAGCTGTGCAGAGGCGTCAGGGGGGCCGTAGAGGGCTGCCGTGTCGGTGCTGCTGATGTCAGAACGGGCCGACTGGGGGAGGGCCGCTGTGGGCTCCTCGGCGACTGGGGAGTGGCTCTGGGCTGCCAAGGGGGAGGAGCTGTCGGACAGGGGCGCGGCCGCGTCGGGGGTGTCAACGCTCAGCGGCTTGCGGCCTGTGGGTGGTTGCGGGGGGAGGGTTCGAGGAAAGGTTGGGTTGGGCCAAAGAGGGCGGGGCAGAAGCTGGACCAGTAGGACAGCAGAAGAGAGCGCTCCTCGGCGCCCTCGGTGTGGCTAGCGTGGCGGGGACGCATCACTGGCCGGAATGCCAGAAAATCAGCGCCCGCATGCGGACGGGTGCATGGGTGCGTGCGCGCGCGCTCACCAGAGGCGGCGGCGACCGCGGGGCTGGCGAGGAGGGCAAAGGCGAGCAGCAGCGCCGCCCAGAAGGGCGCGGCATGGCGGGGTGCCATGGCGGACAGTTGCCTGTGTGGGAAGGGTGGGGGAGGGGTGGGCGGGGGGATGAGTTAGCATGAGTGGGGATTAGATAGCATGGTAGGATGCGCTGACGCCCTGCAGGACTGGACTGGCCCAGCGAAACATGATTGAGGGGCTATTCGAACGTCCTTAGCGCGGCAAAGGGGGAGAGGGGTGGGCGGAGGAGGGCGCCCTGGGAGCGCCCGCAGCCACACCCTCCCAGCCGGCGATCGCGGCCCCGAGGAGGGCTCGATCGCCCTCAATACGAGCATAAACACTGATCGATCGCCAGTGCAGCCACTGCAGTGGGTTTCTCGGCTGCCCCGCGCGCCAGAGATCGCGCCCCCGCGCCTGCGGAGCTCACCTGGTTGGCCTGCGGGCGTCCAAGTGCCACTATGATTCGCCGTAGATTCGAGGGTGTAAATTTAAAGTGAATGGAGGCCCGCCCGGCGCCGTTTAAAAGGGGGAGCGACGCAACACGCACGTTACGGTAGTCGCCGCACCGCATGCTCGGCTGACCCACACCAAACGCCCCGCCGATCGCCAAGGTACGCCATAGAACCAAAGCATTGCTTTTTTTACTACTTATTTCACCCGGGAGGCCCGGAACCTGCGGCCACAGCGCGTGCGTGGATTATTAGATAGTGGTGCGCCCCGTTGCTACACCCCGCCGTTGTTGCGAGACCCCAATAAATGAACTGAGGTTGCTCCACTAATCAATTTGCAGCGGCGCGTTCCCGGCTGCAGCAGCGGCCTCGCAATGGCGGACTCCGACTGGGCTCCCGGCTGCGACAGCGACGCTAGCGCGTCGCTGACGAATGATTCACCTGCCTCTATGACCGCTGGGCGCCGCGTGCGCACGCGGGGAGGTGTGGCAGAGGCGGTGGCAGCGGCCAGATCACCGGCCCGGGGCGCTGCCCGGGAGAGGCCTGCAACGCCGGTAAAACGCGTTGCCGTCGCAGTGGGCGACGAAGCTCAGGCCCAGGCGCTGCGGGAACTGAAGGAGAGTGCAGCGTGGACGACCCTTGTGGGGAAGGCTGGGCTGCTGCTCTCCCCTGCCCAGTGAGTGGTGGTTGAGTTGCCTGCTGGTTGCCTGGGGGCTCCTTGCACTGACCTCTGCGGCCCGGGCCCTGCGGCACTGCGTGCTGGCGGTGGCGTTGCTGCTGCAGTGGGCTGGGCTGCTGCAGTGGCCCTGGGCTCAAGCTTGAACGTGCCCCCCAAACGCGCCCCCGCCCCTTCACCAGGGCGCAGGGCATCATCACGACTCTGCAGCGGGAGCCTCAGCGCAACGGCCACCAGTGGGAGCGGGGGGGCCGGGCTTACAACCTGGTGGCTGGCCCCGACGGCGCGCCTGTGCTGCAGGCCATCAGCTACAAGGACTTTGGCAGCGGTGCTGCGGTCTGGCGCCGGCAGGTCACTACCGCTGNCAGCAGACCTACTACGGGCCCACGCGTGAGATGGTGAGGAGCGTCGTGGGTGTGTGCAAGTCCTGCAAGCTCACCGCGCCGCAGAAGAAGCCCAAGAACAAGCAGGTGATCATCACAGCAGGTGATCCCGATTTGACAGCCAACGCGCCAGTGCGGGTGGGGCGGCGCCGCGGCCCCAAGGCTGGGCACGCACCCGTGTAATGTCCATCTTCGATGCCACGGCCATGCTGGTCGCGCTGGCGAGCACCTGAGGGGGGCAGTGGCGCATTCGAATGCGTTAAGGCGGCGGCAGCGGCCAGGTTGCAGCGGAGCACAGCAGCACCCGATCAGGCTGCGGCGCGCCGTGCATTACAGAGCAGCCATATCTTACCGGTGTCAGACATTTCCAGGTCGCTGGAGGCGTCCAGCTCGCCGCGGCGCTGGATCACTTGGCGGGCAAAGCCGCGCTCCTCCTGGAACGCGTCGAAGGCCGCCTTTGCGGCTTCGGGGCTGTCGAATTCGACCATAAGGTCGAGGATCGAGACGAGTACGGGCAGCAAGAGGGCCCAGAGGCAGAGCTGCCTGGTCAGCTGGCCCATCCTGACGTTTGTTGCGGGGCAGGACGGCGGGAACGTTTGTTTTAGAGCACAAACTACTTGCGGTAGGAGCCTCGCAATAACGGCGGGGAGCAGCAACGGGGCGCACCAATAGGATGATTCCCGGTGCACGGGATTTGAGAGGGCCTGCCAGTCAGACACCACGCGCGCGGGCGCGCGTGCGTTGCAAACCGAAAGAAGAAAATTATTGTGCTGCTTCCCTGGCCAATCTTAAGGTTCTATCCGGGCAAACAGGCGATCAGCTGGGCGGTTGCGGGCGTCGGCGCAGCCTGCGCGGCGGCGGGCCGATGACTACCGCGCGGCTCTCCCCCATTGAAGGGCTCACAACCCGACCCCGTTCACCTGCAATTTTTACGCTTCGCCTCTTAGGTGAAGATCATTGCATTTGGACGCCGGGAGGCCACCCGGGCGAGCCTGCGCAGGCCGCGGGCGCAATGCACGAACCGCGGATCAGCCCAAACGCCCGCTGCGCGGGGCCACATTGGCCGTCGATCGGCTCTTCAAGGCGATCGAGCTCTCTGCAGCGGCGCGATCGCCGCCTGGAGGGCTGTGCGCCGCTGGCTGGCTGCCCTGCAAGCTGGTCAGCCCATGCTCACAAATCCCCTCAGCTCTGCGCAGGTTTAGACACCCATCCCTCCCAAACCTCCCACCAACACCCATCCCTCCAAAACCTCCCAAACAGAAGCACGCACCCAACTGTCCGCCACGGCACCCCGCCACGCCGCGCGTGCTTCGCCCTTCTGGGCGGCGCTGCTGCTCGCCTTTGCCCTCCTCGCCACCCCCACAGCAGGGTGCGCGCGCCGGCAGCACTCCACCCCCATCACGGCGCAGGGGCGGCGCAGTCCTGGCACCCCAGTAGCGGCTGGCGGGGGGTGGGCGCGGCGCGCACCGGCGCATCCCCCTGCTCCGCGGGTGAGTGCGCTGCGTTTCAGCCCACGAAGCAATGTCACCTGCGATGGCGGCATCGTCGAGCCAGCAGGCCCGCGCGGCCCCGGCCGCACCGCCGCCGCACCGCACGCGCGCTGCAGTGACGCAAGGCCACGGGTGACCTAACGCACGCCGGCGACCCCCGTCCACAGGGGGATAATGCGGGACTGCGATATTAAACCACGCACCTAGCCCCGCGGAAATGGGAGCCCCGAACCTCGCGCGGTCGCGCGCGCTAATTGCCGCGGCGCTTCTGGTTCTGGCTTCCCTCGCGGTTTCAATTAGAAGTACTGGCGAGGACAGCAGCCGAGCGAAGCGTGCGCTGCTGGGCGCTGGCGGCGCAGCCCCGCACGCGCTGCTGGGCGCAGGCGGAGGCGCAGCCCCGCACGCGTGCGCGCCGCCAATGCTCGCGCCGCGCCGCGCCCAGCCAGCCACGGGGTTCCGCTTCCTGCACATCCCCAAGACCGGGACGAGCTTCATCATGTGAGGCGGGGAGGGGTGCGGATGGCCCGCCTCGGGTGTGGCGGCTCGGTCGAGCGTCAGCAGTCGTCCGCAGCAGCGGCCACACGGCCACACATCGACCTGACTCGCCGCGCGCTCCCCGCCCCCCTGCGTCGCGCAGCACGCTGCGCAACCAGCTGGAGGCGTGCAGGCACAAAGACATCAGCTGCCTGGGCATTAGAGGTGCGCGCGCGCCGGGCCGTCTGCCGCCGCGCGCGATCGTGCCAGCTGAAAGTGGCCGGGGCTCAGCTCTGGCTTGCCAGAAGCAGTGCAAAGGCTCCTCCCGCCTCTCCACCGCGCCTGCTGACCGCCTGCTGACCGCCGCGCCTGCTGACGCTTTCCTTCGACTTTGGCTGAGCTGCCACCTGCTGCTGGGCAGCAAGAACGCAAAACTTCCCACCCACGTGCGCGCGTCGCGAAAACACACAGGAGGCGGGAGGCCGGTGATCGTGAACGGCAGCATCATCAACAGCACGGCAAACACGCTGTTCGCCAGAGGCCCGCCGGGCTTCGACGAGGCGTGCGGCGGCCGCCTGCTGGCCTGCCAGCAGGAGATCTACCACATTGCGTACGAGCGGGGCTGGCAGGCGCGCAACCCTTCTTTTGCGTACACCACTTTCATCAGGTGGGGCTTCGGCACGCATTTTGTATTACAGCGGGCCATATGCAGCCGCATGTTGCATGCGACGAGCACGCCGCCGCCTGCACGCTGCTGCTAACATGCTGCTGCCAGCACGCTGCTAGCAGCACGCGCGGCGCTCCTGCTGTTTGCATTTGTGCTGCAACCTGCGGCGTCACTCACGGCAATTGTTCGAGTGCGCAAGGGAAAACGCGGCGGTCGCAGGGTTGGTGGATCGCCCAGGCCAGACACACCTTGCATCGTTTGGTGCCGAAGTAGCGGTTTAAGCAGGCAGGCGGTGCCGCCCCACCCGGCTGGCCCGCCCGTGCGCCCAAACAGCGGCCGCCGACCAGCGCCCCCCCCCCCCCCCCCCCCCCCCCCCCCCCCCCCCCCCCCCCC
>BDRX01000043.1:298727-327040 GCA_003203535.1 Raphidocelis subcapitata | reverse complement strand
CCCCCCCCCGCCCCCCGCCCCGCCCAACCCCGTGCGCGCGCTAGGGAGCCCGTCGCCCACGCCGTGTCGATGATCGGTTGGCTGTGCCCCGAGTCGCACGCCGGCACGGCGGAGGCGTGGGCCCCGACTCTACGCCGAGGCGTCCCTGGCGTTCGACTGCCGCATGGCCCAGGCGCGCGCGTCCGAGGCGGGGCCCACCTTGGAGGCCTGCCTCCAAAAGTATGGCGACGGGCCCGCGGCCGCGGTGGGCGCGCCCCCAGCGGCAACCGCGACGACTTGACGTGGGTCTGAGACCCAACACGATGCCGCTTCTGATTTTGGGGACCGCGACAGCAGCACCCCCTCCCAATGATGCCGCCAAACGCAGGCGGCGGCGGGCCGGCACGTCCGGTCTCCGCCGCCCCACACTTCAAACTCCACGCAAACTGCACCGCCTTCATCTTCTGGTCTCCGGCGCCCACAAGGCGCACGGCCAAAAGAGCTGCGACCCTCGCTCTCTTTTCTGTGCTTGCCAACTTGGCATGCGGCCCCAGCCCCACACACCCCCACTCGGCTTGGGCGGCCGCCACCACGATTGCCGAGCAAGAGCTGCACCCCCAATTGAGAAATCACCGAATTACCCCCGACTTTCGCGTTGTGCAATTTGCGTTGCAACCGGCGCCAAGTTGTCGTAAACAACTTGCGGCCGCGATTGCGCGGCCCGCGCCGAGTCGCACCCACGTTTTGAGCCTCGGCCCTCGCCGGCGAGGCATGCACTGCTCCCCTGGCCGCGCCCCGGCGCTGCTTGCTGCGCGCCGCTGGAGCCACCTTGCGAGCGCTGCGGCGGCCGAGCGCGCCCAAACGCGCGCTCGGCGGCGACTGCTGGCCCGTGGCTGAATTCAGCAGGCAGGGAGGGGGGCCGCGGCAGCGGCGCCCCCTCCCAGTGATGGCCCCAACTGAACGCGGGCGGCGGTGGGCCGGCACGTCCGGTCTCCGCCGCCCCACACTTCAAATTCCACGCAAACTGCACTGCCTCCACGCACGGCGCACGACCACCCTGAAGGGTATGTGTTCGGAGGCCTCTGCCAACTTTGGTCATTTGCGCTCGGGCGCCCCCAAGGCGCCGGGCAAAAGAGCTGCGGCCCTCGCTCTCCCTTCCATCATTCGGCCCAGGCGGCCGCCAAAAGAAGCAAGCGTCCCTCGCACTGTGCACGTGCGGTTCAAAAGATTCCCCCTAAGAATTACCGACCCCCGGATTTCGCGTTACGCAGTTTGCATTGCAACCGGCGCCAAGTTGTCGTAAACAACGCGCTGCCGCGATTGCGCGGCCCCGCGCCGCAGCACCCCTGCGTCTACCACCCTCGCCGCCGAGGCCTGGCAGACACCCTGCAAACCTTACGCACTCCGCTTTTGAAGGACGCGGCACGCGCGCTCGCGCTCGCGCCATCGCACGCAATGTTCTGCGCTGCTGCAGCGCACCAAGCGCGCGGGTACTTCCCAATGTTTGGCGGCTGAAGGCGGCTGAAGCCACAATGTTTGTACGCAGGACTCAGTCCAAGCTGGGGGTAAAGATTACCTGGCCGTGAATGTTGCAGAGCACGCAGGCACTCAGCGGGACTGTCGGCGCGTGCGAGCAGCCTGTGTTGCGTCCGCGTGTTCCCCGGCAGGCAGCAGCCCGCATGCGGAAGGCGCATCACAGCACCAGACTGCTGCCGTGCCACATCACTTGCTGCACACCCAAGCACACGCGCTCATGGCTACTCGGCAGATCGCACACACGGACGCAGGGCGTACGCAGCTGGCGAACCTGTGCTGTTCTGTGCTCTCGCCAGGCAGCCAAAACCAGCGCGTTGCGGCGGAACATGCCGCTGCTGGCCGCGGGGGAGGCCCGTGAAAACAAAAAAAAAAGAAAAGGCCCCAAAACACTGCCAGCTTAGTAGGAGTCAACAAAATCAAACAAAGCCCTGGAACCCCGCATGCGTGAAACCTACTGTTTTACGCGTATTTGGGGGCGTGGGAAGCTGCCCTTGCCTACCGCACACGAGCCCCCGGCCGCAGTAGCCGGCCGGACCACACAGCAACCGCATATGCCCAGCACTTCAAAATCCACCGCACGGCACCGACTGCGATTGGTCGTGTGATCGTCATGCAAAAAGAAAAACCTGGCCGGCCAGCCTACCGGCGACGATCAGGCCCTGGCGAGATGGAACCGGCTGGGGCGCCGCTGCTCGGGCTGGGATCACCGCCGCGACCCCCGCCGACCTGTCGCCACATGGCCCTGTGCGCCGCAGATGCGGCCTTTGCTGTCACAATTTCGGGCAGCTGCAAAAAGACAAGACAAACGCTTGTGGTGGCGATTCCTCTGGCCAGAGCACAGCTGTGCCGATGCCAGCCCGCAGGCACAGCGCCCTTGCCGACAGCTGCACAGTCGGCGGGCGGCGCTGGGCCAAGCGCGGCTCGGCCAGCGACACCGCATCTTTTTCTTTCAGGCACAGCACTCTCAGAACACCGTGATGTCCGGGAAGGCGCGCGGAGCACGCCAAGGAGGATTTAGCACTGGTGGCTGGGGGCACTCGGAACAACGCGCGGGTGACACCTGCCATGAACCAGCGGCCCCAAACCCGCACATTTGAAGCCCAAGCCGCGTTGCCGTACCGAGAGGTCCGGTTGCCCACCGACCGCCGACCACCCTCGCGCGGGTGGACCTCCCGCACCTCCGACCGGTTTCCACCCGGTGAGATGAGCTTTTCGAAGCCTTACCATTCCGCGGCGGCGCCCGCGAGCCGGCCGGGCGGAACGGGGAACGGGGCCGCGGAACTCTCGCCGCAATGCGCGGCGCCAACACTGCGCGATGACGGGAAGCCACGCCGGCCAAGGGAGCCGCGCATCCACCCACAACCCATTAACGCACCCCCTCTCCTCCCCCTTTCCTCCCCATCCAGGTTTGAAGGGATGGCCCTCGCAACCCCCCGCCCGGCGGCGCGCGGCGCACGTGGCGCCGCGCCCGCCGCGGCCGTGCCGCTGCCGCTGCTGCTGCTGCTTGCGCTCGCCGTGCCCGCCCTCCCCGTCTCCGGGTGCGCATCCGCAGTGAGGCTTTAGGTCGGCTACACAAAGAACCGCTTACAATGGATGGCTGCTGGGCGGCAGCTGCCAACCCTAGTGCTGCCCCCCCCCCCACCTTCACAATGCTCCCACAACAACCCCAGGGCTTGCCGCGACGGCTTTTGGGGCGACAAGTGCGCAAGCCAGTGCTCGGCGGCTTGCAAGTCGTGCTCCACCACCGACGCCTGCACGAGCTGCCCGCCCGGAACCTTCCTGGACCGCGTCACTGCTACCTGCGGTGGGCCTCTCGCTGGCATGCTCGGCCTTGCTTGCGGGGCGCACTCCCCAAGGCGATCGCTGTCCCCGCACCTTGAGAGGGCTGCCCTCTGCCTGGCACAGGGGGCCATAATGCCCAACCAACCCCACCCCACCCCCATCTACCCCCATCCCCCGCACACCCACGCACCCCCACCCACCCCGAACAGTGGCTGCATCGGCGTGCCCCGCTGGCACCTTTCCCGCCACCAACCGCGTCTGCACCGCCTGCGCCTTCACTTGGTGAGTGGTGTTCTGGACGGCATGGCATGCGTGGATTGCCCGGGCCACGTTGTGCCTGCCTGTTGGTGGCACCGAGTGAGATACCGCGGTGCCGCGACGCACGCAAGCTCGTACAGTCAACACCTGTAAACACCCCCCCAACAAACCTACTGCAGCAACACGTGCACCGGTGGCGGCTTCCAAAGCTGCACCTCTTGTGTCGTCAACAGATTCCTACTTGAAACTTCCTGCGGTGGGTCAGCGGGCCCAACCGGTATCTGACTGTTTGTTTCATCAGCAGGCAGCAGCGCGGGTTTGCGCACGACAATCGCAGGGCCCTTCGAAGCCCCCAGCCTCCTACTAACCCCTCCCCACACCCCTCCCCTTGCTCTTGCCTGCGCAGTTGCCTTCTGTCCGGCTGGGACGCGCAGCAACGTCAACACCCGCACCTGCGACGCATGCCCGACCGGCTGCATGACCTGCAGCTCAAACACCGTCTGCACGGCGTGCAACGCCGACCGATGGAGGACGGCAGATGCTCGCTGCGGTGAGCGTCGGCGCAGCTGTTGTTTTGGACCACGGGCGCGGCCGCGCCTCCGCCAGAGCAGTGTTCAATTGTGTTGGACCGCCCTAGCCTAAGCCACCTTCCCCCTGCCTGCCTACTCACACTCCCAAAGTCGCGGCAGCGGACTGCCCCGCTTTGACATACGCCGCCGCTGACCGCGTTTGCCGTTCCTGCGATACCACCTGGTGAGTTGATTGGGTTGTGTGGGCGCTTGCAGGACGGCAGCGTTGTTTGTGTCAGCGGCGTCAAGACCCTGTGATTGAGGTTCATGGAGGGACAGCATTGCCGCCCCCGTTCAAAGCGTCTTCCAGCAGCGCACCCTGCCCCGCCCAAAAAACCACTGCAGTGCCACGTGCAGCAGCGGCAACTTCAAAGGGTGCACCTCTTGTGCCTCCCCCAGATTCCTCAGCGCCGGTTCCTGCGGTGCGCTGGGGTAAAGCCGAGCGGCATCTGACTGTTTGTTTTGGCAGGCAGTCACGGTTGTTGCTTCGGGCAAGCCCGGTGACGGTTTCCATACCGACATCTCGTTGGGCTTCTAACCTCTGAGCGCAGCTTGCTCACCCTGGATCGCTCCCACCCACGCCGTTGCCTTTGCCTGCGCAGTGCTGACCTGCCCGCCCGGGACGCGCAAGGACACAAGCACACAAAGCTGCGCCGCATGCCCGGACGATTGCGCGACCTGCACGTCCGCCACTGTCTGCAAGACCTGCAAGGCAGATTCGTGGAAGAAAGCCGATGGCAAATGCGGTCAGTGGCCCATTCGGCAATGCCTTTTGGCGCCCGCCAATGCGCCGCCATGTTGTTGCCAAGCTGGCGTGCATTGCGCCTGAAGCGGGGCCCCTGCATTGCTGAGCACGTGTGCGCCCGGCAGACCTTGCCTCACCAGATTCAAAGGCTGTGCTGTGAAGGCGCGAAGCCTGCGCCAGCCCTCACTAACCCTGCTCTGCATGCTCGCCGCTTTGACGCAAATCAAACGCAGTCTCCACTTGCCCTGACGGCACCTTCAAGAGCCCCCAGGCCTGGGCCTCCAAGGCCCTCTGCAAGGCCTGCACATCGCCCTGCCTTACCTGGTGCGTGGGCCGCCGCGTTTCGTGCGTGGTGCTTCCCGCCGCACCTGCTGTGGGGCAATGCATCTCTAGCCCATTGCTGCGGTTGGCAATGCGTGCGCGAGATGTGCGCAGAATCTGCAGCTGCCAACCTTGGACGGTTCGAGCTCAAACCAACGGCCCCCTTTCTTGCCGCCTTCTGGCCCCCCAAACCCAAACGGCAGTGGGACAAGCGCTGATTACTGCCTGACCTGCGAAAGTGGGCGCACGCCAGTCAGCGGTGTTTGCCCCGGCCGTGAGTTTTTAATCGGGGCTTGCAGCACAGTCCTTTTTTGCACGTCCCCGTCAGTACACCACTGAAAAACAGTTGACACGGCTCGCAGGGGAGCGCTGTCTATCCGATCGTGCGCGCAGGCCTCGCACCCCAATCACATTGCGTCGATTCATTGTGCACTATTGGTGCGCAATGAACTGGTTGGCGACTCCTAAACCCTCCCACCACGCCCCAACCCCCCAGCTGATCTGTGCGTTGGCGTCACCTGCCCGGCTGCCGGGGAGTGCAACAGCGCTGGCGTGTGCGATCCGGTCAGAGGGGTGTGCGGCGCTCCCACCGCCAAGGCGAACAACACTGCCTGCAGCTTCGGGACGTGCCGCGCGGGCACATGCAAATGTGAGTTTTTTTCTCCATGCTCAACATCCCGTTTGAGCCTGTTTAGTGCAGTTTGCAGAGTATTGCCTACTAACCTTCCTCCATTTCTGTATGTTTACCTCCTGTCACGGACTCCCTTCCAGCCACAAACGCGGCCCGCACCCACCGCGCTTCCCACCCTACCCGCAGCGCTTCGAGTTCTCGCAGCGGGCATCTACCACACTTGCGCTGTTGCGGCGGAGACAGGCGCCGTGCGCTGCTGGGGGGACAACTTCTACGGCCAGGCAACGCCACCCGCCGACCTGCTGCCGTCGTCGGCTATCGCTGCGGCTGAGTCCCTGACATGTGCACTCGCGGCGGAGACGGGCGGCGTGCGCTGCTGGGGCAACGACGACTACAACCAGGTAACGCCACCCGCCGACCTGCCACCGTCATCGGCTATCTCTTTGGGCAACCTGCACAGTTGCGCTCTTGCAGCGGAGACGGGCGCCGTGCGCTGCTGGGGACACGATGGCAACGGCCAGGCCACACCACCCGCCGACCTGCCACCCTCGTCGGCCATCGCTGCGGGTGCATATCACACGTGTGCCACCTCAGCGGAGACGGGCGCGGTGCGCTGCTGGGGCTACAACCAGGAAGGCCAGGCCACGCCACCCGCCGACCTGCCACCGTCATCGGCTATCTCTTCGGGCAGCCTGCACAGTTGCGCTCTTGCAGCAGAGACGGGTGCGGTGCGCTGCTGGGGCTACGACGCCGACGGCGAGTCCACGCCACCTGCCGACCTGCCACCCACGTCGGCCATCGCTGCGGGTACCTATCACACGTGTGCCACCTCAGCGGAGACGGGAGCGATGGGCTGCTGGGGCTACAATTATGATGGCCAGGCCACGCCACCCGCCGACCTGCCACCCTCGTCGGCCATCGCTGCGGGTACCTATCACACGTGTGCCACCTCAGCAGAGACGGGAGCGGTGCGCTGCTGGGGTTCCAACGATTATGGCCAGTCCACGCCACCCGCCGACCTGCCCCCGACGTAAACAATTCCCCTCCTTGCGAGTGAGGTGCACTCGGCCGCTCATGGCTTGCCACCCATGTTCCACGCCAGGGATCCCACTAAAGCAGCGCACCCACTGCCAACGGCACTGCGCCTGACGCCGCCGGCTGTCTGCCCCACTGGGGGGCACCTCGGGTTGAAGCGGCTTGTTCCACCGCACCTCATGCTTTGGCAGCCGTTGCCAGCCACGATGAATGCGCAGCTCCCCCCCTCGCGCCGCAACCTGTCACACCTCAAGGGCACACAATGTCGTCCCACGCGCCGTTGCTGCTAACCTTTCCAAACCCATTGCATGTCAACCCATACGCGGCCCGCACGCTGAACCCGACAAACCGTTTCCCTCGCGCTTCGACTCTTTGGTCCCTCCTGGCCACAGCTTGCCCGGGCAGCTTCAACTGGCCCTCGTCTGAAAAGGCACACAGCCTCCCCCCTGCCCTCAATGCTTTGCGCGCCGGCCGCGGCCCCCCCAAATAGAGCGCGCATGCCCGCACCGCCCCTTGCCAACCGAAAAACCCGAGCCCCTTGGCAGCGAGCGAGATACCAATCGCATGGCGGCCCTTTTTTGCGTTTTCAAAAACCGAGGTTGTTGTGTTTGGGCCGAAGTGCACCGCCGCGCGGTGGACTTGCCGCGGCTCCCGCGTCCCTGCCTCCCCCAATTCCAAGTACCCGGGAGTCACCCTGCACAGCACCAAGGCCACCAACCCCGAGGCCCACCACGGGCCTGTGCGCCGCCTTCGCGTTGCTCGCGCTTGAAGCGCGCGTAGCCGACGTCCTCCCCCGCTGCTCATTGAACCCACCCCCAACTGTCGTGCCGAAGTTTGGGCACCCGACCTGATGATGATGATGACCCGGGCTGGTTGGCACTTGAATGCCGCAGTGAACATGTAACGAGCAAAGGCCACCCGCCGCAGCCATGCACTGAATGGACGGCCCGTGGGGCGGCACAGCCGTCCGCGTGTGCGCGCTTTTGACCCTGGCCCTGGCCCTGTTGGAGCTCCTAGGGACACGGCGCGCACCGGCATATCCCCCCTGTTCCACTGGTGAGCGCGCTGCAGCTCAGCCCCAAAACTGTAACCCGCGATGGCGTCCAGCCAGCAGGCCTGCGCGCCCCGGCCGCACCGCCGCCGCACCGCGCGCGCGCTGCAGTGACCGCGGACACCGTGACCGCGCGCCGCCGGTGACCCGCGTCCGACGCCGATGATTGGGTCTGCAATCTCTTGGGGAATTATCTTAGCGGGGCGCGCCCTTTACCTGGCCGCGGAAATGGGAGCCCCGAACCTCGCCCGCTCGCGCGCGCTAATTGCCGCGGCGCTTTTGGTTCTGGCTTCCCTCGCGGTGTCAATTAGACGTCCTGGCGATGGCAGCAGCCGAGCGCAGCGTGCGCTGCTGGGCGCTGGCGGCGCAGCCCCGCACGCGCTGCTGGGCGCAGGCGGAGGCGCAGCCCCGCACGCGTGCTCGCCCCCAATGCTCGCGCCGCGCCGCGCCCAGCCAGCCACGGGGTTCCGCTTCCTGCACATCCCCAAGACCGGGACGAGCTTCATCATGTGAGGCGGGGAGGGGTGCGGATGGCCCGCCTCGGGTGTGGCGGCTCGGTCGAGCGTCAGCAGTCGTCCGCAGCAGCGGCCACACGGCCACACATCGACCTGACTCGCCGCGCGCTCCCCGCCCCCCTGCGTCGCGCAGCACGCTGCGCAACCAGCTGGAGGCGTGCAGGCACAAAGACATCAGCTGCCTGGGCATTAGAGGTGCGCGCGCGCCGGGCCGTCTGCCGCCGCGCGCGATCGTGCCAGCTGCAAGTGGCCGGGGCTCAGCTCTGGCTTGCCAGAAGCAGTGCAAAGGCTCCTCCCGCCTCTCCACCGCGCCTGCCGACCGCCTGCTGACCGCCGCGCCTGCTGACTCTTTCCTTCGACTTTGGCTGAGCTGCCACCTGCTGCTGGGCAGCAAGAACGCAAAACTTCCCACCCACCACGTGCGCGCGTCGCGAAACCACACAGGAGGCGGCAGGCCGGTGATCGTGAACGGCAGCATCATCAACAGCACCGCAAACACGCTGTTCGCCAGGGGCCCGCCGGGGTTTGATGAGGCGTGCGGCGGCCGCCTGCTGGCCTGCCAGCAGGAGATCTACCACGTTGCGTACGAGCGGGGCTGGCAGGCGCGCTACCCCTCCTTCGCCTACGTAACTCTAATTAGGTGGGGCTTTGGCGCGCATTCCATTGCAGCGTGCCACACCGCCGCACGTTGCGTGCGACGAGCACGCTGCTGCCAGCACGGCGCTGCCGGCGTGCGCGGCACCCCTGCTTTTGTCAACTGCGCTGCGAGCCGCAGCGCCGCCGAGGGCAACTGTTTGAGTGGCCCAGGGCAAAGCGCAGCGGTCGCGGGGTCTGTGAATCGCCCCGGCCAGGGGCACCCTGCATAGTCTGGCGCCGAAGCAAGCGGCGGATTCAGCTGGCAGGCAGCGCCGCCCCGCCGGGCGCTCCTGTGGCCCCAAGCGGCGGCGACCGACCAGCGCCCCCGCCCCAAATCTTCCCCACCCCGGGCGCGCAACAGGGAGCCCGTCGCCCACGCCGTGTCGATGATCGGCTGGCTGTGCCCCGAGTCGCACGCCGGCACGGCGGAGGCGTGGAGGAGCTGCCTCGAGTCGGATTGGACACAGTCCATGGGGCGGGTCGGCTTCAGGCCGCGCCACGACACGCACCTCAAGATGCTGCTGGGCGTTGAGTACAGCAGCCGCCCCATCCAGCTGAACGCGCACAACGTGACAGAGGCGCTGACCAACCTGCTGCGGCTTGACTTTTTCGGGCTGACGGACAGGTGCGTGGGGGCTAGGGTAAAGGTTGTTGGGGTGGAGGGCGCTTTTTGGGGGGCGCAGGGACTTGTTACGAGTAGCTATGCCTCTCTGTGGCTTTCTTTGCCTCTGCATACAGAGGGCAGTGGCGGTTCCTGCAGCACCGCCGCCGCCGCCACCGCCGCCAAACAACCCAAACAAAACCAACCGGGCCAGGTGGGCCGAGTCGGTCTGCCTCTTCCACGCCACCTTTGGCGGCGAGCCCCGCCCCTCCCAGTTCATCAACGTGCGGCCGGGGGACAGCCTGAAAATCCCCGACTGGGTTGTCAAGGCGATCCAAAGAAACACGGTGCGCGGGCGCCGGACGCGCGCGCGGTTGGTCCGCACCGCAGCTCGCCGGAACCGGGCCCAGGGAGCCCAGGGCCCCCCAAAAGCGCTGGCCGGCCCATCCTAAAAACAAACACCGCGCAACCTCCAACAACGCAGGCTTGGGACGCCCGACTCTACGCCGAGGCGTCCCTGGCGTTCGACTGCCGCATGGCCCAGGCGCGCGCGTCCGAGGCGAGGCCCGCCTTGGAGGCGTGCCTCCAAAAACATGGCAATGCGCCCGCTCTCTGACCTATGTCTGCCCACTTTACGAGCGCCCGATCCCCCCCACAAACACGCACACTCGGGCGGCTGCCACCACAATATCCCCAAGCCAGAGCCGTCCCCCCAAATTGAGAAATTGCCAAGTTATCCCAACAGCTCACTGAGCACCACCGACCACCGGAGTCGCGTCATCAACTTTGCATTGCAACCGGCGCCGAGTTGTCGTAAACAACAGGCTGCCGCGGTGGCGCGGCTTGCGCCGTGGCACCCCTGCCTCGGCCCGCGACCCTCGCCGGCGAGGCCTGCACCACGCGGATCCTGGCCTCGCGCCCGCGCTGCTTGCCGCGCGCCGCTGGAGCCCCCGTGAGAGGGCTGCCGCGGCCGGCGCGCCCAAACGCGCGCCCTTCGGCGACTGCCGGCCCGCGGCCGCGCCCGGAGGAGGCCGCGTCGGCGGCGCGCCCCCTCCCAGCGACGGCCCCGAGCGCAGACGGGCGCTGGCGCGCCCGGGAAACCTTCCCCCACCCCACGCTGCAAACTCCATAACAACACAATGCAAACTGGACTGCCTCCAGGCACAGGCCACGCCCCCCCTAATAAGGGTCCCCACACAGGGGAGAACCTGCCAGGTTTGACTACCCGCTCTCTCGGGTGGCCCCAAGGCGCCGGCCAGAAGAGCTGCGACCCTCGCTCCCTGATACCCTCTTGGCACACACACCCCTCGGCTTTGGCGGCCGCCAAACGCCCCAACCCAATAACGTTCCCCCACAACGCATGTGCGATCCCGAAACTCCCCCTGCAAACTGCCGAACACTGGAGTCGCGCTGTCGACTGAGTTGTCAGAAACAACGCGCACCCGCGATTGCACGACTTGCGCCGCAACACCTCCGCACCCACCCTCGCCGCCGAGACACCTTCAAAACTGAGCAATGAAGCGGCACGCGCGCGCACTGCCACTCCCGACTGGCGTTGCGCAACCTCAGCGAGCAAAACAAACTGCCCCCAGCAACACCCACCCCCTCCCCCCCGTGCGGGTTACACACACCACTGGGGGGTGCGTGCTTGGCGCCAACCCTGCATGACAATCGTAATGTAACCCACCCGTGCAGCAGCAGGGCACACACGGCTGAGCATGCCCCACCCCTGAGTCACCCAAGTTTCTCAGTGGGGGGGGGCTGGCCTGCAAGCTCAAACTCGGCCAAATGTGCGCGCGGCGCCAAGTGTGCCGTGCGCCGACAGACGCCTTGAAAACTCCCCGGCACTCGTGTTTCAGCAAGGGGCACGCGCGCGCACTGCGCTCCCGATTGGTCCCGCACAGTCGACTTGCTCAGCGCACCAGGAATGCCCCAAATTGTTGGTTCGCGGCACAAAAACACATCGCGGCCGTGCATAAACAGCAGTTTTTTCACACTGCTTGGTGCCGAACCCTGCCACTGCGCGTCCAGCCAAAGGCGCGGCTCGTCGGGCCAGCGTCACCGCCGCCGTGTTACGGGCAGGGAGGGAGTGCTTGGCTTGGGGGCTTGCGGCCGCATGGCACGGCAAACTGCAGCTGGGCGCGCGCGCCCGCACCGCCCGCACCGCGCGCCCTTCCGGTTCGTCCGGCGCACATGTGGAAAAACCTCAACTTTCAGTGACTGTAACCCAATCTAGGCGGCGGAGGTGTGAATTCCCAGCCCGCCGTGCCCCCGCCGTGCGAGTGGCCCCCCAGCGGCGGGTTCCGCATTGTTCCCATTGGGGTAGCGAAAATAATAATCCATTGGAACTCCATCCATCCGACGGGCCGCGTGCTGCGTCCCTTCTGGTGGCCGCGCCTCAATGGACGGCCTGTGGGGCGGCACAGCCGTCCGCGTTTGTGCGATTTTGACCCTGGCGCTGGCCCTGCTGGCCCTGGTCCTGCGGGGGTGGCCCAGCGCGGCGCTGCCGGGGCTGCGCCGCGCGCTGGTGCTGCAAAGCGGCGGCGCCGCGCAGCCGCCCGGCGGGGGCTGCGGGCGGACGCTCTCCCTTACCCCGCCGGACCAGCGGGAGGACATCGCCGACATCCTGGAGAGCATGGGCGCAAAGACCGGGGCGGAGCTGGGAGTGCAGGTGGGGGCGCCGTAAACCGTGCGGCCGGTTCGATTCCGCATGCCGCATGCAAAAAGAACCGCGCGTCCACGCCACGGCGGCGCGATTCCGCGTGCGATGCACGCCGCGCGGCTAAAGAAAAGCCGCGCGGCTCCGCGCCACGGTGACGCGGTGCAAAACGCAAACGACCTCCCCGCGAACAGCGCGGCATCTTCGCCGAGCAAGTCCTCGCAAGGTGGCGCGGCTGCACTCAGTACCACCTCGTCGACGTTTGGGCCCACCAGCAGGTGAGGGTTCATGAAATCTGATACGGCTTTCGGTTTCAGAATGTTTGGACGCCGACTCGCTGTGCCCGAGGCATGTGTGTTGGCATGGCATCCACCGTTTTGCATGCACCTGGCTGGACAACGCGCGTCAATCGCGCTCCAAACACGCCCCATACAATCCAACGCGCAGATCAACTACCAAGTGGGATCCAACGTGGACGACAAAACGCACAACGAGTACCTTGAAGAGACAAAGGCCCGGATGGCCAAATTCCCCGCCGCCGTGTTCCACAGGTGGGGCGGCGGTGACGCGGACCAGGGGGGTGGTGGGATGGCGGGGCCCGCGCGGGGGCTGATTGTTGCCCCTGAGGCCGCTGCAAAGGATTGCACCACACTTGCCGACATAGGGTTTAGGCCTAAACTAGGTGGGTTTTTAGACTCTAGGGATGCCCAACGCATTGCTGTTGTTGCTCCGCACCCCCCCCCCAAAAGGATGTACACGTCCGATGCCGCCAAGCTGATCCCCGACGGCAGCCTGGACTTTGTCTACGTCGACGCCCGCCACGACTACTGCGGCAGCAGGCAGGACCTAGAGCTGTACTGGCCGAAGCTGCGCCCGGGGGGGCTCCTCGCGGGCCACGACTTTGCGCGCGCGGCGGACGGGCCGAAGGGCGGCAACTGGTCTCTCTGCGCGGGTGCGGCGGGTTCCTTGTTGGCTTGGATTTGTGGTTTCTCTTGTTTGCACCCAGCAAGCCCCAAGCCCAAAGGCGCGGGTGCCAACACCCCACCCACTTGCAGAGCGGCGTGTTAAAACAAACCCCGCAGCTCTTGCCCAAGCCGACGAACAAAACGCCCCCCTCCTCCCCCGCAGACGGCACGGTGAACCCCGGCGCCGTGCGCGGCGCCGTCGAGGACTTTGTGCGCGGCAAGGGGCTGGACGTTGTGGCTACGCTGAGGGATAGGTGGCCGTCCTATATGATTATGAAGCCGCTGTGCTGATCACCATTGACAGCACCAAACACGCAATACGCACAGTCCCAATAACCGCGCATCCCCAAACCCCACCGCATCCAAAAACGATTGAAGCTCATACCAGCCGCACCTGATTGTCAAACTGATTGTCAAACCAGAAACAATAAGCACGCTGTAAAGCCGCACCCACGCCCGCCCGCGACTCAACGGGACGGGGAGCAGTCGGGGCGCCCGCGCTTTGCACACCGGTTGGGCGCAGCAGGTCCGCCTGGGCGCCGCCACCAGGCCGCCACGCCCCACCTGCCGCCGAGTCAAGCGGCGGCCATTGGTACATGTACCTATTTCTCGCAAACTGTTCCTGTGCGTGCATTCGAACAGCTTTCGGCGAACGGACCGCTCGGGCGCCCCGACAAACCCGTCAGGTGCCGCGTCAGCGGCCGTGAACCATGGACCTGGAGGACGGAATCCGGATGCAGCTTGAGTCCATGATCGGCGAACGGTGGGTGGCTGCCCCGCGCGCGCTGGCGCCGCCGCTGCGCTGGCGCCCCGCCGCTGCGCTGGCGCCCCGCCGCGCCGCTGCGCTCTGGCGCGCCGCCGCTGCGTTTCGCGCCCCCGCCGCTGCGCTGCGCGCCCCGCTGCCCGCCCTTTACCCGGCTTACGACAGCGGCGCCGGCCCCCCCCAGGTTTGTCATCGTCCACCTCGCCAGCGCGCGCGGCGCGGCGCTCAACGGCCGCCGCTGCGTCGTCACCGGGCGGGACGGGCGGCGCGCCGCCGTGGAGATGCTGGACGACGGCGCCGCCTTCAGGTGTGTGTGTGTGTGTGTGTGTGTGTCTGTACGGTAGTGCATTTGCTGCATGCGCACGTGTGCGCACCTGTTTTCCGCCCCCGCCCCCGCGCGCCATCCACACTTGGAGTGTGCAGCACGCAGCCCGCATTTCAAAGCGCAGCGCAGCGCAGCGCAGCGCAGCGCAGCGCAGCGCAGCGCGGCGCGGCGCGGCACGAGCCAGTGTGCAGCGTCGCGTCCAGCTGCGGTGCGGTGAAGCCTCTCACAGCTGCCATCAGGGACCGCACCGCCGCACCGCCGCCGCCCGCTCTCACGCAACCGCACCCCCCCCCCCCCCCCCCCCCCCCCCCCCCCCCCCCCCCCCCCCCCCCCCCCCCCCCCCCCCTCCCCCAACCCCCCCCCCCCCCCCCCCCCGCCTCAAGTGCTGCAACCTGATGCCCGAGGCCGAGGCCTCCGCCTACACCCCGCCCCACGGCGCCGGCGTGCCGGAGCCAGAGCTACTGCGGCGGCTGGCCGAGGCGGCGGACTCTTTGCTGGCGGACCACTCAGATGTGGGGACCAGCGAGCGCGGGGACATCCGGGCGCGGGCGGCTTACGTGAAGTGGGCGGGCGGCGGCGGCGCAGGGCCTTTGCGTTTTGCTGCTCGGGGGCGGGCGCATGCGTGTGCGCGGCCGCATGCGCATGCGCATGCGCATGCGGGCGCAGCGGGCATCGGTGCGCGCGGCGGCTTCCGTACAGTGGGCGTCCGCGTTTGCCAGAGCACCCTGCAAGCCCCACATCCGCCCCCGCGCCGCCCCCGCCGCGCGCCGCGCGCGTCCGTCACATCAGCCGCCACACCCCCGCGCAGCCCCCGCCCCCGCCGCGCGCCGCAGGGGCCACGTGGCCGCGGGCCGCGTGCCGCCGCCGCCGCGCTGCGGCGACACGCTGATGGCGCCGGCGGAGCAGGAGGCCAACCCCTTCGTCTTGGCGCTGGCGGCGGCGCGGCCGGCGTGCTGCGGCGACGGCTCGGCCGACTTCAGGCGAGGCCCCGCGCGCGCCGCGCCGCGCTGCACCACGCGGGACGGCTCGCCCCGCCGCTCGCCGCGCCGCGCCGCGCCGAATGGGGCGGCGCGGGGGGGGGGGGGGCGATTGCGGCGGCCCACCGTTGGCCTCGCTGCGGGGGCGCCCGCCCCGCCGCATCGCACGCCGCGCGCGCTTTGCTTTAGTTTGCCAGCGCCCATTCGCACGCACGCAGCTGCCACCCCCGGCGCGCCGCAGCGATCCGAGACCCCCAAACCCCCCCACGCCCCCACCCCCACCCCTACAGGCGCTTCAACGCCGGCCTCGTGGGCGGCGGCGGCGAGTGCGCGGTCTGCACCGAGCCGCTGGGCGCGTCGCAGCGCGCGCTCGGCTTTCCCTGCGGCCACGAATTCCACGAGGGCTGCGCCAAGCCTTGGCTGGCGGGCCACAGCACCTGCCCCACCTGCCGCTTCCAGCTGTCCATGCCGGGTGGGGGGCGGTTTGAACCGCGCGCATGCAGTGCATGCACGCGGTGCAAGCATGCGGTTACGCCAACCGCCAACCCCCTGCCCCCCCCCCCTCCGACCCCCAAACCCCCAAACCCCCGAACAATCCCCAAGGGCTGGAGTATGCCCTCATGCTGGGCGACTACGAGGCCCAGCTGACCGCGCGGCTGCGGGAGTGGTTCATCAGCGGCTTCTGCGAGCGCTGCCAGGCCAAGTACATGGAGGTGCGGCCGGGCCCGGAAACGCGGGGCTGTTTCAGTGTGCGTTCGGGTTGCCTGTGATCGCGGCGTGCTTGTGCCTGCTGCCGCTGCGGCCCGGGGGTCACCCCTGGCGCCAGCGGCGGTGCGGTGTGCAGCGCCGTGCGCGGTTTGTTGCCGTGCCAAGCGCGCGCAGGCGCGGCCGCGCCGCGTGGGCTGCGCGCGCGCACCGCAGGCTGCCGCCGCGGCTGCGCGCCGGCGTGGGATCGGGCTCAGATACCCTGAACCAGCACGCCCAGGCCAGCCCTGCCCGGAAAGCGCATACGGCATACTGCAAGCATAAAACGCTGAATACCGTAACGCCCGAAACGCCAGGCGGACCCGTTCATGGTGATCCCGGACGCAAACGGCGGGCCGTCGCTGCTCGTCCGGCGCTCCCACATGGCCTGACCAGCCTTGGCGTGGCCGGGTTGGCAGGGTTGACCGGTCCACCAAACCTGTTGAATGCTGCGCAGCGCGAGACTGACTTTTGCAGGGCTGCAGAAAAGGGCCAACAAGCCCAGGCACGAATACCACATGTGTAATGATGTGAATGCTGTGCTGAGGGGGGGGTATCGGATTGGAGGCATGAGCTCGGGTGGACGCGCCGCGCCGCGCCGCGCCGCGCCGCGCCGTCCCGCACCCCGCCGCCGTAACCGCGGTGACGCCGCCGCCGCACAGCCGCGCGCCCGGGCAACCACCGGTGTTTGAGTTTCTGAGCGCTTTCCGCGCCCCGATGCCGACTTAGATGGAGACGCCGCGCGGGACACCGCGCCCAGCGCGGGGGGTCGGGCGGCTTCTGGCGGCGAGATTCGTGACCTTAATATGCGCGGTAGCGCTGATGTACTCCGTGGGTGAGATGCGGGGGCAGTGGAGCCGCCGCAACGCCGGGCCGCTGGTCGCCCCGCGCCGCACCGCAGCGGCGCTGCCGCGCCGACGCGGCTGACTGAGCGGCCGACGCGGCCGACTGAGCGCTACCGCGCCTACGCGGGCCGCGGGCGCGCGGCGCGACCAGGCCGGCGCCGCACCCACCCAGGCAGCAGCAATCGGCGCGGCGACCAATGCCCCCCCCCCCCTCCAGGCAGCTCGATCGGCGCGGGCTCGCTCGCCGGCGACGCCGTCGCGGACGCCGCCGCCGCGGCGCCGTTTGCGGCCGCGCACCACCTGCACATGCCGCGGCTCTCCTTCCTGCGGCGGGGGCGGCTGGTCCCCGACAACAGCAGCTACGTCGCGCTGTGCCTACACGTCAAAGGTGGGCCGTTTTGGGTTTGGCCCGCGCTTTTGGGCCGCCTTTTGGGCTGCACTTGGCCCTTGACGAGAGGCCCTTTAATGAGGGGCAGAAAGCGGGGGGCCCACAAGGGGAGGAACAAAGCAGAGGTCCCGCCAAAAAGGGGGAAGAAAGCAGAGGCATTTCATTTGAGGGGCAGACCGCAGAGGCCCTTTAAAGAGGGGCAGAGAGGCGGGGCCATCCCTGCCGCCACCGCCGCCGCCGCTGCGGCCGGGCCCAGGCGCTGCCGCGCGCGGCTTACCAACCGCCCCAAACCTCCCCCCCCCCCAACAAAACAATTCCGCCCGTCAACCACCCGAAACCCCCTCCCCCCCAAAAAACAACTCAAACAGATGAGCACTCTGACATAAGGGAGTGGGTCCTATACCACCACATGATCGGTGGGGGTCGGGGGTTTAGTGTGTGGGGAGGGGGGGCATGGCCGATTGCGTTAAGGTATTACGTGCGCGTTGCCGGGAGCGGCCCCGCCAGCGAGCCCAAACCAAACCGAAACAAGACAAAGCCAAACGAAACGAACAACCAGGCGTCGACAAATTTTACATTTTCGATGACTACAGCTCGCCCCCGATGTCGGTCGTCCTCCATGACCTCATCGCCAGCGGGCTGGTTGACTACACCTTCGAAATGGGCCCGCTGCCGGGAAGGCTGGTCGGCACAAACAAACAGGACCAGGTGTGCGGAGGAGGGGGGGGCTTTGGCGGTATCGGTAAATCCACAGATTTACGGGGGTTGGGGTTTAGGGTTTGTCGACGCTAGGCTAAACCCTAAACCCTAAAGGCCGACCTAGCTGTAGCTGCGTGTGCCTGCGTGTTGGCTGCAGGCAGCCCGCTTTGCCTTGGTTGGTTCCGCACCGCGCGCGCGTGTCTTTTGCCAAGCTTTGCTTGCTTGCCTTGCGGCTGGCGGCCCGAATCGTGGCGTGCGCGCCGCGCCCCCGCACACCAACACCATGCACGTTGCGGCGTGCGCATGCGATTGCTGTTTCAACCCCCCCGTCTCCCTCCGCCCCAGGCCTACAATTACTGCCTTCATCAGTATGGCAGCCGCCACAAATTCATGGGTGCGCTCATGCTTTGACCGCGTTGACTGCGTTGGCCCTGCGCCGACGTGTTCGACCTTGCTTTGCGGCCCCGGCCTCGCTGCTCCCGAGCGTCCCCCCCTTGGAAAAGCAAACCGCCAAAACCGGCGAGGGCCTCAAAACGGCTGCAGATCTGCCCAGGGCCTTTTAAACCCGGGCCACCTCAAAAAGCATCACAAACCGCGGCCGATTTGAACCCGCCAGCCAATCGGTTGAAACACAAACAGGGTTCATCGACGCGGACGAATTCGTGGTGTTGGCGCGAGACGCGACACTGCCCGCCCTCCTGAGAGACTACGAGCAGTACCGCGGGCTGGTGGGGTTTATACACAGCGCTGTTTTTATTGTTTTTCTGTTTCTGTGTTGCGCTCGGGGGAGCTGTTGTTCTTTGTTGGGGGGAGCTTTGGCGGGTGTTTGGGGCTAGGGTCGGGAGTTTCAATGAGCGCTGGATTGCGGTACCGGTACGCAAATTCGTGTGCCTTTCACGACCCACCCGGACGCATGCAGAATGGTGCATCCAAAACGGTGCATCCAAAACCCGGGCCCGCTGCAGCAGCACGCAAAGCGCACAAGAAACGCAGACCCCCTGCCCACCTAACCCCCCCCCCCGCTTCCCCAGGCCATGTTCTCTATTGGTTTCGGCTCGTCGGGACACGTGAGAGGGGCGGGCTTTCGGGTTGCTTCGGCTGGCTTTGTCGTGGTCCTGGGATGTTGACACCCAGCAACGTTGCTTTTGGGAGGCGCGCAGCCGCCAATTCAAACCAGGCACCGCCCCCAAAACCCCGGCATTTGCACATGGGCCCCTCTAACCCCGGCTTTTTCACCCTGAAACCGCGCGCCCAAAAAACAAAACCACCAACCCAGATATCTCGTCCTGCGGGGGGCGTCTTAGCCAGCTACACCAAGTGCGCCCCCAAAACGCCCGGGGGTTACGTAAAGTCATTTGTGCAGCCGTCCAAGGTTGACCGGATCGTGGACGTGCACACCGCAGTGTACCGGGACGGCGGCCACGCGGGTGGGCGGGTTTTTGGGTTTTTTTTGCATTTGGGGGGCTTGTTCTGCACACGAAACCAGGCGTTCAACGCCCGACCCGCGCTGCAAGGGCGCTTCCCAAACCCCCCGCCCCTCCGAAACCGCCAAAAACCGTCCAAGCCCGCCCCAAACCCCGCCCCAAACCGCCCAGTGGACGTTTGGGGCCGCGAGTACAAGGGCCCCTTCGAGCACACAGACCGCCCGGCGGACGAGCGGGCGATCATTCATCATTACCACGCCCGCAGCGCCGAGGACTGGCAGCGGCGCGCGCGCCGAGGCACCAACGGCGTGGGAGGGCCGCCGCACCCCATCAAGAACTTTCTGTTTATAAACAACATGTCGAACCAGACCTGCGGCGCCGCGCTGCCGCTGGCGGCGAGGCTGGCGAGGGAGTTTGGGGCGCTGCTGCGGCCGCCGGCGCGGCCCGGGGAGGGGGGGCTGCAGGTCTGAGAGAGGGGGCCCGCGCGGCTGCGTGCTGCGTTTGGGGCCGTGCCCGCGCGCTGTGCCCCCGCGCCGCCGCCGCCGCTGCCGGCCGGCGGCGCGTGCCTGCGCTGGCGCGGGTGCGTGCGCCGCGCCCGCAGTGTGCTCGGGCGCGCTCCCGCCGCGGCAGCCCCGCGGCCGCCCCTTCTGCGGCGGGGAGGGCCGCAATCCAAACGATCAAATGTGCTGCCGCGCCCGCGCGCGCGCGCGCCGCGGCGCGCGCCGCCTCGGAGCGGCACTGTGCCGATTGACTATGTCTTTCTCCGCTGGGGCTTTAATGGGCTTTTTAAGCCGGCCCCAACTCCCTTTTGCATCCGCCGGCCTCGTGCCTCCCCGCCCCTCCCTCGTTCTGTTCTACTTTGTTTTGCCACGCCACACCAATTGAAGAAATGCACCCCGCCCGTATGTAAATGAAGTGAAGTGAGAGCCTTTTTACGGGCCAAGCAACCGCAGCTTGGGGAGGCCCCTTGGGGACGCCCCTTCAGGCCGCACCGCCGCCGCGGGGGCTTTTGCCGCAGTTGTGCTGCAGGGGCTCGACGGCGCCGCAGCGGCGCACTGCACGGTCTGCGCCGGCGCCCGCGCGCGGCCCCCGCCGAAACGGGGCACGGTCAGCAGCCGCCGGATCGCTGCCTTTAGGGGACTGCGCGAGCGCGCACCCCGTTCGGGCGCGGCCCCCCGAAAGAATCCGCGGCCGGGGAGAGGTGCCGTGCATGAGTCGTGTGGGCCGAACGGCACAGGCGGGCATGCCTGCAGCACCAGGGCAAGGCGTCGAGCCTGTTCGGTTTTCCCCACCCGGGTGGAAGGTGTGGCCGGTGATGTGGCTGCCGTCCTGTTGGCAAAGGGGGAGGGGCTTGGGAGGAATCCGCGGCCGGCGGCGCGCGGCGCGGCGCGGGGCCGCCCGCCGGGCGGCGGCGGCGGCCGGCGGGCTCTCAGTCTGCGACGCGCGCGCGGCGCGGGCGCGGGCGCAGCGCCGCGCGATTCCGGAGGGTCCGTCGGATTTGCGGGGCCCTTCGACCGCTTTCCGGGGCGCGCGGGGCTGCGCTGTGAGACGACACGCAGCGCCGCCGCGGCACGGCAGAGCTGAACCAACGGCGCCGCAAGTCTGCGCCCGGCCAAAACGAGTCGTAAGCCCGAGGGTGGTCCCGAACGCGTTCGCGGCTGAGGACGCCCGGAATTTTCACGCGGGCGCTTCCCTTGAATTACTCAAGCAACCGTCATCCTCTCACGCTGGGCCAATCGATATCCTCAGAGCGCGCAACTCTCATTGGCTACAAGCGCGTGGCTAATCGAAATTTCACCAGCAGCAGGTTCGCCGCAACCCCGGAACGACCCGGCACGCCCTGGCGGGGCCTGCCGACTCCGGCGTCCATTCCGCCCGCTCGCCGGCTCTCCGGTCCAATGTTTGAGTCCAGAGGGCGGAAGGGTCCGCGGTTGGCCGCGTCGCTCGGCCCCAGCCTGCTGGCGGCGATCCTGATCGCCGCGTGGATCTCGCTTGCTGCCGCCCAGCGGGTGAGCCTCGCGCCTGCTTGGGAAGCTCTTGTCTCGCGGCGGCGCGGCCAGCTGCCGCTGCATGCAGTGTGCCGGAGTCCAGGCCCGCGAGACGCACGCCGCGCCCGGCCCCGTAGCCGTGCGGTGTGCCGCGAACTGGTTGGCTCAGCGCCGACCCCACCGGCCGGGTTTGCGGAAATCGCGCCCGCGAATCCCCACCCAAACAGACGCCGTGCACGACCAACAGCGACTGTCCCGCCACCATGTGTTGCCCTACATTGTTTTCAGACCGTGAGTCCCCCGATGCGCGCAAGGCAAACGCTGCATCGGCCCTTGCTTCCTGAATGCAGCGACAGCGCTCGGGCACAAACACTGACCGCACGAACAAATGATGCGCACCGCAGCGGGCGACATGTCCTGCGTAGCGGCTGTCTTCAACAAAGGCCTTCAGGCACGTGCCCTCTACGGAGCCACCCGGCCGGGTTTCTACTGCAAATAGGGTTTAGGGTTTACATGTGAATTTCAACAGGCAGTGCTGTATTGCCAATGCGTGCTGCGCAAGCCGGGCTAACAGAAGAAGAGACTTGCCACGTGGGAGCCAGCACAACCACGCGCCGCCAAAACCAACTTGGTTCTCCCAAACGAACCGCAGGTCTGCGACTGCCGCCGCCTTGGCACCAACATCGCCTGCCCCTCGTCCAACAAGGTGCGCCGGCTTGATTTACAGCGTTGAGGGGTTTAGGGGTTGGTTGCTCAGCCCTGGCCGTTGGTGGGGCGCACGGTTTTTGATGCGGGGGTGGCAGCGGCAGAGGGCGCGGCGGGGGTGCGGTCATAAACTGTCGTCGAAACCTTTCCCAATTGTTTTAACCCAAACTCAAATGGAGGCGCTTTCCCCGAAATCAGCTGAGCGGAACTAAACGCTTGCGCCCCCGGCCCCCAGAATTGCTGCGTCCAAGACGGGAATTGCCAGGCGGCGGTTTCCAGCTGCCCCTGCAGGGACAGCTCCCAGTGCCCTAGCAAATGGTGCTGCATGAAGACCCAAAAGGCCTGGGAGGGTGGGCAGCTGTTGTCTTCCACCTGCGGCCGCCTTTTGCGCTGGGGATCGGACGTGGGTGCTGCTGGGTGGCACAAGACCGGCGGCACGGCCGAGCAATGGCAACACCCCTTGTTGCTAACCCCTCGCCCCCTCGATCGCCGCCCAATCCCTGCAGCTGAGGAGCTAGGCGTGTGCAGCAGGACGCCGGCCTCCCCCGACGGCGCGCGGTACTGCAGCTGCATCGTGGGTGCTTGCTTGGGTGTGAAGAAAGGTTACAATCACTGTGGCGTTTAGGCCCACCAGGCCGGGTTTGCGCACCAGGTGGCCCCCGGGCGGTCTGTGCTCGGCCGAAGCGGACGCAGGCCAGCTGGACGCAACAAGGCATCGACAGGGCATCCGGTTCGGGCGCGCGCTCATGAAATGCTTTCACGGCACCACATGGCACCAGCAAACGCAATGGTCCCATCATGCACTATTGTCCGGCGCATCTGTCTGGGAGACAAACAACAACAGTTGGCACTCCCCGCCTCTTTTGAAATTCCCCCCCATCCTATCCTATCCTATCCTATCCTATTCTCCCCAAAACCCGCATCGCGCAGGATTTGAACGGCGTAACATACAATGGGCCATGCTGCAACGGCATCAACAAGCCCGTGAAGAATCCCGAGACCGACTGCCCGCCCTGCACAGATGCATCCGAGTGTCCGAACGGTTACTGGTGGGGCGACGGCGTGCCTCTGCGCCAGTGTTTGTTTGTGGCCGTTTACGTTGTCGTGGCGCGCCGGGACATAAGGCTCCAAAGATTTCGGGCCGCACCGCATGTGTGGGGGGGAAGGGGGGGCGGCTCCCGAATGCGCCAGCTATCCCCGTATACATACCCTCTACTGCTTGCCAAACTGCTCCTCCCCGCAGCTGCTCCAAGACTGCCGAGGCGCACGCACAGGACAACGACTATGGCGATGGTGAGCGCCAGCCCGGCCTTCTGTTGCGTTACAGTCACTGTGGCGTTTAGGCCCACCAGGCCGGGTTTGCGCCCAGCCCCTCGCCCAACGCAACCCGAAACGCAGGCAAGGGCAAGTGCAAGGCGGCGGCCGTTTCAGCTGCCGACTGGTGCGAGTGCGAGTACGGGCTCAACGGACTCAAATGCCCCTCCCCCGTGGGGTCCAGAAGCGAGGCCAAATGGTGAGGCCCAAGCAATCTCGACGGGGGATTGTCAGTTTTTGGGCCGCCCTCGCTTTTGATTGCGCAGGGTAGCGGGCCATTGGCCGGCATTTTTGTTTCAACACCCACGGGCACGTGCCACGTTTGACATACGAAATTCAACCCCCCCAGCTGCGCCAACGGCAAGTTCACTGGCCAGTGCCAGGACACGTGCCCCTGCTCGACTGTCGACGACTGCCAAAATGGGGAGTGCTGCACCGCGACACCCCTCACAGGCGCGCTCGCTCGGGACTGGGTTGCCCCAGGGAACGTGCAGCGGCTTAAGCCGTGCATGCCAAACGCGGCCTCCTGGCGTCAACTTCTGAACCTAAATGCTCCCTAAATGCCCAAACCCCAAACCCCAAACCCTAGGCACCGGCGTGTGCGTGAAGAGTGCTTTTGCTGCCGACGGCAAGCAGCAGTGCCCCTGTGAGCAGCGGTTTGTTCTGCCTAGCTGCCTCTGTTTTCATCTGGAAGTTTGGCGACACAAACACGGTTGCGGACAGCAGGGCCTGAATAGAGACCACCGCCGGAGCGTTGTTGCGCAACTGCATCAAGAGCTCCCTAAGGTCCCACCAAAGCATTTGAGAAAGCGGCTCCCGCCCGCCCACGGAACGCAGATTGCTACGAATTCAACGATGCCGGCGCCTGCACCGGAAAGACCGCCACCTGTTGGTGGGCGGGTTTAGCGTGCCTTGCTGTTTCGCGGGGATTGTTCGGCGTGTGTGAGATGGGAGAGGGGCAGCTGGGCTTTTTGCAGGCCGCGCAAAACGCAATCCAGCAGCTCATGCAAGACCTTACCGCACACCAAACAAAACGAACGACTCCGCACAGCGGGGACGGCCGTTGCGCGGCCAACGACGCGAGCTGCGACTGCGCCGACGACTCCGACTGCGCCGAAGGCTACGCTTGCAGCATCAAACAAAAGTGAGAGGGGCATTGTCGCTGACAAGGTGCAATCGCGCCTGCAGCCTTGGGTGCACGTGCCCGGTCCTGTGCCTTTGGAGGCGTTTAGGGTTTGCCCATACCCATTTTCCAGCATTGTCTGCTTGTGTTCCCCACGCTGCCAAAGTCAACACGGCCGGTTCCAAACGTAATGGGGCCGCAATGTCCTTACGGCAGGTGTACCAACCAGATCATCGTGAACGGAAAACAGGTGGGGCGATGTTGCCGTGTTCCGTGCGCTTTTTGGGTCTCGTGGTGTTGGTTCTTCGGTGGGCCATTGAATCATCCTGAGATCAGGCGGCCCCCAGGATCTAGAATTGAGGTTCTCAATCTAGTCTTGGGCTTGGGCTTGGGCTTGGGCTTGGGCTTGGGCTTGGGCTTGGGCTTGGGCTTGGGCTTGGGCTTGGGCTTGGGCTTGGGCTTGGGCTTGGGCTTGGGCGCCCTCAACGCCGGCATCAAATGCCTCTCGAGCAAGCCGGTGCGCCGGCTCGGTTTGCGGCCCCAATCCCACCCGACCCGCCTGAGTGGGCGGCCCGAGTCACGGCGGCAGCAGCATGTGCGGATTTGGGGTTGCCGAGCGGGCGTTGACCCGCCGGGGTTTTTTGGGTGGGGGTCTGGTCCGGGGCTGGATCCAGTTCTCCAATGCGTGCCCGCCCGCCCGCCCGCCCCCCCCCCCTTCCCCAGATGGTCAAAGACTGCAACTCCCTTCCCTCCTCAAATCTGAAATGTGGGTGGTCGTCCAAAGTTTTCATTCCGACCCGCCGTTTCATGTTGGCAAGCGCGCAAGGGGGGACTTTGAGATTCGAACGAAAGCCGCGGCGCGGCCCCCCTGCCGGGCAAACCCTTCGAGGCGATTCCCCTAACCCACGGCCGACGGAGGCGCCCGGCCCTGCTATCCCCCAAACACCCGCGCGTGCGCGCCGCCCCGCTGACCGCAGGCCCCGGCGGCACCGACTACTGCTGCGTCGATGGGAAGTGCGCACAGGATGCTTCCAGATGCAAATGCCGCGGCAACCAGCAGTGCAGGGACGGGACCTGCTGCACGCGCATGCCGGGGGCCAACGGTGCGGGGCCGGTTTCTCGCGGGCGCGTCGGCCTGGCTCGCGAGGCTGCGTGCGGGCGGCACCTGGGGAAGGCGGGGGGATAGCAGGGCCCACCTGCTTCAACTGCTTCGAACCAACTGCCCCTTCTGCCCCGAACATTGCAACAGCTCGCGGCTACTGCTCGCAGTGGGTGCGGGAGGGAGAACGCAGTCAAGGTAGGCGGTGGGTGTTGAATTAAGCAGCCACTGTGGCATTTAGGCCCACCAGGCCGGGTTTGCGCACTAAGCTTTGTCACTGTGGCTAGCGAATACAGTCAAACTCAACAGGAGCTTCAACCCCCCTCCTTTTTTAGATATCCTTTTATAAATGTATATAACACAATGCATGCGCGCGCAACGCCGCCGCACGCAGTGTGCCCCGACTGCAACGACGCCAACGGCGCGATATGCCCACCCGAAAGCCGAAGTCACTGCTGGTGTGAGGGGGGGAGGGCGCAAGGAGTGGAAAACGCAAAGCCACAAAACGGACTTGATCGCCGAATGGTAGTATAAGATGAAAAAAAGGGGGGCAGTCCTGAAATGCGTGCCTATGCCGTCGGCGCCGCGCGGCCGGGCGGCGTCGGAGCCCCGCCCCTTGTCCTGCAGCCGGACCGGGGTCGAATTCAAACCCGAAACCCCAAGCCCTAAACCCTAAACCCTAAACTCTAAACCCAAGCCTGAAAACCAAACCTATCAACGCTCGCAGCGGGGACGGGCGGTGCGTCGTGGCTGCCAATGACTGCGCAAAGACGTGCAGCGTGGATGCAGACTGCCCCACCAAACAGGTGTATATTTTATTGCTTTCCGATCAGGGATTTTGACGGCGCCGCCTGGGATCGACACTGTGGCATGGACGTTGAAACGGCATGTCAACCCCCACAACCCTGGCCGGGCGCCGTCCAAAACACAAAACACCCGCCCAGTGCTGCAACACGCTGACTGGGCTTTGCAGCACCTCGATCATGTTTGCCGGCAAGCAGGGTAAGTTTCACATTCCCCGACATGGTCGCATTCAATTATGCCGAGCCGCCCACCAGCCGGGTTTTCCGCACAACTTTTTGTTTCGCGGCGAACGAAACCGGAAAACCCGCGCGCTTCCCTGCAACCCCCAGTCTGCGCCGACTGCGGCAGCGCCATGGAGCGCGGGCTCAACTGCACGGGCACGACACCGGTCTGCTGCCCGACGCCGGAGGGGAACCGCGCGTGCGCGGCCGCTGCGGCAAACTGCGGTGGAAGGATCCTCGGCAAGGACGTGGCAAAATACCAGGCGTTCCACGTGAGGGGGGCCGCCCGCCTGTTGCACGCCCCGCCGCACGTCCGAGTCGTGGTCAGGGCCAGGGATTTCGACCGCATTTGGACCGACCGCGCACGCACCTTGCAGGCGACGGAAGGCCGCTCGCCCCTCGCGCGCGGGGCGAGGAGCGGTCTGCGCACGAGAGCGGGCAGCCCCCCTCCCACCCCTCGCCCCCGCCCCGCCTTTAAACCCTGAAAACTGAGCCCTAAACCCCCGCAGGAGATGTTCATTTATGCCTACGCCAACGCCACGATGGCGCTGGACAACGGCATCTATTACTCTCGGGACGGGGACAACAACAACGAAAACGAGCCTGGTGGGGAGGCGGGGCGCGGCAACGCGCGCGGCGGCGCCTGTATTAGGGCGGAGGGTTTAGGGTTTAGGGTTAAACCCTAAACCCCAGGGAGAGCTTTCAAGAACCTTGATTGAGCTTGCTCGGTTGGTGGGTCTGTTACCGGCTCAGCTACCCCCTCCCGTCCTCTCCCCTCCCCTCACACCCCACCTCGCGCCCCCGCCTCCCCACTCCCCCTCCCCCCTGTCAAAGACCTGTCAGATTGGAAAGATTTTCGCATCTGGATAGGCTTCTCCGCCTCAGAAGAACACGACGACTGCGGTGGGCCCTAGGGTTTAGGGTTTAGGGTTCAGGGCGATCAGTGACGGCGCGTTTTCCAAACACCCCCGCCCCGCGCGCCGCCAACGTTTGCTGCGCTTTCCGCAGCACTGCAAACGCCCGCTCCTAAAACTGCCCAAAACGGCCGCCAGGTGATGGCGTCAGGGGCCTCGACTTCGCCACCGCGCCAAAGCCGCTGCTCATCGCCGCCGACGCCGCGGCCCAGTTTTGGTGGGAGGAGTGCACGGCGCTGAATGCCTGGTGGGTGGGGTGCGGGGCCCGCGCCCAGAGTTGCGTCGAACCCTGAACCCTGAACAAAATACTGCGGATTACGGCAGGGGTTCGGTTGTGGCTGCCGCTCCGGGGGCGTCTGGGCAGGGAAACTGAATGGGGGGCGGCGGCATTGGCCACCAGGATCGACGCCAGGTCACAGCAGTTTCATGCCGAGCTATACTACCTTTAGGCAGGATTAGGGACAGGGGCCCGGAGCTCTGGCAGCATTGACGAGAGGCAGCGCCAACTTCTGGGGTCGAAACCAAACCGGCAATAATCGAACACCCCCACGCAAACGATTCGAACCAATCCCAAATGCGCCGCAGCGCGGCAGCCGCTAAGGTGGATGGCGTCAGTTTCGCCACCTTCAAGTCCTGGACAACGCTGGCAGCCCAAAATGTGTGGCTCGGGGGGGGGGGGGGGGCCGTTTTTGCGGTG
>BDRX01000043.1:17588-293044 GCA_003203535.1 Raphidocelis subcapitata | reverse complement strand
TTCCTCCCCGGTTGCCCGGCCGTCCCCGCGGCGCGGTCAACACAACACAAACCCCCCCCCCCCCCCTTTTTCCCCCCCCCCCCCCCCCGGCCCTCCAGGTTTGCTGCCCGCGCGGCGGGAAATGCCAGACGGCGGTTTCCAGCTGCGCCTGCAGCAAAAGCAGCGAATGCCCCGCCTCCTCCTGCTGCATGAAGTCGCAAGCCGCGTGGGAGGGTGGGTTGTTTGCACTTGTGCCTTTGAGGGCGCCTTTTCCTGCATTCAGGGCCGCTGTTTGAACGGACCAGGGCTGCGGGTGCTGGGTGGGTGGCGCACGACCGGTGGCGGCGGCCGAGCAGCGGTGGAAGGACACTGCCCCACCCCCCCACCCTCGTTGCTGCCAGCCCCTCACCTCCACGATGCTCCGCCCGACCCCTGCAGCTGGGCAGCTTGGCGTGTGCAGCAAGAATCCGGTGTCGTCCGACGGCAAGCGGTTCTGCGGCTGCGACGTGGGTGCTTGGATCCTGCATTCTTCACCTTTGCCGTGCTCTCGCGGAGGCCCCCCTTTCTATGGCGTGCCAGCATGTGCGGTGCATCTGCCTGGGTGACCACCTCCAACAAAACCCGCCGTCCGAAAGCGAGACCCCGACCCCCCCCCCTCAACGCGCAGGATTTGAACGGCGTCGCGCCCCTCGCGACCTGCTGCAACGGCATCAACAAGCCGGCGAAGAATCCCGAGACCGACTGCCCGCCCTGCGTGTCCGGATGGGAGTGCCCCGAAGGCTACTGGTGGGGCGACAGCGAGCCTCTGCGCCAGTTGTTTAGTTGCCATTTGCACCATATACACCTGGCCCATTGCCTCAATTTTAGCCCTTTTTTGTAGCGCGCCGGGAGAGGCCGCGCTGGTTTTGTGCCACAGTCTTGGGGGGAGGGGGGGGGGGCGTTTGCCAAACTCGGACGGTCCTGGCCAAAACCTCCCCCTTTTTTGCACCGGCCCGCCCCGCAGCTGCTCCAAGACCGCCGCGGCGCACGCGCTGGACGAAGAGGGTGGTGAGCCCCAGCCCGGCTGTGCTTGTTATTGGGCTTCTGTTGCGCCAAATCCGCCCAAACCCATATGGTGAAAAGCGCACTGGTGCGCAGCAAGTGTTTGAAAAACACACCCACTCCCAACAAACCCGAAAACCAACACGCAGAGGATGGCTTCGGCACATGCAGGGCGGCGGCCGTTTCGGGCGGCGGCGCCGAGTGGTGCGACTGCCACTACGACATGAACGGCGCGACCTGCCCTTCCCCCGTGGGGCCCCAAAACGAGGCCAAATGGTGAGGCCCAATCTCGACGTGGTTTAGTTTCGGGCCTAAAGGAACTTGCAATTAAATGATGGCGCAGGCATCGATACCCAGAACGCACCTCCTTTCCTGCATGCGTCCCAACCCCCTTCCAGTTGTGTCGAGGGGAACATGCAGTGCCAAGACAAGTGCTCCTGCTCATCGAACAGCGACTGCTGGGATGGGGAGTGCTGCACCGCGACACCCCTTACAGGCGCGATTGATGCGCGTCCGCCGCCGCAATGGGCCACCCTGGAATGCTTCGTTAATTTGCACGTTTTTGCCATGGCTGCAGCCCCAAACAAAGCGCAGGTGTTTCATCCGCCAGGGGCCGCTGCAACGGGGCGCCCTGGTCTGTTGGGGCTGGAACCGCCCGGCTGCACACCGATGGTAGCCGCAGCCCCAGACCCTTCAAGAACTCGTCAAAAATCCGCTGCGCAGCCGACCCCAGCCCCTGAACCTGAATCCTCGCCCCCCCCCGAAACCCCCAACCCAGGCACCGGCGTGTGCGTGAAGAGCGCTTTCGCTGCCGACGGCACGCAGCAGTGCCCCTGTGAGCAGCGGTTCGCTCTGCCTCCCTGCCTTGTTCCGTTGACGTTTTGGGTGTTTACGGGCACAAACGGGGCGCGGACAGCGGGGCACGATTGGAGGCCGCCGCAGCAGCGTTGGTGCGCAACTGCATTTCGAGCCCCCTCGGAAATGAGGCCCCGCCGAACCTTTCGAACGAGCAGCCCCCGCCTGCCCCCGAAACGCAACCCCTCTCTCTGAAAGATTGCCACGATTTCAACGGTGCCGGCAACTGCACCGGGGCGACTCCCGTCTGCTGGTGGGCGGGTTTGCCGGGCCTTGCTATTTCGCGGGGTTCCATTGGTTTGAGCCAGACGAGAGGGGCGGCTCGGCTTTTCGCAGGCCGCGCCGAACGCAATTAGGCAGCTCATGCAAGACCTTGCCGCACACCAAACAAAACGAACGACTCCGCACAGCGGGGACGGCCGCTGCGCGGCGACTGATGCGGACTGCGACTGCGGCGATTCCTCCGAGTGTGCTATCGGCTACGCCTGCGGCATCAACAAAAAGTGAGTGGGGCGTTGCCTGACCCCATTCCGCCTGCGCTTGGGGCAGGTTTCCGTGGTTGTGTTGCGGGCTTGTGGTGTTACAACAGGGGCAGGATAGCTAAGTAAGGGGGAGGTTTGTTCTCACAAGTGGCAACCAGGCCATCACACCTGCCCGTGCCCGTTTCCGTGGCTATGGAAACGCATATGCAGGCATTATGTGCCAGGCATTATGTGCCCCCTGCCATCCGGTAGTGCCAGCTTGTGTTTCCCACCCCGCTGCCGAAGCAAACATGACCTATTTTAAACCGGATTGAATTGCAATGTCACCCCGCCAGGTGCACCAACCAAATCATCGTCAACGGAAAGCAGGTGGGGCGCCGTCGGGGTTTGGGTTTCGGGTTTTTTTTAACCGCCCCCGGTGTTCCGCGCGCGTTTTTTTGCGGGCTTGTGTTGTTGAGTGCCGCGGTAGGCGCACCGCGGCTGAATGACATGGGAGCAGAACGGGCGGGGAGATCCTCCCGATCGGGGCGGGACTTTGCGCCCCCTGGGATCTCGGATCGAGGTGCTCGATCCGGGCTTGCGCTGACGGGGCGGCCCCAAACCCGCCCTCTCGTTTTCCCACTCGCAGATGGTCAAGGACTGCAACGATCTGCCCGACCAAAACCTGGCATGTGGGTGGCCATCTAAATTGAAAGCGCGCGTGCGCGGCTTATGCGCTTCCCACCCAAAAGCCCGTGCTTAGCGCGGCCCCTACACCGGCGAAGCCGTCGGTCCAGCCCCCAAAACCCCACGCCCGACGCGCCGCAAACGCCGCGCGCCGCAAACCCCCGCGCGCCCGCGTCGCCCGCGCACCGCAGGCCCCAGCGGCACCAGCTACTGCTGCGTGGACGGCAAGTGCGCCAAATCTGTGTCGAGCTGCAAATGCCGCGGCAACCTGCAGTGCAGGGAGGGGACCTGCTGCTCCCGCCTGCCGGGGGCCAACGGTGCGCGCCGGCTTTGGGGGGGGGGGCCTGCGGGCGACGGCTCTGATGAGGGCTCCAATAAAGACCGCTTTGGGCTGCCGCCCCCCTTCTCGACTCGTTGGACCCAACTGTGCCCTCTGCGCCGAACAACAAAAACAGCCCGTGGCAACTGCTTCCCTGGGGTCTGGAACCCGGCAGGCACAAAACAAGGTGGGGGGTGTTGAAAGTGACCGGCCAACACGTATTGGGGGCTTTTGGAGGCGGGTTCCAGCATAATATGGGATGTAAAAGACAGTCTGCCTGCAGCAATCACCCCCCTTGAAATGCATTGAAACACCTGCACTAACGTGCAAATAAACCCGCAATACACAGTGTGCCCCGACTGCAACGACGCAAACGGCGCGGGATGCCCCGGCTCCAGGAGTGTTTGCTGGTGCGGGGCGGCATCGGATAACAGCGAACCGCCGCGAAGAGCGCTAAACCGGCGTAAAACGGTTTCGAATGTCGACGGGAAAACACACTGAAAGATAGATGGGAGGCAGTCGCCGGAATGCATGGTCGCACCCGCCCTTCCCATTGTGACCAAACCGAGGTCGACTAAACCCTAAATCGTACATCCTAAACCCCAATTTATCATCGTTTGCAGTGACGACGGGAGGTGCGTGGTGGCTGCCAAGGACTGTGCCAAGGTGACGCCGTGCACAGAAGACAGCGACTGCCCCACTAAACAGGTGCGGTGTGTCGATCGTTTTAATCTTTTCGTGATATCGCCTATGGGAAGACATAATAATTCGGGCATAATCCAGGTGGCGAGGCGGCGTTGCATTAAGCCGCATGTCACCCTCCCTCCCCGCTCTACCAACGACCCCAAACCCTGACTGGCCGCCGCCCCAAACGCTCAACCCCCACCCAGTGCTGCAACACGCTGACCGGGCTCTGCAGCAGCTCGATCATCGCCGCCGACGGCAAGCAGGGTACGTTGCACGGTCGCGCTGCCGCTCGCGTGCCCTGCTTTTACCCTTTGCCCTTCGTTCGCGAAAAATCCCCCAAAAAGCCCCCCCGGGCCCGAGCCTTGGCAAACCGCAAAAAAAACGCGCCCCGCCCAATCAGTCTGCGCCGACTGCCGCGACGCCATGAAACGCGGGCTCAACTGCACCGCCGACAAGCCCATCTGCTGCGCGGCGCCCGTTGGGGACCGCGCCTGCGCGGCCACTCAGGCGGACTGCGCCGGCAAGATTGGCGGCAAGGACGTGGCCAAGTACCAAGCCTTCCACGTGAGGGGGGGGGGGCGCCCGCCTGTTGCACGCCCCGCTGCACGTCTGAGTCTTGCGCAAGGCCAGGTATATCGAGCGCTTTTGGACCACTCGCGCCCCCCCCCTCTCTCTCTCTCTCTCTCTCTCTCTCTCTCCCTCTCTCTCTCTCTCTCTCTCTCTCTCTCTCTCTCTCTCTCTCTCTCTCTCTCTCTCTCTCCTAAAGCCCCGCCTCTAAACCCAAACCCCAAAACCCCGCCGCACAGGACATGTTTGTTTCCGCCTACGCCAACGCCACGCTGCCAATGGATGACGGCATCTACTACTCTGCAGAGGACATCGAATACAACAAGCCAGGTGGACAGGGGGGTGGTTTGTTTGTGTGTGTGTGGGGGGTAGATAGGGTGGGTGAGATGGGGGTGGGGGGATTGGGGTGGGGTTCAGGGACGGCACGGCAGTGTCTGTGTTTGAATGGAAGGCATTCCTGGATTCTTGTTTGAGCAACCATTGTACATTTCGCGACTTTCAAAACCTGGTGGATAGCGGGTGGGTCTGCTGCTGGTGACGGCTCCCTCTTTTCCTCTGGTGACTGAACGCGCTCAACCTTGGGCACGCACCGCCCCTTCACCTTTCCTCCCCCTCCCCCCCCCATCCCCTCCCCTTCAAGACCTTTCGGACTACAAGGACTTCCGCTATTGGATCAAAGGCGGCGATGAGGAACACGATGATTGCGGTGGGCCTATTGTGTTTTGCCTTTTACGTTTTGCCTTCGGAAGCACTCACGGGCCCTGGCCGTTCCTGAGCGGTGCGCTTTTATCGACCGATGTCCTATGCGGCGCCCGGCGTGGGTGCGTTGGGCAGGGCTTGCGTCCCCCGCGGCACGGCGGATCCCAGGGCGCCCACTCCAAAAGCCCCCCGAAACCGCCGCCAGGTTACGGCATCAAGGGCCTCGACTTCGCCACCGCGGCGAAGCCGCTGCTCATCGCCGCCGACGCCGCGGCGCAGTTTTGGTGGGAGGAGTGCAAGGCACTCAAAGCCTGGTGGGTGGGGTGCGCGGCCGCGGCCGTGTTGGCAAGGGAAGGGGGGGGCCGGCAGAGCTGATCCTGGGGGCCGTCTTCGGCGTGCGGATTGTGGCAGTTCCAATGGGCTCTCGAGCAGTCATTGATTTAGGCAGAGACAGGGGCCAGCACAGCAACCAATGGACCCCTGGCGGCATCGACTGAGGTGTACGCACGCTTTGGGGGGCGAGAACGAAAGCACTGCAGAGTTCGAACGACTAACCAAGATTTAAACACCCCCCTGCAAATGAATCGGGTTGGATCGACCGCAGCGTGGCAGCCGCCAAGGCGGATGGCGTCAAGTTGGCCAACTTCAAGTCCTGGACAACGCTGGCAGCCCAAAAGGTGTGCATCTCGCACTGCGGGTTTGGGGGGTTTCTACATTTGCTTTTGTGGTTGCAGGGGTTGCAGGGCTGGGCACAGATGGTGCCTGTTCAGAACCTGAAAATCGGCGCGAGGGGCATGGGCGTTGGGCAACCCACCAGATTATATGCTAACGGGACAAAGGAATGCCTGCTCGCAAACGGCCATGGCCCCGCTGGACCCAACCCCCGAAACTCCCCAAACAGATCCTTGCGTACCTGCAGCAGGCGCCCGGGGGCCGCCACCTGCTGTGCCCAGATGACTACTTCGAGTACGGAGCCACCTACCAGGTTTTCGAGCGCAGCCCCGACGCCCAATACGGCTTCTTCGGCGTTGTTGCCTGGTGCGTAAGACTGGCCGCCTCCTCTTTTTCTTCGCCGAGTGCGTCAGTCTTGCTGAGCGCCTTTTGGGAGCGCCGGGACGACGCCGAGGCCTCCTCACGCCGCTCCCCCCATCCCCTTGGCCAGGCCCACGATGCTCAACCCGGTGAACTTTTTTTTCCAAGGCGCAGAGAAGCCCATCAGCACGCTGAACCTGATGCGCAAGGCACGAGAGATGAAGTGGTGCGGCGGGATTGGCCAACTCCCTGGCAGCGCGGGGGTGGCAGCACTTGGGGCATGTGGGGGAGCTCGGCTCTCCCCCACGCCTGTAAAACCCGCTATGGAATCCCATCCGGTTTCAAGCGGGTGGGAGTTTGAACTGTGACTGCCTTGGGACCCAACCGCACCCACCACGTACAAGACCCGCCCCCAACTCTTGACCGGGTTTGGCAGGATCCTACCAACCCCCATCTACATGATGGAAGGGCTTATCGAGCTGCTCATCTTCCATGACCACTCCCTGCCACTGTGGACGGTCCCCCTCACAAACGCAACCGTGCTGTCCGCGACGGCCACGCCGGCCGGCGCCGCGACCGACGGCGCCACAACGGCCGGCGCCTCGACCGAGGCGGCGGGGCAGCTGCTCCAGCCCCTGGCGGGGGTGGGGCAGATGGAGGAGGGGCCCCGCCGCGTGGAAGCTTCCGGCGCGCGCGCCCAAGGCGCCTCAGCGAGCAGGCGGATGCGGGGCATCCCCCAGGGCTGCGCGAGCACCGACATCAAGTGCATTCTCAAGAGCAGGTGCGGCCGCATAATCCGACTCCGCGTCTGGCCGGCCGTCTTGGCGCATCCTGGCTGCGCGTTGCAAAGCGACTCACGCACCGCGCGCCGCGCGCAAACACAGGAGCAACGACCCCGCCCAGACGGAGGGCACGGACGCCGGCGCCGTGGCCTTCACAGCCGACTCTAACGGGGCGAGTACTATGGCCATCGCCGCCGACAACGCTTGTCTCGAAGAGATCCGCGAGTACTTGGAGATAGCCAAATGGCTGAGCGATGCCTGCCAGTCACTTTCCGCCGACGCCGGCCTCGGCGCCGGCGGCAACGTGGGTGGCCTGTTCGAGCTCGGCGCAAAGAAAAACTACGCCCACCTGCTGCGCGACATGACAATCAGCCGCGCGAGCTATGTGGCGGATGTGGTGAGGGCGGCTTTGCGTTAACCCTAGACCCTCGGCCATGCGTTGCTTGATTTGGTTGTCTGCAGTGGGCACTCTTACCGCCCATCATTTAACTGAATTCGTTAGTGGGAGGGTGGCGGATTTCGTCCCACGTGTCGCGCCTAGAAGCAGCAACGAATCCGACATGAATCCCATCCCGCTGCAACAACTCGCCACCGCCCCCAACCCCTTGAATCGCCCTGCGGCCTCCCTCTGCGGCCTGCAACCGCTCTCCCCCCCTCCCCCCCTCTCCCCCCAGATCTGCGGCCCAAACCAGTGCGGCACCCTTCAGGCCTTCCTTGACACGCTGTCCAAAGTCTCCACCGCAACCGGCGGCATCGAGTGCGCCTCGGGGGCCGCCGGGACGCAGAGCGTCCTGACCGCCGGCACTGCTGTGCAGCCCGGGTCGACGGGGGGCGCCAGCTGCTTGGTGCGCGTTGGTTCCGGCGCGGCTTTACCTTGGGGCTTTCAGTTTGGAGCGGGAACTGTCTTTGCACGGCGCTGTTACGTGGGTGTTTGTTAGTTCGTTGACGAGGGCGCGTCTCGGCCGGCAAGCTTCTCAGCGCTTGCACGCTGATGACAGGCTCGGCGGCTTGGAGATCGGGATTGCATGCACGGGCTGTTTTTTGCAACTTCGGGTATGGGCGCACACACATCGACGGCCTGGGCCGCCCACCTCCAGTAGACCTGCATGTTGCAGTCACTGGGCGTCGAGGCGCCTGCCAGGCCGGATCTGCGCGCGCCCCAGCGCGCCCAATGCGGTCTGCACCCCAAGCGCCCCCGCCCCGCTCGCTCCGCATTCGCAGACCCCGGCCGCTGGGGTTTATGGCAACATTGCGTGCGACTTTGCCAAGATTGTGGTGGCGCACCTTGAGAAGGCGATCGGTGAGTGAATGGAAGCTGGGAACCCAACACGTTTCCTTTTCTTTGTTTTTGCAGAGGGTGTGGCGGCAGACCTTGAAGTGAGTGAACGGCAGTGAGTGACTGAGTGAATGGCAGCTGGGAAGCTGCGTCCAACCCAATCACCTTTTATCAGCCCTCCTCAGCGAGCCAATCTACCACATCCCACATCAAAGCACCACGCCCTCGCAAACAAACGCGACAGGCTGCTGCGCGGGGAAGTGTCTCGTAAATGAGGAGTGCGCGGTCTACAATGTCTATGACTGGGTCCTCAACCCCAGCGTCCCCCCCTGCAGCGGCACCGGCGGCACCGGGGCCGGGTTCCCTGCAGGCCCCTTCACGCCCCCCCCAGGCGACATCGGGGAAGGCTGGGGCGTTTACTGAAGGTCAGCCGCGGATTGTTGTTCAGGGTTTGGAATTGAGGGTTGAGTGCGGCAGGTGGGGTTCAAGTTTGAGTTCGGCGGGAAGAAGGGAGACCCCGTGGGGCCAGCGGGGCACAAGGAAGCGCTCAGCCTCAAGGTGCACCCTCCCCCCCCAGAACGCCAGGCGCGTGCCGGGGCACTGGTGCCGGCGACAAGCCTGAGGCTATAGCAGCGGCGCCCCTTGCCGCTGTGAAGCATACAATTGAAGACTTACTATCTGGTTCAGTTATCAGACGCGCACATCACACTCTACAAGGCCAAAAAGGACATAAGGTACCAGCACGAATTGCCAGGCGCGCTTATTTTGAGGCCATCTGCGGCCATGGCCACATCATCACCACCGAGGCCACCTTGGTTGCGCCCTGCCAATGTGTCCCCTCTGCGTCCAACGCGGCAGCGCCCCGCAGCAGCGAGCAGCGGCGCAAAGAATTTGCGAACCGCCGCCGGGCCGCCGCGATTTGAACTTCACTCGGCTCCGGGCTGACCATTTTGGCATTGCCCCCGCGAATCTTACAGCCCACGTGGCTGCGCGCATGGCCGCGCTTTGACCGCCCTGCGCTGCACGCCAGGAGGTCGATACACCACTGCCCCTACCGCCGAAACGAACAAGCATTCCCAAGCTGCGCACAGGGCTTGCCGCGGCGCAAGACACCACTCATCAGCGCGTTGACTAAAAAAACATGTGTGCGTGCCGCAAATCGAACGAACTGGCCTTACTGCACACCCCTGCCTGGCGCCCCACCCCCGCATGAATGCACCACCCGTCCAGCCGGCGAACCCTCGAGTGGCCTGCCCTGGCACAACCCAGGTGCAAGCCCGCTGGTGTAAAGAGTAGTGCGGGCGATTGAGGCTTGCATGGCAGGCAGCTGAATGCGGCGGTAGGAGCCACAGCGCCCGCCCACGACAGCCTGCGCCGGCGCCTGCGCGCGCCCCCCGCCGAAGGGGCGATCGCCAGGGGCCCGGCATTCTGTCCAGGTTGCAATACTCGAACGCGCTGCCGGGGCGGCGCGGCGGCGCGGGGACCAGCGCGGCGGCGGCGCGGGCGCTCTGCAGCTGAAGCCCCGTTCACACGGGCGTGATTTCTGCGGTGCTTTTGGTGCAAAGCGTGGCCGAAATTGCAGTGTGTTCACACCCCCATGCTTTCTTCCACGATTTCCACGGCCGGCCAGAGGAGTCCGGGTGTGAGCGAGTGATCTAACGTATGCATAAGTATGAATAGTTCCCTTGGGACGGTTGCTTGCCGAAGCACTGGTCGCGGGCGTGCCAATCGCGAGCTCCGCCCCCTCCCTTGCGGGCGAAAGCAGCCGAGTTTTTGGAACTGCTCGCGGGGGCCCTCCAGTTGAATTCTATGACATTTAATACCCAATAGTGCGCCTCGCGGGCGGGAGAATCACGGCAAAAGCAAGCCCCCCCCGGCGATTTTGCTTTCGGTCCAATTTCCGCTGTTTGGGGGTCGCACGCGTTCCTGTCCGCCGCTTGCACTAATCGATAACAACCACTGTTATCTTTCATTCGGCTCGCTGCGGCAGCGGAACGTGAGCCACGCCAGGAAGCAAAATTGGGGGCGAAAGCACGCGGTGTGAACGCCACTTGAAACGCACGCACAGCGCCGCGCGGGCGCGGCGCCGCGCGCGGCGCCGGCGCTCGGGCGCGGGCGCCGCGCGATTCCAGAGGATCGATTTGATTTATGGAGCCCTTTCGCTCGCTTCGCGGGGCGCGGCGGGCCTGGGATCGCCGGCGCGACTTGGTCTTCGCGGTCACCGGGGTGAGTGCACACACAGCTCGGCGAGGCGGCAGGCTTAAAGCACGCGCCGGCGAGCAAGGTCACACATTGACAATCCGTTCACGCTCGACGCGCGACGGCCCTCTTCGGCGGCTCCTGCCAAAAGCCTCCCACCCCCCGTGGACCCTCCGACCCCCGCGCGCGACCCCGTCCCGCGCCTCGCCCCACCTCCTCCGCACTCAAACCCGCCATAATGCAGCTCCGCGCCTCCCTGGGCCGCGCGGCCCGCCCCGCGGCCGCGTCGGCCCGCCGCGCCGCGTCCGCCGCGCCCCCGCGCGCCGCCGCCGCCAGCGGCAACGGCGCCGCCACCTCCCTCGCCGACGTCGACACCTACCACCAGGCCTGGATCTCCGCCGTCGACGCGGCCGACCCCGCCGCCGCCGCGCCCGCCGCGCCCGCGCCCGCCGCGCCCGCGCCCGCCGCCTCGGACGGCAGCGAGACCTTCGTCTCCTCCTCCCGCGACGCGTACTTCACCCGCCGCCACGAGCTCGTGCTGCGCCACTTTCCCAACGCCCTCGGCATCGACGATTTCATGAGCCGCGTGGAGATCGCCCTCTCGGCCCACGGCTTCCGCGGGGACAACTCCATCGGTGGGGCTCGGCTCGGGGCGGGGCATTCCGTTTTTGGGCCGGGGGCGGGGCCGGCCTGCGTGGGTGTGCGGGCGGGGGGAACGAGCAGCCGCCGCCCCGCGGCGGCGGCGGCGGCGGCGGCGTGCGTGGTTTGGAGCCGGGCGGGCCGATGGGGCAGGGGCGGCGGCGGGCGGCGGGGCGGCGGCGGCGGGCTGGGGGGTGCGGCCCGGCGCCCGCCCCCCGAAAACCTCCGACCCAGGCAAAAGGCCTCCGCCCGCGGCCCGGCCGCCCCCGGGGCTGCCGCCGCGACCGATCCTGCCGTGATCAGGCCATGATCAGGCCACCACCCACCGCCTGACGCCCCTCGCCCCGCCCCAGCCCCGCCCGACACATCACCGCCCACCCCCCCGCCCCACCCCCTGGAGCCATGACCAACCTGTGCCTCTCCCCTCAACCCCCCCCCCTCACAAAACTCAACCCCCGCCCCCCCACCCCCACCCCCCCAAAACGCAGCCATGACCAACCTGTGCCGCGATGAGATCACCACCGTGCTCAAGGACAAGATCGAGTCCGCGTTCGGCGGCTCCTTCAACACCAACGGTGGGGGGCTTGGTTTTTTTGATTGGGGGCGTTTATGCTTGGGGGCTTTGTGCTTGGGGGCGCGTTCGGCGGCTCCTTCAACACCAACGGTGGGCCTGGGGGCTCTCAAACCGCGTGTTGCCGACCCCCCTGCATGGTTGTTCGGGGCCCTTGCTGCGCCGCCCTCTCCCCGAAACGGAGGAACCTTTGCACACCCTCAGGACGCGCGCGCCCCCCCAAACCCCAAAACCTCTAAACCCTAAACCCTGAACCCTTTACTCCAAAACCCCAACCCCAGGCCTGGGCGCCGCGCTGACCTGCGGCGTGACCGGCATCAAGGCCGGCCTCTCCCACTCCCCGCTGTCCGTGGTGGGTCCCTTTGCGTGGTTTAGGGTTTAGGGTTTGGGGTGCGGGCTTGTGGTGTTGCACCAGGGGCAGGATAGCTAGGGAAGGGGGCCCTTTTCGGGCAGCCTTGGGCCTGCTGAACAAAACGTCGCCGACTGCTGCCTCGGGCTTTTTGCCTGCCCTTTTTGCCTACCCGGCCAGCGGGTTATAAAAGCACAGCCGCGGCGCTTTGGGTGCAGCAAATCGAGGCCTGCAACTGCTCAGGAAGTGCCAGACCACAAAGCCCCCCTCAAAACCCAACCAAAACCCCCCAAACAAACAACCCCTCGAACAAAAAACCCCGAAACCGCCCCCCCAGGAGGACGGCCGCGAGCGCTACGTGTTCTTCTCCTTCCCCCACACCGCCATCGACGGCGGCGGCGAGCTGGGCGCCATCTCCCGCCCCAACCGCCCCGGCAAGTCATGCGCCTGCGGCGCGCTGGCCAAGGTGCGGGCGCGGCGGCGGGCTGTTTCGGTTTCCCGCGCCCCTAGTTGCCTGCGGGCTGCTGGACGGCGCGAGTGAACTGACCACTTCAAACACCCTCAAAACGGCCCCACAACACTGGAAAGCCCCCAAAAGCACTGAACGAGGGCCTCGCCTCCACCTGCCCTTTCCCCCCTCAAACTCCCCCAACCCCCCCAAAACTCCCCACCCCCCCCCAAAAAAAACAAACAAAAGGCCCTCAACGAGCTGCAGACCGAGGGCCTCGCCCCCAACTGCCCCCCCAAAACCCCAGTGCTGAAGACCCCCCCCCCCCTCCCAAAAAAACTCCCCCCCCAAAGGCCCTGAACGAGCTGCAGACCGAGGGCCTCGCCCCCAACTGCCGCGTGCCCGGCGTGCACGACCCCCTCGACCCCGAGTACTCCATCCTCAAGCAGCGCCTGGCGCGCCGCATCCGGTGGGCTTTTTTGGGGGTTTTGGGGGGCGGCAAGGTTGTTTGTGAGGGGGGGTGGTTGGTGGGGAGGCCGGGGTTGAAGAGAGCGTGTTTTTTTGGGCTCGGGGGAGGCATTTGGGGCCGTTTTGAGGGTGGTTTCTCCCTTGGGACCCCCTCGACCCCGAGTACTCCATCCTCAAGCAGCGCCTGGCGCGCCGCATCCGGCGGGCTTTTTTGGGGGTTTTGGGGGGCGGCAAGGTTGTTTGTGAGGGGGGGTTGGGGGGGGGGGGGGGGGGGGGGGGGTTTGGGGGGTTGTGATGAGTCATGCCTTGTTGTTTTTGATGATGCGCTTTGCAAGATTTCGGTTTGGGGGTGCCGTTTGGGAACCCGAACCCACCCCACCACCCCAGAAAACCACCCCAACACAACCCCCAAAACAACCCCCCTCCAACACAACCCTGATCAAACACCCCCCAAATACACCCCCCCCCCCAAATCCCAATCCCCCCCCCCTCTCAAATACCCCCCCCCTCTCCAATACCCCCCCTCCAAAATCAAATCCCTATCACCCCTCTCTCCAATACCCCCCCCCAGTGCGTCGACATTGAGAAGGCCGACTACGCCGTGGTCACGGGCGTGCAGATCCACAACTGGTCCAAGGACCTGGAGGCCGACAACTTTGAGTTCGTGGCCCCCACCAAGGTGGGCTTTGATTTTGGGGGGTTGCGTTGTTTTGGACAGAAGGGGATTGTTGAGTTCGTGGCCCCCACCAAGGTGGGCTTTGGGGGGGGGTCAGATTGGGCGGAATTGTTGACTCCTGACTTCTGAGAGCTGGTTGGCGGGTTGATTTTTGTGGTGTGCGTGCAAGACCAAGGGCGCCGGCGCGCGGCCACACCGCCGCCGCCTGAAACGCCGCGCGCCGCCCTTCGCACAGCCCCAGCCACCGTTGCCCCGAATGGCGAGGCAGCACCAACGCCACCTAAACCGCCCGTCGCAAACCAAAAAACGCCCCCCCTAAACCCTAAACCCTAAACCCTAACCCCCCCCCCCAGGTTTACGTCGTGAACCGCGGCCAGATCACCGTGCTGGACCTGATGCAGCTGCCCAGCCTCACGCCCCGCCAGATCGAGCTGCTCGCGCGCGACAGCGGCAACAAGGGCGCCCCCTCTGGCATCTCCAAGTGAGCCCTTTTTCGGCTTTCCTGATGCGATCGTTGCTTTGTTTGTGCACCCTGTTTGGTTTTTTTGGCGCGCCCTTTCGGCTCCCTTGTCGGCTTGCTGCGGCGCGTTGTTTTCCCGCAAGCGGCCCTTTTTTTCCGGGACGGAGCCTCTCCGCCTTGCAGTCCAAAGCCCAACACTGTCTGAACAGCCCTCGCCGCCTCGACGCCCGCCCCTGAAGCCCAACACCCAAAGCCCAGAGCCCAACACCCCGTGCTGACCCCTCCCCCCCCCCCCCCCCCCCCCCCCAGACCGCCCTCCTGTCCCTGCCCGCGGATTACCTGGCCCGCCGCATCTGCAGCTCCAACCAGGCCACGCCGGCGGAGCCCGAGCGCTTTGTGCTGCAGCACCTGCCCATCCCCACGGGGCCCAAGCCCATCCCCACCGCCGCCGAGTGCGCTTTGTTTCGCTTTTGGGGTTTTTGGGGGAGCTGCTTGCAGGGGCTTCAAAAGGGGCTTTGGGGGAGGCTTTCTGGGGGCAGCTTCGGTCCCTTTGCAACCCCGCGCCGCCTCATGACAAAAAAAGGCGACCCCCAAGCACCGCCCAGCCACCCAACCCCCCAATCGCCAAATAAAACCCCCCGAAACCGACGTCCGAAACCGCCTGAAACCAGCCATTACTAACCGCAATCAAAACCCCCCGAAACCGCCCGCAGGCCCATCGAGGCTCTGGAGGTCGCCCCCCGCGAGGGCGCGCGCCGCCTCGGACGCCCCACCATGGACGGCGAGGAGGAGGAGCGCCACACCTCCTGTGGGTTTTTGGGGGGGGGGGGGTTGGGGCGGGGCGTTGGGGGCGGGGCTGGGGTGAAAAGGGGGGGCGGAGGGGAGGGAAAACACCTGCGCTTTGAAGCAGCCGCTTCAAAAACGAAACCGCTTGGGTCCAGCAAGCAAGTCTCGAGCCGCTCAGCCCCAGTCGAGACCAGTGAACTAAACCCCCTCCCCCGAAACCCAAACCGAAAAAACCTCCTCCCCCAGTCCGCGTGCCCCCGGGCGTCAAGGTCGAGTGAAAAGGGCCTCAACCGCCCGCCGGCGGTTTTGCGGGCGCCCGCCGGACCGAAACCGCCGCCGCGCCGCCGGCGGGCCCCCAAAGGAGGGACCGGCGGCATTTGATTGCACTGGCCGTTTGAGGCGGCGAGTCGAGGAGAGAGAGTCTTGAGGGGGCCGGCCGCGCGGCCGGGCCGGCCCGGCGGCCGCCGCTTTTGGGCCCGGGAGTCGGCGGCCGCGGAGGGCGGATGCACCCCTCCGCCCCCCGGTTTTTTCTGCTTTGCCCCGCTCCGCGCACGCGCGCCGCCCGTTTCCCCGCGCGGGCTTTTGCCCGGCGCCGTCCGGCGTTTGAGCGGTCACCTCGCGCCGGCGGCGGGGGGGGGGGGCACCCGGCCCCCCACCCCACCCACCCCCCACCCACCCACCAAAAAAAAGCAATTGGCCCGCCTAAAACGGCGCGTGCCGCCTAAAAAAGGCGCGGGTTTGGGAGGGCCCAAAGTTAAGCCATGCGGTTGCGGCCCTGGGGGGGCTCCGGGCGCGCGCGCGGCCCCCCCCTGTTTTCCTGGGGGGTGGCGGGCGCGCCCGGGCCCCCCCTTCAAAAAGCGAAAGATCAATGCCGAAAGAAAGAGACCAAACTTGCAGGCCGCGCGCGCGCGCGCGCGCCGCCTCGGAACGTGCAACGATGCGCGCGCCTCGTAATTCGTGTGTTGTACCCTAAACGCGCGGGCGGCCCTCCCTGCCGGGCGTTTTCCGCTGCGGCCTGCAGGCAGCCTGATGAGTAAAACAACCAATCTCTGAGTTTTGTTTGGGGGGTTTGGATTGCACAAGCCTGCAAGCGGTCAAGCCGGCAAGCCAGCAGGCCAGCAAGACAGCAAGACAGCAAGACAGCAAGACAGCAATGTGTGGCCAACTGAAAAGAGCGCAGTACCAAAAATCGAGGGGTTACTCAAGCCGGTGAGCTGTGCTGTTGACTAGTCGCGCGCACATGAATTGCTCCATTTTCTCACAACCACCGGCTCATCAACCTCGTCGTCACGTGCCAGCTCTCAAGCTGCCAACCCAGCCAGCTCCGACCAGTGAAAGTCTGGTGGCCGCGAAAACCAAAAAGTAATACACACGCACCTGTCTGCGCAGCACACCAGCCAGCTGGCGAGACCAAGGGAGAAAAAACAGGGTTGGCGCGCGCGCCCCCGCTGGCCGGACAGTGTGCGTAGTGTGTTCATTGACGCCTGCACGCCAAAGGCGGCGGCCGTGAAGCAGCTGCCCAAAGCGGCTCAAAGCGGCAGGGCACTACCGTCGTGCGCGCGATTGCGGGGGCGGCGCAGGTCGCCGTGATGGTGCCACGCCACCGCCTGCCAACGCCTGCTGATCGGTTGCATGTTTCTGCCCCGCAGGGCGCCGATGACCTGCGTTTCACTCCCCCCGCTGTCGACTCATTGGGGTGAGACATTCCTGCGGGGGGCTCGGGTGCGGGTGCGGGTTGGACCTGGTCGGCGGCGCGGCGCCGCGCCGCGCTGCCCGCGCAGCATCCGCCTGTCCCGGGCGCGCGGACGCCGGGGCCAAAATCGCCCAATGCTATTCGCAATCCTGCCGTGAAGCTGCCGCACGCTGAAACCTCCTTTTGGCATGGGCGCGGCAAGTTGCTGCGCGGTTGGGTCCGGGGGCCATCCCGATCCACGGGCAACTCACCGGTTACTCGCCCGCAAGGCTGTTTTTACAACCGATTCACGCCGGCCCTGAGCCCGCCTGGGCCGTTCAGACGGGCTGGCGCGGCATCCTGGGCGCCACCCGCTGCCGCTGCTGCTGCTTCGGCGCGCCGCACGCGTTCAGCACTGGGCGCCGGCTTGACTGATCAGACACACCAGTTATGTACTGCCAGCCACAACATCCAGTTTTCATGATCAGGGCCGCGGTTGCTGAAAGTGGGAAAAGACCATAAGAGGGACGTCAGACAAGGTGGATAGAGTCAGAATCGGTTTGGTGCACGTAGGTCGCCACTCGCAGCTTCAGAGTTCCAACATGCAAGCCCCACGCAATCTCGTTCAGAATTGCCGATCGCGGAGCGCGGAGCGCGGACATTTTCACCAATCTGCCGGATCGAGCACCAGCGTTGGAGTGGAGCAAGTGCGCCGTCTGTGCCCAGTGTTTGTAACGTGACAGCCACTTAAGAAGTACTGAACCGGGTCCCTTCAAGGGTATTTGAGAGCGCGACCCCATCACTGCCCGGTCCCCGCGCCCACCTAGCTGCCACCAGGCCAGGCCTGTCCTGTGGCCCCTCCCAGCCCTCACTGGCTATATAGGGTTGCTAGGCCACCCACGTGTTACCGCCCGTGACAGTGTTGGCGCGTCCCCCTGGAGGCGCGCCCAGCGCACCGCACACGAAGGCCCTGGCAAGCTGACGCCGTGCGAAGCGGGTGTTTGCATCCTTCATCTTTCAGGGGCGCCGTCTCCGGGCTGCGACCCAGGTTGCGGGCATGCAGCATGCGGGGGCGTGCCAAGGCGGCGAGTTGGTCGAGCCCCCAAATAGCTTCACGCGCGCAGTCACAACAACTTTAGCAAGTCTACTCTTAAAGCGCTGGGACTGGTCGTGGGGGTGAATGAAGGACGACTGAGGCACATCGTGCCGACGCCAAGCAAAACTTCTGCCCGGGTTTGCTCACCAATCGTTTTTTATCCATTTCCAGCAATTTCATAAACATCGAGTTCCGTGAGTGCGTGCCAGGCGCGCTACCAAGCCACATCCATCTGTGCCACGGCACCCTGCCATGGCTCCACATCGTACACTCTGCTGAGCCTTCACAATGAGCGTGTTTCAAGGCTGATGGTGTAAATGGATGAGTGTTGGCAATGCCACGCGGTTCAGATACACCACTCCTGTATTGGGGGGTGGAGCTGGGTTTGGCTCGGCAAGGACATTGTCTTTGCTCCGCTTCCCATCCCCCACCTCGACCCAGCGGAAGGCGCCCCTGAGCAGGTCGGCGCCCAGGCCGTCCAGCCCAGCAGCCGCCCCGAAGCTGCACCGCCGCAGCTGGTCCGGCAACTCCAGCTCGAGGAACAGGGTGTTGAGCGCGGCCGCCGCCTGCCGGCGGCGCAGCACCTCGAGGTGCGCCCCCGCCGCGCTCGCCGCCGCCTCGGCGGCCAGTCTCGCTGCCAGGTCTTGGAGGTGCAGCGCGGCCGCCAGCTCAGGCAGCGACCCCCAAGTGCAGTGACGCGCGCGCCAGTCCTGTTTCCCTTGGACTCGCCAGCTGGCTAGTGTGATGCGCGGACAGGTGCGCGTGTATTACTTTTTGGATTTCGCAGCCACCAGACTTTCACTGGTTGAAGCTGACTGGCACAGTAGTGTGGGCCGCTAGCTAGCGCAGGGTGGTTAAAACAACGAAATTTGGGCGGTTGCCTGCCAACACAGACCCTTTCAGGGGGCCGAGGGTGGCCGGCGAGGGCGGGCGCAATGTGAACAAACACGGCTACGGACTTGAAGCGAGCCGCAAATCCGCCATCTGTGCGTGGGCGGCCAAACCGACAGTCGGCTTTGCGTGCGAATGCGTGCGCATGCGCGCCGCATGCCTGCACAAAGGCTCTCCAACACAACAAGCCGCACCAGTGGCAGTCTTGGCGCGGTTGAGGAAGCTTCCTGCCACCCTTCCTGAATGTATGTTGATGCCTAGTGTTGTTATGACCACTGCACAAGCACGTAAACATGACGAACCAGCTATGGTTTGAAACTTCCTCAACCAATTGTTTCAAACTGGAACTGTTGGTTGCTTCCGCCATGGCACCTCCAAAGGATTGCATTCCTCATTGTAGGGTCGTTCAGTACGCAACCACCTGAAATATAACTGCATATGTCGACACACAACCCAGGTCGAGCCAGCGCACTCAACGGACCGCCGCTGGGATTGAACGTCCAGCCCTCTCCGAAGTCAGGACATGGTGCGACCATGACGTTGGGGCGTGAGGGGTCATCACTATCCTCCACTGACAAACACTGGCCAGGATCCTCTGCACTTCTGATCATGTCTTCGGTGTCTGATACGAGCCACCTTTCGGCCACACCACCCGTGCATGGAAGTCCGACGACGTTGGCAGTCCCACCACTTTGGAACGTGGCTGGCTGGCAGGGTGTCTCTGAGCAGCGTTGCAAGCACATGTCCTCGTCCACCGCGTTGATGCGGATCGCATGGAGACCTGCAAAACAAGTGAGTGAGGGTGTTTAATGAGGGGGTCAATTGGTAGGCGCGTCAGTGGTACGCGCTGCCACATGGGGCCGTTGGCTCTTCGGATGCACTTAGGCAAGATCCGAACTAGCCCAAATCTTCGAAACCCACACACACACCCATGCGGCGAATGTTCCGTATGTGGGAGTGGCGCACGCGCCAGCGCGCGCGTGTGGGAGTCAGAAGGAAGGGAGGGAGGAGAGCAGCGCGCAGGCGCGCAGGCGGCGCCCGTCGGGCGCCGCCGGTGCCGGCGCGCCCCTCCGAAGGCTCAGCGCACACAGCCTGCGCCGCAGGCGCAGGCCTGAATTTAACCCGCATATCTAACAGCCAAAGCGCTTGCTCAAGGGGCATAGCGCGTGTGCATCGCTCCTACTGGCTGCCTCAGGAGTCAACACACCACACAAACCCACGGCGAACGCGTAAGGTTGAACACACCCACGGCGAACGCACCCACACCTTGCGAGGGCGTGCAGCGCTCGCCATCGCAGCAGCTGAGGTAGGCCTCGCCACGCTGCACTCCGCACTCCCCCGACGGCACCCAGCCCGCCAGGCCGTTCCATATTTTGACGTAGACGTAGCAAGTAGGGTCGTCACCAGGGCATGTGCTTGGCAGGTGGGGCTTGGCCACGTTCATCGCCAAGTTGTAGCCCTGGTCCAGGTGGCCATCGGGCACCTTTGGTGACGTGGCACAGGGCTCCTCAAGCAGGTCGACCCCGCCCGGCCTGATTACGGCGCGGCATTGGAAGCCTGGGGGCGGTGCCATTGTTGAGTTAGTGGCAAATTGCACAACACCGTTAACCTGCCACTAACTTGGTATGTTGTAAACTCAGAACAAACTAAGAAAGCCCGCACCGTTGGGTACGCATGTCCCGAGCTGGCCACCCTTGAGCAGCGGAAGGCAGAACTCCCCGTCGCAGGCCACGGACGAGTCACAGACTGTTTTCGGAAGGGGGGGTTAATGCATAGTTTGTGTTGAGGGGTTGCAGTCTGGAGAATTGCCGAAGGTCTCCCAGAACCAAAGCCATCCTCATGAGGCCAAAGCCACCCACAGTTGTTGCAGACGTTCAGCTCAATCCCTGGCGCCAGGGGCTGCCCCATTAGCCAGCCAGAGGCGTCGAGCGCGGCGCGGTTGTCAAACACCAGGCTCAGCGCGTTGGAGCCGTTGAATTTGGTATAGGCCACGATACCAATGTCATCGCCATTCTCGGTCACGTAGGGCTGGCAATCACCTCTGGCCAGCTCAACACCAGAATTGGCTGCCAGCCGACGCCGCCAGCCATGGCTGCTTCCACCTCCAGAATGGTACGTGAAGCCGGTGGCTTGAGCCATGAAGAACACGCCGGATCCGTACTTGATTCGGAAAAACCCAGGGGGGGACCCCCTGTTTTCGCCCCCTATGAATCAGGGGCGGTAAGTTTGCAGCGGTGTTATCAATTTGGTAGGGAAATGCAACCCCCCACACTGCATTTCATCATTGCCCACTTACAAGAGTTCTTGGCAAGCCAATAACCATCTTTGTCGCTGTAGCCCGCCACATGGACAAAGTGACTACCGTTGTGTACATCTACCAACTGCTTCCCAAGGTAAATCGCACTTCCATCCTTCTGCAATGTAGTGACCCAGTAGAATTTGAAGCTTGTGTAGGTCTGCATATTGGTTTAATCCGTTTGATTGTTAGTCACATCTGACGCAATGCGCGCGTGCCGTGCGGGGCGGCGCAGCGTGGGGGCGGCAGGCGCATCGAGTCCAACGGCGGCCGCCCCGCGCGGCGGCCCGGTTGCTTGTTCAGCAATTGTGTGCTCACTCGAAAAGACGTGATCACGCCACCCCATCGGCGCATGTGAGCCTTCACTCTGGACACTTTGTCTGCAACACCCAGGTCTAACCAGAATCCCAAGCTCCAAGGTGAGATGATGTCGTGCACTGCAAAGTCGCGGGCATAGGGGCTGGGTGCACAGCCGGTGTGGGCTTGGCATGCCTCCTGGGAGGCTTGTTCTGTTGATAAAATATCATACTGCATGCACGACTCGGGTCTGACTTGATTGACGTATTCTTTAGCATAGCTGCTGAGTTCTGGAAAAGAGACGCCCTCAAATCCACGGGCACAGTAGTGGGTCTGTCCTCCACAGTAGAAGAAGTGGGCCTCTGAGAGGTCTGGAATCTGGTAACCTGGGCGTTGTTGGGTGGTTTATTTTGTTCAGGGTTGTTTCAACCACACGCCCCCAAGGCCTTTACCTCACAGCATCTCGCTCACCTTGCCCGAATCCTTTGTAGTATGACATGACTGCAGATTCGAGGCAGGATGTCGTTGCAAATGCCCAGCAGGAACCACATGATGGGTTCTGGTCCTTGGCACCCGAGATAACTTTGGCGTTCCACGCGCTCCACCACACCGGGGACGTGCCTTGCGAGATGCCTGCCAGTTTTTTGTTTTCTGCTGCCTGGCTCGACAACATACGTCGGCCTATGTTCTCGCCAACATTCGCAATGGCATCGGCAATAGACATATTTTGGAGGGCCATAGCAGCCTTGGCATTGCCTGATATTATGTGCCCAATTTCCTCGTCTTGCTTTCTTTCCTCTGCTGTTGGTTCGGGCTCCGGAATCAGAGGCGGGATCGCACCGTCTGCATTTGGAACGCCAGGGAGGGAGGGCAGAGAGACAGTTGTCACGGCACATTGTATTCCCCCCGCCATGCCACTCGAAAAGGATTGTCGACATGGCTCACCTATGCAAGCGCCATCCTGGCAAAAATCAAGGCTGCATGGTGTGCCGTCTGTCTTGTTGGGTGCGGCGCCGCACAGCCCTGTTGCAGGGTCGCACACTGCTGCAGCGCTTTGGCACTCCCCTGGCGGCTCGCACGTAACTCCGGCACAGAGGTCTGCGTTGCATGTGGTGATTGATTGCAATTTCGTTGGCCAGGTTGGCACATCAATTTTATCCCATGGCCATTGTTTGTTTGTCAGCCCCTGGCGCACCTGTGGGTGTCGTTGTCGCCAATCTTCCATCCACACAGCAGGCCGACTTCAAACCGCCCTTTGCCTTGGCAAATGCCTTGGTCACCAGCCGGGCGCCGCAGCCGGCGGCGCCGCACAGCTTGGTGATGTCGTTGCAGTTTGAGCTGGCTGCAGGCAGGAGCAGTGGAGCCGGTTAGTGTGACACTGCCAGCAGTCTTGTGTTGCCTGGAGTCCCAGTAATATGCCATCCCAAGGCACCACTTAACGAGCAGCAATGACCCCGCCCTTCCCCCTCTACAGCCCAACCTTTAGAAAAGTCAAAGCGGGCGCTTCCGCCGCTTGAGGGCAGGCTGGTGAGTTTGACTTTGATGTCTGAGCCTGTCAGGGCCAGCTTCTTGGTCTTGCCACCAACAGTCAGCCTGTAAGGTGCAGGAGTGTTTGGCGGTTTGTGATCAAGTCAAGTCCCACTCCCGCTTGCGAGTTTCATTCGCTTGCGTGAGTTGGCAACAAGAGGCAGATGTCAACATGATGAGCCCTAGCTCACGCACTTTATGTTTTTCAGCTCAGCCTTTGTGGCGCAAGCCGAACCTGCATTCAGGATGGTTGAGGCATGAGAAGCCGCACCAATTGCCATGCGCAAGCAAAAGCAAGCTGACATGTTGTGCAAGTGCGTGCCGGTGGCTGTGTTGAAGTGAGAGTCGCACCGGCGGAAGGCTTGATAACCAGGTGGCTGAACTTGGGGGGCTTGGGGGCTGACGCGCCAACGCAGCACTGGCCGCCTTTTTCCGGGTCGCAGGCCGCGCTCACTCCGATCTTCAAGCAGCCGGCCGGGCCATCAAATGCCAGAGTGAAGCTGCTGGCATCGACGGCGCCTGCCGCCACTGTGCTGCCACACGCAGGAGTGCGAAGCAGCATGCGGCCTGGTGGGAGGATGGGGGATAAGAGAGAACCAAGCCGTTATGGTGTCTAATCAAAACCAATGTTCTGCAGCCACACTTCAAAATTTGGAGGGTGGTCTACAGCCCTCCAAACAGCAGGCGCCTCGAGGCCGCCACCGCCCACTCGCCGTGGTGGCCGCTCAGCTCGGCGCCAGCCGCCGCTACGAGAAACACCAGGCCCAGCGATGAGGCGCACCACAGGCTCCTCGCCATCCTGACGCCTTCATACGACGCTGTTCCGGCCTGCCTGCAGTTTGGGGGGCGGGGGTACACGTGTCACGCATGCCGTGAGCGCGCGCGCGGCGACGCGACAAGGCCGCACGCCGCGGCCGGCCTTCAGACACCGGTCCGGCCAACGAATCGCTTGAATTGCGTTAATGGGCCATGTCGAGCTCCGTCTGGGGCAGCGCAGACGCGTGCCGGCATGAGCCCCGGGGACCGCCGTGCTCCGTGGACCCCCCAAACTTCCCCGCCGCACCTCTGAAGATTGTCTTTCGGATGATGGTTGGCACTAATCGAGGGCGCAGGGCCGCGATGCAGGTCACGGCCGCGATTGCGAACTGCCGCGCGACGGCTCGCTAGGGCGTTTACACGCAAGATGTCGACGTAGTGATTGTTTTGACTGTGTCGGAATTGTGTTGTGGTGTTTCGGAGGTTGCCCGCAGCGTGCCATGGCAGCTTGCAGGTTGCGCGTGAATCGGCGCGAAGATCAGACGGCGATGACGCCAGTGCAGCTCGCAAAGGGCGACGCCGTTGCCGGTGTCCTTTGCCCAGGCTACACCCGGCATCCGCCGATCTTTGATGCCAATGGATCAGCCTGCCTGTCTGTCAGGCGGAAAGCGGGGCTTGCGCTGCGCTACCGACGCGTCGTCGCGCGAACGGTCTTGCGCGCTTATTACTCTCGCCCGCTCACCGCACGCTCACACCTGACGTCTCGCACTCATTTACACACCTGCGGGCGTCAGTGTGACGCCCAAATTTCAAGAAGAAAGTGTACCAGTGATAAGGTTATGTGACCGGAACCGTCCCGGGACCAAAGGTGCAGCTCGTGGAACAAACAGTAGTCTACCAGGGGTTTGTGCTCGGCCGAAACGGACGCAGGCCAGCTGGACGCAACAAAGCATCGACGGGGCATCCAGTTTGGGCGCGCTTATGAAATGCTTTCAGGCACCGCAGGGCACCAGCAAACTTTGGGACGTGGTGATGACGGGCAGGGACACTCCGGCCAGGACCAAGGTGCGTTTGGATGACCTGCGAGTGGTCCAGTGGTCGCGAGCTGTGCAGCCAGCGGTCCCGGGTGCGGTTGGCGCTCGGACGCCGGAACCAAAATTGCACAATGCTATTCGCAATCCTCTGGGAGGGCTGCCGCACGCTGAAACCTGCTTTTGGCATGGGCGCGGCAAATTGCTGCGCGGTTGGGTCCGGGGGCGACCCGATCCACGGGCAACTCACCGGTTACTCGCCCGCAAGGCTGTTTTTTACCGACTGATTCACCCGGCTGAGCCCGTCTGGGCCGCTCTGGCGGGGGCACTCGCTCCCCAGCGCGGCAGCAGCCACCCGCTGCAGAGCTGTTGTGCTGCTTCGGCGCGCGGCGCACGTTTTGCAGCACTGGGCGCCGGCTTGCTTGACGGATCAGCCACACTCTGAAATATAGTTATGTACTGCCAGCGGAGCCTTTGTGGCGCCAGCAACTCATGCGCTCAGCTGGGGGGCCGCAGCAAGGCATTCGCAGCCGGCGCAGGGGTGGCTAGCTGCTGCATTTGCCGCAGAGCGTGCCCCTGACAAACTGCGGGGCCCGGTGCCCGTTGTGCCGCCACTCCTCCAAACTCCCCACCGCCGCCGTTCGCCGAGCCGCTGCGCTTACAACGCTCGGTAGACTCTCCACCCGCCCGACTGCCCCTCTTTCCGACCCGGCGCGGGGCGGGGCGGGGTCGAGGGGGCTCAAGTGGGTTGGCATGAGTCAGGCCGCGAGCGCGCGGGGCGGCGGCCGGCGCAGTGCTGTTGTCGGGCACAGCGATTGAGTGCGCGCCACTGGCGCCGCTGGGAGTGGTACGTTGTCGTTTGTGAGAGAGGGAATGCCGGCCCCGAAGGGGATAATGGTCGTTCAAAGTGAAAGGCAAAGGGAGACAAGGGGAGACAGAGAAAGGGAGAGAGAACTGCGAACAGTCCAGATTACGTTTGATGGCCCCCAGCGCGCGCGCCCGGTCGCCCCGCAGGCTCGCGGCGCCTGGCAGGCGGCGGCAGCGGGGGCGGCGCTAGGCGCGCTGCGCCGCGCACACGCGGCCGCGCGCGCTTTCGGGGTGGAACGGGGCAAAGGGCGGTTGGAAAAAACCCGAGCCTCGGTCCCCCAATCCAAAACCTTGCCGTGCGTGGAGGGGCAGCAGGGCCTCCACTCCAGGGGTTGGAAAGGCACGATGGGGGTCGAACCGCCGCCGCGCACGCCGGCGCAAGCGCGTACGTGCGCAGCGGGCCGGTCAAACCTTGGGCCGGGCCTTTGGCTCAACCTTTGTAGATGTTTGCGGTGTTGAGAGCCCGGCCGTGTACGGGGGGCAACGTGAATGAAAGTGAAACAGGGGGGAGAGATCTGATATTAAACCCCGTGGTTGCGTTGGGGGGTTGGTTTGTCGTGCGGGGCGGGGGGAGGCGGCGCGGCGGCCTGGCTGGCAGCGCCGCGCCGCCCTCTGCCCCCGCGCCGGCGCACACTTGCCATTCGTTCAATTGGTCAGGGGCAGCTGGTGGGGTCGGTTGGTGGCGACCGCGGCAGGCGCGCGCGCTCTCAAGCGCGGCGCCAGAGTCGGGCGACAGCTCCCACCAGGCGCGGCTGTTAGTAAAGCGACATGGAACAGTTCTTCGTTCCCGGCCTGCGCCCGCCGTGGCAGGGGCAGGGGTTTGTGGGAGTTGGGCCGAAATTGATCGTCTTGCGTCAGCCAAGAGGCGGCGCAGGCGGTCCGCGGTGGCCGCATCTGCAGCCCGGCGGGCCGCGCCGGCTGTCCGGGCGGCCGCGGACGCGGACCGGGCCGCGCCGCGCCGCCTCGGCCCTCGGGCGCACTTGGGTGCCTCCTAAGCGCATAGGCGCACGTGGGCGCCGCCTCAGCACATGGGCGCACGTGGGCGCCATCTCGGCACATGGGCGCGGCGCCCATGTGCCAAGGGGCACCGTGCCGGCCCCTCAGCACATGGGCGCCGTGCCCCTCAGCACAGGGGCGCCGCGCCACCTCAGCGGACGGGCGCACTCGGGCGCCGCCTCATCAGCACTTGGGCACCGTGCCGGCGCCGGAGATGCCCGCCGTTGTGGTGGGGGCAAAGCCCACGTTCGGGAGGCTCCCCGGGGGTGCCAGCACGTCATCCAGCCCGTGGGTGCTGGAGATGTCGGTGGCATAAACCGCCGTCGACGTGCAGAACGCGCCGGCGCGGTCGAGGCCGCCGTCGTAGATCTGGGTGATCTGGTCGGGGGTGATCTGGTCGGCCTTGAGGGTGATCTTGAACATGTCTTGTTTTTTTTGGGGGGGGGGGTGGGGGGGAGGGGGGGGGTTGGGGTGGGTTTAGTACGTGTGTCGAGGTTCGGGGCGCGGTCAGCGCCCCAACTAGTAGCAAGCACCAACGCCGCTCGCTGTTGTCCTGCACCAGAGGTACCATTTGTCCCAAAATAAAAAGCCTGAACAAGAAAAGCCCCAAAACCGGACTCACTGTTGTCCTGCACCATGTACAGGTTGCCGTCCGCGCCGACGGTGATGTCTGCGCTGCCGCCGATGAGCAGCGGGCTCTGCAGGGTGCCAACAAAGCTGGGGGGCGTGCTGGACATGTTGACGGCAAACACGGCGTCGCCGCCGGAGCCTGCGTTTGGGTTTTTTTGGAGTGGGAATCAGAACGATGTTCATTTTTTCAGGAAAGGGGCGGGGGTGTCGCAGCGTGGCAAGGTTGCAGACGGCAGAAACACAAACAATTATTAGTACGCCGGCCCACCGTAGAGGATGTTTGAAACGGGGCCGGTGCCCAGCCCCGCCCACGCGGGGCCGATCTTGGTGGGGTCGGCGGGGTCGGGGAAACCGCCGGTGAGCAGATCTGTAAGCGGTTTTGCGGGATGGGGTTGGTTGGGGGGTGTTTGGGTCAGTCAGGGGCAGGCCAGACCGGCGGTCGGCGGGTGCATCAGTAAACTGGGGGGGGGGGTCTGATGGGATTTGGGATCGCCCAGACCTTGGGCCAAGCCAACAAGAAACAAGCGCACCCAGGAACAATCAGTTGGCGGAGCAGGCTTTGTCTTGCAAATGGCGGCGTGATTAGTAATAGGGCACCCACCCTCGTAGGCGCAGATGCTGTCGGGATCCGGCGTGAAGATCTGGCTGGTGCGGACCTAGCGGTTTTGCGCGTTTGGTTGTTTGGGGTTTAGGGCTCGTGCGCGTGTAATGGTGTGTGGGGGGCGTCAATGGCTGATGTATTGAGATCCTCCTGCAAAAAAAACAGAAACAGACAAACGCATCCTTGCGCTGCTGAAATAAATGGAGACACAAGCAAGCGCGAGCGTGCACTGCAAAAAAAAGAAACGTAGAGGCGCGGGCCCGAACCTTGATCATGCGCCCGCTGGCGTTGCTGCTGCCCTTGCGGACGACGACGATGGCGTCGCCGTTGGCGTCCACCGCCACGTCTGCGTTTTGGATTTTTGGGTGAGGTTGGAGTGGGTGGAAGTGGGAATTATTGCCCCCTCATTAGCGCCTGGGGCTTTGTTGTTGCCAGCCCGAGCTAGCAAACAATTTAGTCATACGCAACGCGGAGCGGCCCCTCCCGTTTGTCACGAACACACAAACAGGGTTATATGTTCATTAGTTGATCAAACCCAAAAATACCCACCGTTGATGGTGTCAAAGTCGGGGGAGCTGAAGGTGCACAGCTTCTGGGCCGGGACGCCCCCCGCGGTGAAAGCGTCCGAGCGCCACAGCGACTGGTCGGCGTTGGTCGTGAAATAGACCTGCGTTTCGATTTCAAATACGAATTTGAATTTCGAAATTCGGCAGGGGTTTTGGCACGGAATACGAGAGGCCTCGGGGGTTGGTAGGCCTGCTGCATGCCAGGGAGCGTTTTGGATCGCACCGCGCGCGCGGCCTTTGCACCCCGCCTGCAGTGCAGAGGGCCGGCCGGCCGCAGCCAGCAAACGCAATGGGCCAGCCGGCCGCGGGCGGCAGAAGCGAGCGGGGCAGCCCCCCCCCCCAAAGCGCACCGTGGGCGTTGCAGAGCCGCAGGGGCTGCAGGTGGTGACCTTGCAGTCGGCGGCAGACGTGGAGGTCGTGCCGTCTGTGGTGGTGAACGCCCCGCAGGCCACGCGGGCCACGCCGTCGGGGCAGTAGTAGCCGGTGCCGCACTCGGAGCACGCTGTTTTGTGTTATTGGTTTTTTTTGGGGGGGAGGGGGGCTGTTGCACGCCGTTGGCGGGCGGCGCTCGGGGTCGTCTTTGATGCTGTTCAAATCTCCCAATGCCCCCCCCCCCAAAAAAAAGTAACCGCACCGCCGCGGTACAGGTAGTAGCCGGGTTGGCACCTCTCTGCGGTACGGATCAGGGTTTGGGGGGGTTGGTTTTTGTGTTTCAGGTTTCAGTGATTGGATTTCTGCGCGGCATGCAGAGCCACTGTTGCTGCTTTGCGGTGCGCTTTGAAAAATTCATGCAGCCGAAAAGCAGGGCTGCAGCGCCGCCAGCCCCAGAGCCTCGTAACCGGGAAGCAAACACCCCCGCCAGTCGTCAACGCTCTAAGCCTCGCCCAAACCGCCCCTCAAAAACGCCCCTCAAAAACGCCCCTCAAAAACGCCCCTCAAAAACGCCCCTCAAAAACGCCCCTCAAAAACGCCCCTCAAAAACGCCGCTCACCGCCGCCGCCGCGCGCCGCGCAGGTGCAGGCCGCGCCGCCGAGGTCGCGCAGGCAGTTGGCGCCGCCCGTTGACCAGACCTGTGTTTTGTTTCGGGAGAAGACAGTGGTTGGGGGTGACAGCAAAACAATGAGGGGGAGTTTAAGGGCGCTCTGCGACAAGCAAGGGGCCATCAAGGAGGGGCAACGTTTGATAAAAGGGCCCACCTTTGTGGCCGCGCCGCTGCCGGTGTCGACGCTGAAGTACTCGCAGGTGTCATACCTAGGAATGATTTAAAAATTTTCAATTGTTTTCAGGTTGTTGGGGGTCGGTTTGCTTGCGGTGGACTTGGTTTGGGTTGATGCTTGCACGCATTGCCGTGAATTTCAGCGCACTTGCAGCTTCAATCCGCTCCCCGAAACCGGCACAAAGAGGAGGGGTTTCGAGCAAAAGCGAGGTCGCAACTGCCTCGCCCCCTTGAAAAAAACAGGACCCCCCCCACCTCTGGCCCCACAGCGTGCTCCCGTCGCAGCTGAACGACAGCTGCAGCGGGGGGTTGGTGTTTGCGATGATCGTCGCGTCCGCCGCGCCGTTGGCCTGCAGCGCCTTGATATCCACAGAGTAGAAAAAGGCGTTGTTGCCGCCGGTGGTGATGGTGTTGGCGTACAGAATGCCGTCCGGGTTGATCGCGATGTCGCCTGTTTTGGGTTTGGGTTTGTTTTCGGCGTTGGGAGCGGTTTTGGTTCTGGGTTGAAGCGGCATTGCATGGGGTTGCTTCATTGGGGTTGCTGTTTGCTGTTTATGTCCCTAATGCTGGCTGCTTTGGTGTTAACCGCGCCGCAAGCACCAGCAGCCGCGCAATCCTCCACACAGACACAATCCCATGCATCCCGCCTGGCGAACCCGGCCCCAAAACCACCCACCGAAAGAGTCCGGAATGGTGACCGGCGCGCCGGCGCCGTCCAAAAAGTTGACCGTGTAGGCAGTCCGGGACCCAAAGGCCGGCTTCCCCGCCGAGTCATAGCTGAACGTGATCTTGACCAGCGTTTGACTGGTCGCGTAGTTGGCGATCTCGTCGACAAACCAAAAGGCGCCGTCGAAGAACGCCGCGTTGGCGACGGGGGAGGTGGCGGTGAGCCCGAGGTCCGAGGCGGGCGCGATCTGGGCGGCGCTGCCGGAGCGGTCCCAGTACCAAAGGGCCTTGGCGTTGGACAGGAACAGGAACTGGCCGCGGGCCTGGTTTGCAGTGCGTTTTTAGAGGGTTTGGGAGGGAATATTGGGTTAGGCTTGGCCCTCCAATGCCTTCGGGTCGACCAGACGCAGAAGCAGGGGCGGTGCGGAGCGCGGCGTCGGGCTGGGGGTTGTGAGGCAGGCCCCATACAAAACCTCCAGGCACACGTTGTATCGTCAGGGGCATGCAAACCCTAACGCTGCCCCCGGGGCGCACCTGATCGTAGGCCGACGACACGAACTCCTTTGACAGGCCGTAGGTGTTGAGGTCGAACACCGGGGTGTAGGTCTTCTGGTTGGTGTTGGCCTCGTAAATGAGGCCGTCTGCGTTTGAGGGTGGAGGTGGCTCATTCAGTCGGTGCGTGGGCGCGGGTTCAAGCCGGGCCAGTGCGCATGAGGTGACGTGCGTGCAGGAGCGTCACCCATGCGCGCACTGCAATTGCGCCAAGACCGCCCACACAGTCAGTGCGCCCACACAGTGCAACCCTGGCACGGTTAATTCAGGCCTCCAGTCCCTAGACGCCATCGGACGTGTGGTCGTACCGCGCCGTATCAATCGTGCGTCAATCATGCAGGAATCAAACCCAACCCCCTCACCCGCGCCGACACCGTAGATGTAGGTGTCACCCGTGGCGCACGCGACGCAGGTGCCGTTGGAGCAGGCCTCGGTCGCCGGGCAGTCTGGCGGTCGAGGGAGGCGGGCGCAGCGCGGTTGCACAGGGCGAGTGCATGGACGCATGCGGGCGAGTGCATGGACGCATGCGGGCGAGTGCATGGACGCATGCGGGTGAGGGGATATGCGCTGAATGGAATCTGGGGCAGATCTCCATACGTGATGACTAAACTCAGCCTGTCCCAGCCACACCTGCGTTGGTCTTGCAAGGCCCAGGCACACACTCGGTAGCATCGGTGGCGGTGGTGGTGGCGGTGGTCTCGCCAGCGCCGCAGGGGTTGTGGGCCGTTCCGTCCGGGCAGTAGAAGCCGTAGCCGCACTCAGCGCAGCCGCTGGCAGCGGTGGCGTTGGGGTAGTAGCCGGGGATGCAGCCGCTGCAGACGCCGCCCAGGCAAGCCACACCAGTGTCGCAATCTGTGTGAGTGATGGGGGTGGTTTTTTTTTATCAATTTGGCAGCAGAGCCAACATGCTAGCATGCATGTATGGTATGCCCTCTGCCTCTCAATAAGCGCATGCACGCAGCCCAAATGGTCACGTCGTCCCCATGCCCAAACCGTCGTAACCACAGAGCTTCCATACTGCCCTGCCACACACCTGCGTTGGTGGTGCAGGCCGGCACGCACTCGGTAGCGTCGGTGGCGGTGGTGGTGGTGGTGGTCTCGCCAGCGCCGCAGGGGTTGTGGGCCGTTCCGTCGGGGCAGTAGAAGCCGTAGCCGCACTCAGCGCAGCCGCTGGCGGCGGTGGCGTTGGGGTAGTAGCCGGGGATGCAGCCGCTGCAGACGCCGCCCAGGCAAGCCACACCAGTGTCGCAGTCTGTGTGAGTGATGGGGGTGGTTTTTTTTATCAATTTGGCAGCAGAGCCAACATGCTAGCATGCATGTATGGTATGCCCTCCGCCTCTCAATAAGCGCATGCACGCAGCCCAAATGGTCACGTCGTCCCCATGCCCAAACCGTCGTAACCACAGAGCTTCCATACTGCCCTGCCACACACCTGCGTTGGTGGTGCAGGCCGGCACGCACTCGGTAGCGTCGGTGGCGGTGGTGGTGGTGGTGGTCTCGCCAGCGCCGCAGGGGTTGTGGGCCGTTCCGTCGGGGCAGTAGAAGCCGTAGCCGCACTCAGCGCAGCCACTGGCGGCGGTGGCGTTGGTGTAGTAGCCGGGGATGCAGCCGCTGCAGACGCCGCCCAGGCAAGCCACACCGGTGTCGCAGTCTTTGTCGCCACGTGACAAATTGCATGGTAGCATCCACCAATGTGGGAAGGCGGGAGGGAGAGAGATCGTCAGGAGGCGGTCGCAAGCCGGACTGGCAGCTGCGGGTGACTGACACTGAAGGGACTGCCAAGAAGGAAAACTGACGGAGCGTGCTGGTGTGGACAGCTGACTAAGAGCTGGCAGAAGCCCGGCGGGCGTGCTAAAGCCGGCATCGGGAGTGGGGGGCATGATGCCAGTCATGATCTGGGCCACTCAAGGGAATATGGACAACGCCGCATAGCGGCACGCCGCACAATACCAAGCATGAGCAAAGCACGGCGCATAAAGCGACGCCACTCAATACCAAGCCACGCCATTCCACGTCACACCGCGCCATGCTTAAGCATTGCATCAAGTGTCAAGAACGTAGCATAGGGTGTTTGCAAACCCGTGAAAGTATGCATGGCATTCCAAAAAAGGCCCACCTGCGTTGGTCTTGCAGGCCGGCACACACTCGGTAGCATCGGTGGCGGTGGTGGTGGTGGTGGTCTCGCCAGCACCGCAGGGGTTGTGGGCCGTTCCGTCGGGGCAGTAGAAGCCGTAGCCGCACTCAGCGCAGCCGCTGGCAGCGGTGGCATTGGGGTAGTAGCCGGGGATGCAGCCGCTGCAGACGCCGCCCGTGCAGGCCACACCGGTGTCGCAGTCTGCGTGTGTTTGGGATGCATGTTGTATTTGTTTAACATCAGTCGCATGCCCGCTACTAGGAATGCACATCAACAGCACATGCATGCAGCTGTTTCCATCGCTTGTTCCCATGGCCCCCCCTCCTCCTTGAGCAAGCAGCTGCCGTGCTTGCTATCTCTGCCACCCACCTGCGTCAGTGGTGCAGCCGGGCACGCACTCGGTAGCATCGGTGGCGGTGGTGGTGGTGGTGGTCTCGCCAGCACCGCAGGGGTTGTGGGCCGTTCCGTCGGGGCAGTAGAAGCCGTAGCCGCACTCAGCGCAGCCGCTGGCAGCGGTGGCATTGGGGTAGTAGCCGGGGATGCAGCCGCTGCAGACGCCGCCCGTGCAGGCCACACCGGTGTCGCAGTCTGCGGGTGGGTGGCATAGGAATTGGGCATGTTTCAAAGGCATGATTCTCCTATCCACTCATATCCCTTGTAAACCACGGATAACTCGCAAATTGGTAAGGCTTAGGGGATACACAACAAAATTAGTGGCAGGCTGTATGAATGGTCCAGTGATGGTGGCATCACACGCTCATCAAGTCCCGGTGTAAACACAGCACACACGCAGCACAAATAGCACCAAAATTCGCCGTACGAATCACACGCATCCACAGCGCACATACGACCCCGAGACCTCCAATAATTATGAAGTTGCCAAAAACACTCTCACACACACAGTTTCAAAAATATCGTACAAGTTATCGCTACATAAATGTAATAAGAGCAGCTGTGGTGCGGCGATCTAGGGCAAATCTGACTGACGGCGCTAAGAGCTGTCATGCGAGAGCTGCCATGCCTGCGCAACTGCTGCTGCTGCTGCTGCTGCTGCGGCTGCTGCTGCTGCTGCTGCTGCTGCTGCTGCTGCTGCTGCTGCTGCTGCTGCTGCTGCTGCTGCTGCTGCTGCTGCTGCTGCTGCTGCTTTTTTTATTGCTTGTGCTGGTTCTGATGCATTTGAAAGAAGAGGCAACTGATGCAGAAATGCAAGGGTAACAGGCGGCTGCATGCCAATGACGGGGCCCGCCCTTCCCAGAACGCACCTGCGTCGGTCTTGCAGGCCGGCACACACTCGGTAGCATCGGTGGCAGTAGTGGTGGTGGTGGTCTCGCCAGCGCCGCAGGGGTTGTGGGCCGTTCCGTCGGGGCAGTAGAAGCCGTAGCCGCACTCAGCGCAGCCGCTGGCGGCGGTGGCGTTGGGGTAGTAGCCGGGGATGCAGCCGCTGCAGACGCCGCCCGTGCAGGCCACACCGGTGCCGCAGTCTGTGGGTGGTGTTAAACCAGGGATTGTTAGCAATGGGCTGGATTAGTCAAGGCAAAAAACAGGGTGTGGGGGGGAAGGAGGCAGGCCATTCACATGCGAGGGTCTCACGGGCCTAGGGGCATCTTGCAAACGCACGCAACAGCCCCAAAGCCCGGGTTCAAAAACCCTAAACCCTTCTACCACAAGACATCATCTCAAACAATCGGTGTCAAAACACAACATTAACAAACAATCAACAGACAATAAACAGCGAGCCACTTGCCTGCGTTGGTCGTGCATTCGGGCACGCACTGCGCCGGGGTGGTCGCGGTGGGGGTGGTGGTGGTCTCGCCTGGCTTGCAGGGCAGCTGCGCGGCGCCGTCGGGGCAGTAGCTTCCGTAGCCGCACTCGGCGCAGCCGCCGGGGGCGGTGGCGTTGGGGTAGTAACCGGGAGAGCAAGCGATGGCGGGGTCTGCGGTTTGTTGGGGTTTGGGAGGTTTTATTGACGGTTGGGGGAGGTGGATGGCTGAATGGGCCGCGGCCTGTGGGGGGCAAAGGCAGAGAGGTTTCTGCCGGGCAGGCAAAGCGTCAAAGTGCCAATGCCAAACGTGGAGCAGAACAAAACGAACAGCGTCGAAGGAGAACGAGGCAAGGAGCCCAACCCACCCCCAAATGCGACGCAGCAGAAGTTGCGCTTCTCCCCCCGCTGCCGCTTGAACTTGCGGGTCCAAAGCAGCGCGCGGCAGCCGCCGCCGCCGCCGCCGCAGAGATCGTTGTAGCGGTCGCAGCCGGCAGAGTTGGACGCTGCGGCGGTTTCGGCGTTTTTTTGCTTGTTTGGGGGGGGGTGGGCGGGTTGGGGTTTGCATCCGGACGGGGGCTGAGGGGTCGCAGCCGGGGGAGTTTGACACTGCGGCGGTTTCGGCGCTTTCTCTTTTTCCGTTTGTGGGTGTTTTGCCCGTGGCGCTCGCCGGCCAACCCCCGCCGCCCATTAACTCTAAAAAAACCCACAGTATAGCTCAACCCGTTCCTGCGCAAAACCTGATTCAAAAGCCAGCCCTCCTGAGAATCTCGGTGGACCCTCCCCTACAAAAAATGCCCTCCCAAAAAAGGACCCTCCCCTGTAAAAAGGGTCCCTAAAGAATGTCCCCCCCTCCCCCCAAAGCCCCCCCATATAAGGACCCTCCCCTAAAAACCCCGCACCCGCAAAGTCGACGCAGACCTCCCCGCCGGTCTTCTTCAGCTTGCCGATGCGCACCTGCAGGTTTTCGGGGTTTTGGTTTTGTTCAGGTGTTGGCGATTCAATGGTTGTATTCAAGTTGTATTCAGGTTTTGATGAGCCGGTAGGGGTCAAATCCGTCGAGCCGCAGGGTTTTGAGGCAGATTCTGGCCCCGCCGCTTCAGTTTCCACAGGCGCCTGTACCCCAATCTCGAAACGAATGAAAGCGCGGCAGGTTCAACCCAAGCTGTGAAAACAAGGTAAGAAAAAAACCCACGATGACGCGGGTGCCGTCGACCTTGGCCTTGCGGGGCCTGCTGCCGGCGACGGCCCACCTTTGATATTGGGGGCGCGGGGTTTGTTTGGGGCGCGGTGAGTCAGTGTGTGCCCGCGCCGCTCTAGAGCCGGGCCGTGCTTGGCCTTTGGGGTTGTCAGATTCAAGCCAGCGCAGGGGCCCAGCCATGCAACCCAGGCATATGAAAAGCTGGACGGTTGCGGCAGGCAGGCAAAACCGGGGTTTCGGGGGATTGGGGGATTACTAATGCCAGCGACTCACTTGACGCTCTTGCGGACCGATTTTTGGGCGCAGGTGGAGCCGTTCGGGGGGTAGATGATCAGGCGCTTGAGCCTGGGGGTCTTCTTGGCGCCCTTGAGGCAGCACCTGGGGTTTTTGGGCGAGGGGGGGCGGGTGTGGGGGGGTGCTGTTGTTGGAGGGGGGCCCGGCCGAAGTGCCGCCCCGTGCAGCACGAAACCAGAGCCGGCGCCGCGAGGCAAAAAACTCTCTCTCGTCCCAGAAGGCAAATTAAAAACCCTCCCACCTCACATAGAAAGCCCCAAATTCGAGTATAAAAACCCGCAAAAAACTTGAAAAGCCCCCCCCCCCCCGCCCACCCACCCCCACCTGTCCACGCCCTGGGTGCAGTCGTTGTTGACGGCGATGTCCCAGCACGCGCGGGAGCCGTTGTTTTGGGTGCCCTTGAGAGGGTTTCGGGGCGGGGGCGGCGTTTTTGGAGTTGAGGGGGGGCTGGGGTCTGAGGAGAGGGCGTCACCAGGGCCGCCGCAGCGCCGCGCCGCCGCAGCGCCGCAAGTTTGTTTGGGAGGCGGCAGGCCGCCGCCGGCCGCTGCGGGGGCCGCCACCCCCCCCGTGCCCCCCGGCTCTGCTCTGCTGCCCGTGAGCCCGCTGCTTCGGGGGCCGTTCGGCAGGGGGGCCCCAGTGCCGGCGCGCGGCTGCCGGGCAACGTTACTAAGCACCCCCCAACAGTCGGGCCGGCCGCCGCCCCCGCTGCGCACCGAGCGGGGACGCCGCCGACGCCAGAGCGGCCCAGAGCACCAGGGCTACCGCTGAGAGCCTCATCGCGCCCTCAGCAGGGGGCGGGAGGCCCCGGGCGTGGCGGTCTTGCCGGCGGTCGTCGCCGGGTGCCGTCGAAAGAAGGTGCCAGCCCGCAATCCGAGGAGCGGGGTTGATTCGAGCCGCAAAAATGTGCAAGAAACAATCGCGGCGCCGCCAAAACGGCGCCCGCCGGGTTTACGGGCGGGGTTAGGCGCCACGTCCCGGGTGACTCCGCGCCGGGAGGGCCCCCGCAGAAGGTGGGAAGGAGTCAAAAGGCGTCGGGGTATCGATTACAAAATCCTGGTGGATCTCCGTGTCCCGGGAGGCCGGGGCCCCTGCGGCAGGTCGGCGACTGTTGGGCCCGCGCCCGCCGGGCACTGGCCGCTGCCGCTGCCAGCTTTGCGCGCGGCGCGCCCGGGCCCGCGGCGACCGCGGGGCCACTCTGCCAGCGTGCCGCTTGTTTGAAACCGCCCCGAATGCGCGGCACGGCGGCCGAACGCGCTTCCCTCGGGCGCCGCCGGGCCCCGCTGCCCGGCCCGGCGGCGCCACCCGGGATGCGGGCAGGCCAGGGCCCCGTTGCTGCGGGGCGCCGCCCATTCGCTCGCGTCTCATCCTGCCCCCGCTGGACCCTTGTGCCCTGCGGACAAGCAACCAATGGCCACATATGGCAATCCCAAAACGCAGCGGAGGCAGCGGGCGGGAGGCTTTCCGCGCGGCCTTTTGGCGCCCGCGGCCGCGCGCGCCCGCGCCGCGCCTCGCTATGCGGGACGCGGGGGCCGCGCCCGTGGTGGCACCGCCAAAATCGCGCCCGAAGCCGCAATGGGAATCGAAAAGCAGCGGGCGTTTGCGCCGCCCTGCGGCGAGCCCGCGCTAAAAGTCAGGCGCGCGTCTGCCATCAGGTTGCCGGGTGGGTTTGCCCCTTGGGGTGTCATACGGCGGGCTTGGGGGGCCTCCAACGGGCGCCGTGCGCGCGTGCGTTTGCGCCGCGCCCGCGGCGGCCCGCGGCGGCGGGACGCACTGCGCGCCCGTCACTGGCCGGAAAATGCGGCGGCACGCCGCGGGGCTGGCCCGGTGACTTTCGACCCTGGGCTCTTTTAGCAGCATTCCCCGCATTGAAGCGCCGTCGCCTTCCGCTCTGGGGCCGCCGGCGCGTGCAAATTTTGAGCGCGGCAAGTTTGGAGCGCGCGCAAGTTTCCAGCGCGGCCCGTCGCGCATTGAACAACCGGGAAACGCGTCTTATTTTCACGGCCCCATGGTCGGTCCCCGCGGCTGACAGCGGCGATGGCGGCCGGGGTGCGCGCAGCGCCGCCGCTGCTGCCGCACCCGGGCGGCCGCAAAGCGCGGGCCGCGGCGCTGCGCGGCGCCCCGAGGCTGGGCGTCGCCGCCGCGGCGGCCGCAGTGCTGGTGCTGGCGCTTTCGTACACGCTCTCCGAAGGCGGGGAGCGGGCGCGGCTGGCAGCCGACCAGGCGGATGGGAGGCTCTTTGTGCTCGCCTTTTACTTCCCCCAGGTGGGAGGGGCGGCTGCGGGGTGTTGCCAGCGGCTGCGGGGTGTTGCCAGCGGCTGCGCGGTGTTGCCAGCGGCTGCGGGGTGTTGCCAGCGGCTGCGGGGTGTTGCCGGGGGCTGCGGGGTGTTGTTTGGCAGCTGGCCTGCGTTTTGTTGAGGGCTGCAACCGGCTCAGGCGTTTGTTATTGCAGCCATGTGGGGTGTTTTTGAGGGCTGCAGCGCACAGGCAGGTTTGTTTTGCAGCTGGCTCTGGCGGTTTTGAGGCTGCAAGCAGGATGGAATGTTTTTGAGCGCCCTTGAGCGCTGCGGGGTGTCTCCAGGGGTCAGCAGGCTGCTATTTGAGGGGGGCGGCTGTTTTTTTGCTATTGAGCTGTTTTGGGGGAGGATCTTTTGAGGGCCTGCACTTGCAACTGTCGCGACATCGGTACAGGCGGGCGGGTGCGCACACACACAACCCTCATGCACGCGCACGCACAACCCTCAAAAAAACGCGCACCCCTCACACGCGCGCGCGCACGCGCAGCCTTCACACACAGGCACACGCAAACGACCCCCCCCCCCCCCCCCCCAAAAAAAAACCCGAAAAACAGTTCCACCCCATCCCCGAAAACGACGCCATCTATTTCGAAGGCTTCTCCGACTGGGCCCTGGTCAAAGACGCCCCCCCCACCAACCGCCTCGGCGCGCCCGTCAAAAAGCCGGCCCCGCCGCTGGGCTACTACGACCCCCGAGACTACATCGTGCGCCGCGCCCAGGCCCAGCTGGCGCGCGACTACGGGCTGGACGGCTTCATCTACTACCACTACTGGCTGGAGAACAAGCTGGTAATGGGCGAGGTGATCGACCGCATGCTGCTGGACGGCCAGCCCGACCTGCCTTTCGTCCTGTGCTGGGTGAACGAGTCCTGGCAGCGCAAGTTCTACGGCATGGAGCGGAAGGTAACCTTTGAGCAGAAGTTCGACGCGCCCGCCGACCACGCCGCCTACCTGGCTCGCGTGTTCGAGTCGCCGCTGTACCTCCGGGTCGACGGCCGGCCGCTGCTCATCGTCTACACGCGGGACATGCCGCAGTCGTACCTGTCGGCACTACAGGACGGCGTCGAGGCGCTGACCGGGCGGCGCATGTTCATAACGTCGTGCCTCATGACGCTCGAGGACATGTACCGGCTAATGCCCGGCGCGGATGCGTTGGTCGAGTTCCACCCCAACCTGAACCCCGGGTGGGGCCAGAACCGGACCATTTGCGGAGTGCACCCGAGGCACGGGCTGACGCCAGAGCTGGTGGAGCACCCCGATTTGGGGCTGCCCGTGTGGCGGGGCGGGCTGACCCCCCCCCCCCCCCCGCCACTGCCACCACACACACAAACTGCCAGCACCAGCAAAACCGCAACCACAGCCACCCACAACCACAACTGAACGCACCCTCACCCCTGCAAACACGGAAACAGGTACCCCAACACCACAAACTACGGCCAGGACCTGGCCCTGGCGGAGCAGTGCCCCTACCCCATGACAGCAGAGGGCTTCTTCAACGTGACCGTCCCCCGCCTCCGCGCCGCGATGTGCGAGGCGCGCTCCGGGGACGCGCTCTACGCGGTCTTCGCCTGGAACGAGTGGGGGGAGGGCGCCGTGCTCGAGCCCAACACGGGCGAGGGCGCGAGGCTCGGCGAGGCGCTCGCGCGCGCGCGGCGCGAGGCGGAGCGGCTGCACGGCGAGGACCGGGCGTCGGGGCGCTGCCGGGGCGCGCCCGGCGCGGCGGGCGGGGGCGGGGGCGCGGCGGGCGCGCCGGGCGCGGGGGGCGCGGCGTCTCCGCCGCCGCTGCGGATACGGCCCGGGCATGGCGACGGCGTCGGCGACGCACCCGCGTAATGTAAATGTGTCAATGTGTTTGACTTGCTTCGCGGCCTTCACACCACCATGAGCCGGCTGCCAAAAACGCGCAAGCACTTGCAGCCGGCTCAAAACCATGAGCGGGCTGGCTGAGTGTGTGGGCACGGGTTTGCAGGGCTTGCAGTCCGCTGGGGGGTCTGCTTGCAGGGATGATACAAAAATCACCGTACGAAAAAACCGTCCTGAGGCGCGCAGCGGGGGGCGCGGCGCCGCCCCTGTGCAAGCAGCGCCCACAACGCAAGCAGCGCAGCAACGCAGCAGAAGGACGCCAAGGCCCCCGCCAAACCCCCAGTCCGCAACTCAATCGCGTGCCCTGCCCACCGAGTACCCTGCCCCTGCCAAACCCCCGGCAGCTGCCAGTCCACACACCACACGCAGGCACACACGCCAGGCTGCTTGCGTCGCGTGTCGCCAGCCCGGTTGGCACTGCATCGTTACTCATCAATAGCGCAGCAGGCCGCGCGCATTCGCACCGGCGCATAAGCGCCGGGCATTCGTGCCGCCCCTTCCCCTTCCGGCCCTCCGAGGCCGCAGCCCCGCCGGCGCCGGCCCCCGCGCGTGGGGGGCGGCGTTTTGAGTTCAGTTCCGATGACGGAGAACGAATAGCCAAAAGAAAAGCATCGATTAGCCAGGTGCGTGCGTTATGTTTTTTTCCCGGCAAGGATGCCGCCGGCTTGCTCAAAAGCACATGCCTTGATTGGATGGGGGGCGGGCGAGGGCCGAGCCCAATGTAAATGGTGCGTCGCCGGCAACTGTCGCGGTTTGCCGCAACCGAAAAGCCCAAAAAAGACGCACTCGCGACCGCGGCGCGTTTCCAGGGCCCCTCAGGCGAGGGCCGCCGCAGACGGAAGGCGGGGCAAAAGGCGTTTTTTGGGGTGCGGCCACGCCACCAGACAAGGGGGGAAAGGTATCCTGGGGATTCCGCATCTGAAACAAACACACGCCCGCGAAACGCGGCGCCGGCGAAGAGGCGGACAGAGGGAGGGGCCGAAAAGGTGCGCCGGCGCGGGGCGCGGCGCCCGGTTGGGGTCCTGAACGGCTGCAGCCCATTGGTGAAAGCGCATCGGGGGGTGGGGCCGCGGCGGGGCGCCCACAGCATCAAATGAGGCCGCCCCTCAAATGAGGCATTTTATCTTTTTGAATCCACGGGAAGCGCCGGGTCGAGGGCGCCCCGTGCCGCCCGGCCGGCCGGGGCGGCGCCCCCGTCGGCGCGCCCGCGCGCGGGGGTCGGGACATGTTGTTGATCGCATGCGGTTTTTGATGCGGTTCGGTCGGGGGGTTCACTCAAATGAATCGACCGGGGCCAAACGCGCCGGCGCGCGCCGCGCCCCGCGCCGCCGCGGCCCCGCCGCGGTCCGGGGGCACGGCGCGGCGCCGGCGCGCTTCGCGGCACGCTTAGCAGCCGTTGCCGGTCTTCTTAGCCATCAGGGTGGCGGGTTGGTTGACGAACGGGCCCTCGACGGGGCCGGTGGTGAGGCCGGCGTAGACGCGGAGCGCGCAGGCCTCGGTCTTGAGGGTGGCGGAGGCGGCGCCCTCGATCTTGTTCAGCACCTGGGGGGTTTAGTGGGGTTTAGAAGGGTTCGGGATTCTGGGTTTGGGCTTGGGGGTCTTGAGGTGGTTGATTTCACCCAGGCTTTTTCGGCGGGTGATTTCAGGAGCGGCCTGGCCCTCGGAGCGGCCGAGCCCTTCCAGCGGATCAAATGCCCCCTTCCGCTGCCCACCGGCCGACCCTCACCCAACCTCAAAACTCGACAAATCCCACAAATCCAAAGGCTGCCCCACTCCCGGGTTTGGGGTTTAGGTTTTAGGGTTCAAACCCTGCGTGCCGCGCACCTGCATGGTGCTGGTGTAGGAGGCGAGGCCCATGTCGAAGGAGGCAAAGGCGGCGAGGGTGGCGGCGGTGGGGTCCACGGGGCCGGAAGCCGCGGCGCCGGTGCCCAGGTAGATGACGCCGGTGCGGAGCTGGTCGACCTTGTTGGCCTGTTTGTGTTGCGATTTGTGTTCGAATATTGAAAAGGAGGCGGAGGGGTGTTTTCGGCTTGGGGCTTGGGGTTGTGGAGCTGGGGAGCGCTTGGCTTGGGTTTCCGCCACCGCACGCGCAGCACACACCCTCCCCGAGGCCACTAAACCGACCGGCCCTTGACCCAGTAACTACTAGCCGCCCCCGCGCCCACCTTGAACTTGGCGTAGCTGGTGGTGTTGCTCTGGCCGAAGCAGTACTGAGCAAAGCCGGAGGCCTTGGCGCCGTTGAAGAGCTTGCTCTTGAACTGGAGGGGGGGCGGTTGAAGGGGGCGGCGAGGGCGAGAGGGGGGGAGAGGGGGTGAGGGGCGTGCGGCGGCCGGGGTGCTCCGGTGGTTGGGAGGGCGCATGCATGCGGGCGCCCCCAAGCCGGGCACGCGGGGGGGGGGGGGGGGGGGGGGGGGACAGCCGCCTGTTGAAAGGCCCCTCGCCCACGCGCCGGCGCAGGCAGGGCGCGGGGCTGCGGCAGGCGCGGGGCGGAGAGCCGGCGCGCGCGCCGCCGCGGCGGCGCGGCGCGGCGCGGTCGGTCGCGCCAACCGCTGGACGGCACAGTCACCCCGCCGTCCACCCGCCGCCCCCGCACCTTGGTGGGCTTGCCCGTCGACTGGCACAGCGAGCCGAAGCTCGTGGCGGCCTCGCTGGCGAGGACCATGGCGGCCAGGAGGACCAGGGAAAGGACGAGCTTGGCCATGGCGGCTGGTTTCCTGCGCGGTCGGGGGGAGTGGTCGGCCGCTCAGTTGGCGCCTGATCGCTCTCCGGGCGGTACGAACGGGGCTGCAAGACCCCCAAACGCGGAATGTCTCGGCCGCGAGGGGGATTCCTCGGCCCCCAGCGGGGTCGTGAGCCCCGCCGTGGTGTTACGGCAGGCCCACGCACCTGATTTGAAGCGTGGGTGGCTTCGAGAATCAAGATTTTTGATTGCCCTATAAACCTCTTCGCGGCGCGGGGGCAGCAAAAGGCTGCTTTTCGCGGCCACGGGTGACCGTCTCCGGCCGGACAGTGGCCGCGGGCCGGCCGGGGCCCGTGTAATCCCAGAAGCGAGATTTAGCAAGCATCCATAAATGATGGGCTCCCGGTCGGCCGCGCGTGGCCGCGGACGGCGCGCCGCCGACGAAGGGCGGCCTCGTACGCTGAAGGTGAGTCACCCACCACCTGCCGGAGGCCTTTGCGCCTCCCACATGCCTCCCAGGGACACGGAAAGCCTCAATGTATTGCGAATCACAGCAGCAGCAGGGTTGCAACGCTCACGGCGCGGCTGCGGTCGCGGCGCAGCGCGCGGTGCAGCGCGGTCAGAGCGGCCGCGCGAGCCACCAGAGCGTCCGCAACAGCGACAGCCTGCCCCCCCCCCCCCCCCCCCCCCCCCCCCCCCCCCCCCCCCCCCCTCGCACCAAGGTGCAGCCAGCCACTGTGCTCCACAAACTCCACGGCACACCCGCCGCTCTGTTCCACACAGGTCACATTTACACGCAGGCATTATCTACCCTCTGCAGCTTTTCGGTTGCCTGCGCCCAGCGGCGCGGAGGGGCCCTGCTAAACTCTAAACCCTTACAGCACCTAAGAAGGAGAGGCTGAGGTCGGGGGCGCCGCTTGACCCGCCGCAAGCGGCGGGTCGCGCGAACCAACGTCCGGCAGGGGGGGCGGGTGGTCGGGGAGGAGGGGGGCCGCGGCGCCGCGTTTGGGGCCGGCCCCAATACGCCCAGAGCGCCTTCGAATGTCCGATGAACCGACAGAGCAGCCAGGCATTTGGGGGGTTGGGAGGTTGGAATCCGGACCCAGAAAGCTCAGAGCAATGCATGCGCGGGCCACAGGCGCGGCGGCGGGCGCGTCGCTCGCTGTAGCGCCGCGCCCGCTGCTCGCGGGGCCAATTACAAAAGCCGAGAGGGCGAGGGCACAGAAAAAGAAAGGCTGGACTAGAAACCCCAGGAAAATTTGGGATTCAAAAGGGAGAGAGAATGGGAGAGCGCGCGGCGCGCCCTCCGTGCGCGCGTTTGGGCGCGCGGCAGCTGCTGCGGGGTGGTGGCGTGCGCGGATACGTGCAGAGGACGCGCGAGCCTCCCGCGCCGCAACCAGCCGCCGTTTGCACCCGGGAGTGGGGTTTGTCGACCTCAGACCCAGGAGTGCGCCCGCACCCCCTTCTTCCTTATCTCCAAAAAGAGCTGCATGCTCTCGGCCAGCCCAATGCCTTCGTCCAGCGTGCCGCCCCAATACGGCCGCATCGGCGGGAAGTTCACATCTGGCGGTTTTTTTATTTCGGTTTTGTGGGCGAGGCGGGGCAAAACGTTGGTGCGCGCCTTGCGTAAGCGGGTTGCTGTTTGCCGTTTGGGAGGGAGGTGCAGGGGCACAAAACATGCCGGCATCCGGGAACCAAACGACGCCGCAACCCAAACCGCGCGGTAACCGGGGGCCAATGCGGGCGGGCCGGCGGTCCGCCCATCGCCCCGCGGCGGTTGGGGTGACAAATGGGCGGATGCAACAGGGGGACCCACGGTGTTCAAAGAAGAACTCGTCCACAAGTTTGACCGCCTCTGGGTCTTCGGTCAGCGCCTTCAGTATCGGGATCTCCACGGCTGCGGCGTCGATGTCGAGCTTGAACACCACAAAGTCCCCCGGCTTTGCCAGGGACTTGAGGATGTTGACCTGCGGGATTGAGTTTTGGGTTTGGGGGCTTTTGATTTTGGTTCTAGTTGTGAATTTGAGTTTGGGGTTTGGTTTGGGGTCGGCAAAGCTGAGCTTTCCAAACAGGACAGGCTTCAATGCATCAAACGTTTCAAAAGCAGCGCGGTGCAAAGCCCACCGCGTGGGAGGGGTCCTTTGTGTCGGTGGTGGCGGGGATGTTAAAGTAAGAATACACCTTGAGCAGCTCCTTTGGCACCTCGTTGAAGATCTGTTTGTGTTGAGTTTGGTTGGTGCAATTGGTCTGCTGTTAGGGTTTTGCAATTTGTTGGTGTTTTTGTGATGCGGGCCGCGAGGCTTTGAGAAGGCAGCTTTGGCGTGAGCCGCGCCGGAGCCGGGCGCGCGGCGAGCAGCACGAAAGGGGATGCGCAGCGCGGCGCACGCCGGCCGGACGGAGGCCCCGCAACCGCTCAGCCCACCTCGTTCCCAACCCCAAACCCAAAACCCCAAACCCCAGCAAATCCCCCCGACCCACCTCGGCCGGCGACATGGCGCGCGCCTCCCATTCAAACATCCGGTCAAACGGCAGGCCAGCGGCCGCGTAGCTCCGGACGAACCAGCTTTGACCGGGCTCTTTGTCGGACTGGCGGTAGGCGGTGGCCCCGAGATCGAAGAAAAACACCTGGGGGTAGGGTTTAGGGTTTAGGGTTTAGGGTTTGGGGTTTTTGGTTTGGGGTTTGGGGTTTGGGGTTTGGGGTTTGGGGTTTGGGGTTTGGGGTTTGGGGTTTGGGGTTTGGGGTTTGGGGTTTGGGGTTTGGGGGTGGGGAGGTGGGGTGGGCGATGGGGGTGCTTGGGCGCGTTCGATCCAGGGCACTTGGGGCCGGGCTTGCGGCGCCGCGTGCGCGCCTGCTTCTGTGTGCGGCCAGCTCGCGCGGTTTGATTGGTTGAGCCAAACGCAAGCAGGCCTGCAGCCCTTCAAACCATCGTGCGTCACCAACTGCCCCATTTTTGGCTGCTCTGCCCCTGGTACAACACCACACGCCCGCAACGCCAAACATGGACAGCGATCAGCAGCCCCCCAAGCCCCACCTGGCACTCCCGCCGCTCGCAGTCGCCCCGCGCCCCGCGCACCGAATCCACCCCCTGCCGATTGGCCAGCAGCAGGTAGGTCCTGCGGTTTTTTCGAATTTCGAATTCGAGTTCGAATTCGAATATTTGATGGGTTTGAGGTGTAAGTCAAGCCCTGACAAGGGTAGGTGAAACGGCCCGAACGCCACGCTCGGCCCCGCCGCTGAAAAAACCCATACGCCGGGCGCGCCTGTTGTAAATGACGGCCACCACCCTGTCTGTGTAAACCTCGCTCGGCGCGAATTTGTTTTGGCTGCAGAAGTTGTAGGGGTGGCGCAGGCCGTGGGCCAGGGGCTCTATCCAGTCGGTGTGCTCGCTGCTGGTGCCGTCGTCGCATTTGACTGCGGGCGGGTTTTTTTGACGGTTATTCGGGGCGGTCGGTTTTGGGGGAGCATTTCGTTTTTCCGTTCTTCCGCCGGGCGGGTCTTGGCAGCGGTCCGGGCCTGGCCATGCGGTGCGGCTGCTTTTGGGGCGCTGGGCAGTTTCGCGTCCGCGCGAGGGGGCCGCGCGCCGGGGCGCACCTGTCGTTACGAATTTCGAAAAGACCGAGGGGTCCAGCCCCGCCGGCGCCTCTGCCGGCTTTTTGTTCGCCGACGCGATGCCGTTGAGCCATTTTTCCATTAGCTCATTCTGTGGGGGACCGGCCGGGCGCGGGGTTTGGGGTGCTTGGCTTCTCGGTGGGGTTTCGGGTGGGGGGAAGGGGGGCTGGGCGCCCCGCTGCATGTGGGTCAACCCCAGGGGTGACGGCAGGCGGCGGGCGCATCAGGCGGGGCCGCCTTAGGCGCGCGCGGCGGAGCCCCGCGTTGGGGCGGCCCCCCCGCCGCGCCGGCGCCCGCCGGTCTGCCCCGGTCTGCGCGCGCGCGCGCGCCGCCGCCGCCGCGGCCGCCGCCGGGCGCGGCCCGGGCCCGCGCGCGCGGCGGGGCGGGCCGCGGCGCCTCGAACCAAACACAACCAGGAGATCAGGGCCCGGTCCACAGCAGGGCCAGCTGGGCCGTCCCAGCCTGATTGCTTGCGCCGGCTGCACCGCACGGGCGCACGCACACGTGGCGGCGGCGCGCGCGGGCGCGGGGCGCGCGCACCTGCTCCGGCGTGTCCGCGTGCTTGCAGAAGTCCTTGGACCATGCCGCCGCGTTTTTGAGCCACGTGCTTTCGTATTCAGAGCTTTCGTAGACTGTGCTCGACTCGCATTTGCGTCCCGCCCCGGCGCCGGCGCCGGCGGCGCCGGCGCTGCTGCTGCTGCTGCTGCTGCTGGCGCCGCCGAGGCCGCCGCTGCCGCCGCTGCCGGACAGGCGCACAACGAATCTGCGGGAGAGCGCGACGGAACGCTGAGCGGGGCGCGCGGGCCGCGGGCTGGGCGGGGGTGGGGACGCGACAGCCCCTGGGTTACACCGCACCGTTCCGACCCAGCGCAGCCGCTTGGTCGGGTGATGAGCGCGAGCATCAAGCCCAGCGTCACGAGGGCCAGCAGCGGCACGATCAGCCCGTGCCGGGTCTGCAGTGTGTTCGACATTGCGGTCCGGCCGTGCCGCCTCCAATACAAATGGTGAGGTTTGCTGCAATATACGTGTGGTATGCCCTCGAGGATGAACGAGCGCCGGCGGGGGCGCTGGCTGGCGTCACCGCGTTTTGGCCTGCGCCTAGTGCGCGGCCAGCGCCCCACCCCCCCTCTTCCCAGCCCTTCTGCGGCAGCAGCCGCCCCTACCCAAACGGCGCCAACCTGCTTTCTTTGCGGCCGGGCGGGGCGGGTTGGGACGCCCCACCGCCGCCGTTGGCTGTCCCGCTTTCGGCGGCCGCAGGACCCCACTCTGCCGCCCGGCACGCTTGCTTGCTTGGGCTTGGGCGCGGGGGGGCGAGGATTGCCAGCGCGCCGGACGAGTCCAGCAACGCAACTCAGATTGCGGCCGCCAGGGGTAACGCTATCAACGCTTTAGAGGCCGGCGCGGAGGTGACGGATGGAGCCACCGACGGCGGTGTGTGCGTGCCCCCCCCCCCCCCCCCCCCCCCCCGGGGCCCCTTCCCCGCACAGCGGGCCCGGGACGTTCCGTGGCATTCGGAATACAATTACACTGGGTGGGGGTGGGGCGGCCGCAAAGGTTGGGGATGGAGGGGCGGAGGCCCCGACGCAGCGGCCTCGCCAAATCGTTGCTTTCCGCAGCGATTTGGCTTCCGCGCGCGCGCGCGCCCGCAGTGCTCTGCGATACGGCCGCGGCGGCGGCGGCGGCGGCGGCGCTGGCGGCGGCCGCGGCTGCGGCGGCGGCGGCGGCATGCGCATGCGCGCTGAGCAGCCAGTGACACATAAACTTGACTCGCCGCGTCGCCGGCGCCGGCGCCGTCGCGGCCGGTACGGACACGGGTGACGCCGCCCCGCGGCGCGAGAGAACTGGCGAGGTGCGCCGGTGTCCGGGCAGTTCAGTTTGTTCGCGCGATTGCACAGACACAATCTGCCCGTCTGCTGGCGCCGCGGACGCCCCACCGGCACAACGGGCCGGCACGGGGGGCAGCGCGGGGCTTCAATTTCGGGCCGCGAGCCGCCGAAGCAATCCCATTTCTTGGCGCGTGCCAATCAGCCCGTCCTTTTCCCGCCCGCGCGCGCCGGCGCCGGCGCACGCACCGCCGCGCCGCGCCGCGCCGCGCCGCACCGCACCGCTCACGGCGCCCGTTCGCGCCCCGCGCGCCTTCGGCGCGCCGGCCCTCCCCCGGACCGCCCTGCGGCGCATTCGGGCGGCCCACGGCCGGCCAGGCGTTTGGGACAGCGGCCCCCTCCCTACCCTCCCGCCCGGCGCACCGCGCGGCGCGGCCGGCGGCGCGGCGCGGAGCGGCCCCCCTCCCCCGCGGCCCGCCAAGGGTGTCCCGCCCCGCAGCGGGGTCTAAGGTTCGGGCCTTGAACCCCAAGCCCCGGGCCTTAAACCCCGACCCCCAACGGTCGAAGCATGGGCGCGTCCTCGCCCCCGCCGTCCCAGCGGCACGAGCAGCGCGGCGCCCCCCGCCGCCGCCGCCCCTGGCGCTGGCTCGCGGCGATGGCGGCGCTGTCGGCGGCGCTCTTCTCCGTGCAGCTGTTCTCCTTCGGCGGGGAGGGGCTCTCCTCGTTGGGCGGGGAGCTGTCCTTTCTGGAGGATGTTTTGGACGACGGGCTCAGCCTCGCGGGCAGCTTGTTCGAGGGCGGCGGCGGCGGCGGCGGGCACGGCGGGCGGCGCGGCGTCTGCGGGGCGCGGCCGGCGAGGGGGCGGGTGTTTATGAGCTACACCGTCGTTTACGGTGGGTTGGGGCTTTCGCGGCTTTGGTTTTGTATTATGGTTTTGGGCTTTACGGTGAATTTGTGCCTTGGCCTGAACCCAACCCCCCCAACGCAAAAAGCCACCCCCTTGGCCCAACCCTACCCACCCACCAACCAGCTAAACGGCCACGTCAACGCCCTCACCATAGCCCACGCCTCTCCCCTAAACCCCCCCCCCCACCCCATACCCAGGCCTGTGCAACTAGCTCAACGGCCAAATAGCCCACGCCTCAGGGCGGGCGCGATGGACGCCCGGCGGCGGCACGGGCAGGAGGCGTGCCTCGTCCTCGAAAGGGGCATCCCATTCTGGAGCCTCCACACAAACACGTGCGGGGGGGGTTCGAACTGATTTCGCCGCTTCGCGCGCGCGCTTTGGCCGCAAGCTGGGAGCTTTCGGGGCCGGGCCGGCCGGGTTTCTTTGGCTGGGCGGCTTTCAGCTTCACTTTTTTATGCCATTTCCCCCCAGCATGCTGGGCGTTTTGGGGGGTGGGGGGGGGGGGGGGGGGGGGGGGGGGGGGGGGGGGCTCGGCTGTTCGGGCTTTCCAGCTGGAGCTTGAAAGGGCTAGGAGGGGCGGCAAACGGCGCCGCCAGCACCGAAACCCTCACGTTCCCCCTAAAACCCAAAGGGTGGCAAACGTAAATCGGCCCTACATTCAAAACCTCGAACCCCCAACCTAAAAAACACCAAAAACAGGACTGCGAATTTCACGTACAACTCTGCGCGCTCGCTGGCGTTCAACTCCACCGTCGAGGCGCTGGCCGAGGAGGTGGCGGCGGCGATCGGCGGCGCCTTCAACGGCGCGCACATGCGGATTGAGATTGATATGGGGCTCAAGGCAGAGGTGGGGCCGGGCTTTGGGCCTTTATCCCATGCGCAGCCACGCCCAGTTCTGTTGGGCTTCCTGGTTTGGGAAAAAGTATGCCTTTCGGCCTCTGTTACCCAGCCCTGCAACTAGCCCTTCGTTGCGAAAATACTCTGATTCCCTGCACCCTAAGCCCTAAACACCACTGCACCCAACACTACAAACCCCACCAACAGCAAGCCATGCCGGAGTACATTGCGGAAATGCGGCGGCTGGGGTTCAACGCCTCTGTCCCCCTGTACGCCGCGTCCGGACTGCTCACCTACAACGACACGCGGGGTGGGTGGTGCCCGCTGCTGCTCGCGTGCTGGTTTTTTCCCTTTTGCTTCCTCGCTTTGCTTTTGGTTGGGGCATTTTCATCCATGTGCCCACCCCGTATCACAACGCGCACAGCCTATAAAGCAGTTGTGCGTCTCCCAAAACTGAAGGGCCGCAACAAACACAATCAAACAAAAAAAGCCTTCCGGAGGATGGAGGCGGCCCTGAAGACCGCCGGTGTTTGCAGCCGCGTGCTGGCAAAGGAATTTCTGATCAGCCCAGACCGCCTGGCAGGTGCGGCGGGGGGTTTGAGGGTGTGAGGGGATGCGCATTCCCAGCGCTCTGGGAAACGGCGCGCGTTGGGTTGCACACAGCGGAAAACACACACCCTGGGGGGCAACCACGCAAACTGGAAGCCTGGCTGTGGGCGCGTGTTCAACGGCCCTTCCCCCCCGCCCCCAGCACCTGCGCCCGCACTCCTGCCCCAACACGCCTTCCCACGCCATTCACCCCCCCCACTCCCTACCACCTCCCAGGCCTCCACTCTGAGCAGCTGGCCCTGGTCGACCTGCTGGTGCTCACCCGCTCCGCCCGCCTCATCGGCCACAAAGCCTCCACATTCTCCTACTTTGCGCGCGACCTGCGCGCGCTGCGGGCCATTCGCATCCTCGAGGCCCGCGCCGCCGCCGCCGCCAACGCGACGGCCGCCGCGGCCGCCGCGGCCGCCGCGGCCGCCGCGGCCGGCGGCGGCGGCGCGGGCGCTGGCGCCGGCGCGGCCGGGGCGGCCGGGGTCGCAGGCGCAGCCGGGGCCGGGGCGGCGGCCGCTGCCCCGGCCGGGGGCGCTCCTTGGCCTTCCGGGCCCGAATGGTTCGACTCTGAGCCGGATTTGTTCGACCCCGAAACCGTTGGGCTGCTGCCGGAGGGGCCGGGGTTTGTCAACGCGGACGGCCTCATGAGCATGGCGCCCTTCGCGCCCGGGTGACGCGCGCAGCCGGGTGACGCGCGTCGCCGGGCGGCGCGCGTCGCCGGGCGACGCGCGTGTCACCACCGGCGCGCGCACGCACGGCGGCTGCCAAGCCGCATAGCCCCCAACAGCGGCGGCGCGGCAGCCGGCCGGCTCCGAAAAAAGACGCTCGGCGTGCAATTGCAAGGTTGAACAAGAAACAAAGCACTCCTGCCAAAAGTCCGCGGAAGGAACCCGACACAGTGCATAGCACGCACACACGCACTCCCTTCAAACCGCGGCGGCCCGCCTTTGCCTGTACTTACTGCCCCGAGCCCGTGGCCCAGCCCCGGCACAGGCCCCGCTTCCTCGCTGTTTGCGGCCCGGCTTTCAGCCCCTTTGGCCCTGTGGGGCCATTGGAGGCCTTTGGGGGCTGTTTTGGTCTTTTTAGGCCTTTTTGGGTCCTTTCAGCCCGATCAAATGCGTTCACCGCTCACCGCCTTAAGCCCACCAACTTTCCCCGCCCCTCCACGACCCACGAACCGGCCGGGCGCCCCCGTACTGACCGCCGTTTGACCGCCGCGGGCGCCGCGTTTGACCGCTACAAGAGCCGTTTGACCCCACCCCCCCGGGCGCGCCCCAAGGCGCTGACCGATGTCTACTGGGTAGGCAACCCCACCCCCCCACCCCTTGCGCCCGCATCCACGGTCCGAAATTTGAAACTAACCGCGCGGCCCGCCACCGCGCCGCCGCCGCCCCAACGCGGCCCGCCGCCCAACGCGGCCGTCGACGCTCAACGCCGCCGCCGCGGGCGCGCGCCCCAAGCGCGCGCGCCCTGTCCTGATCGGTAGCCTTTCAAAATGCCAACATGCACGCGCGCGCGGGCGCGCCGTGCCATGAGTGTGAATTGCATTTGCGGACTGCGCCGCCCGAGTGGCGGCTACGCGTGTAATGTATCTTCCGCGGGCTGTGCTCGTTCCTCCGAGGCTGTCCGCCTGACGCGTTGCCGCGCGTTGCGCTGGCGTTGCGCACCCGAGTGCCGCCAGCACCGCGCGCAGCCACAAACACCGACACCAGTCGCGACATCGCCGCTCGGAGGCGATCCGGAATCGGTGCGCCTAGGTTCTCGGGGCCGGAATCGGCTGGCGGGGCTCGGGAGTCGGGACAGGGCCGAAGCCCCAGCGCGGGGTCATCTCCTGCTCCAGAGCTGGCGCCCAGAGCTGGCTCAGCCCACATCTCACGCTGCCCGGCCGCCCGTCCCCACGCCCGCCCGCCCGCAGAGGCCCCCGCCCGTGGAGCCGCGCGATGAGGAGGCCCCCGTGATGCCGCCAAGGCGGCCATGATCCCGCCAAGGCGGCGATGCCGACGGCCGGCGCGCGCGCACGCTCGCGTGCGCGCGCGCCGGCGCCCTGCTTGCCGCGTGCGGGCCACCTGCACGCAGGCTTGAGCGGAGTTGAGTGAGTTGCTTTGCAGGCCGTTCCCCAATAAAATCCCGCCAAAAGCACCGCTGCCGAACCAGCCGTGTTGCCGAGGCTTGCCCAAAGGCCTGCACAAGCAGGCTGGCGGCCTTGCGGGAGCCCTACGGGGTCAGGCAGTTGCAGGGAACGATCGCAGATCGGACACCCTGTAACGAACCAACGAACCACCAGAAACGAGAAACCCCTCCTGCCGTCCCCATTCCGCGGCTCGGGCGGCGTCAGCCGGCGGCGGGGGTGGGCTCGCCAGCGCCGCCAGAAGCGCCGCCTCGAGCTCGCAGACGCGCGCCTGCAGCGCCGCCGCCTCTGCCTGCGCCGCCGCGGCCGCAGCGGTGCGGCCGGCCTCGGTGGCCGCCGCCCGCTGCCCTGCCGCCTTCACATCCCGCGCGCCTGCGTCGGCTGCCTCCCTCGCGGCCGCCGCGCACACCTCCGCCGCCGCCGCCTTGGCCTCCGCGGCGATCCGCCGCTCCTCCTCCTGCGCGGCGCGCGCGCTGGCCTCGTCGCGCGCCGCCTCCGCCGCCGCCGCCATGGCCTCCGCGGCGCGGCGCCGCTCCTGCTCCTGCTCCAGCTGCGCGCCCGCCGCGGCGCGCGCCGCCTCTGTGGCGGCGCTGCGCTCCTCGGCCGCGCGCGCGCCCTCCTCGCGCCGCTTGAGCTCGCCCTCGCGCTCGTCCAGGCTGCACGTGGGGCGGCGAAGGCGGCGCGGCCGTCACCGGCGGCGGGGGGCGGGGCCGGCAAGTGCGCTGCCGCGGCCGCGCCAACCCCGCAGCCGCGGCGCCCGTCTGCAGACCCCGTGCGTTTCGGATACTGCTTTTGTGCGTTCTTCGTTTCTGGCCTCACCTAGCGCTTTTGGACTGAGCAGCGAGCCGGGAGGCAGGTGCCATGACAGTAGCGCATGGCTGCGGCAGCACGTCAGCCAGCATGGCGGGCAGCCAGGCCCTGCATGCTCTGGAGGTGAAAATGGGAGCTGGTGGGGCCACGCCCGCACCGGTGCGCGCCCAGGCGGTGCGATTGAGGCGCAGGCGAGGGTGCCGGCAATGAGGTGCGGTGCGCCACCAACTAACATGCGAGGGCCACGACGACCGAAGCAATGGCGCCCCCCAGCTGCTGCCCTGATTTTTGCAACTTGAACATGCGTCATGCAGCACGCTCTGGAGGACTTGGAAAACGCCATACGTCTGCGCCAACGTTTGCCCTTTTGAGTTGCAATCCTGAAACGGTGGGTACTGCTTTACGGGCCCAAGACACCCCTTGCCTGCAACAGAGCATCCTTGTGTGCGGCTGCGAATGCACATGATCGCAGCTTGGGAAAACTGCTGGCCACTTGTTGCAAGGCGGGCTCGGTGTCTGGCTGCGCGCTGCGTCCTCAAAGCCGCTCACACTCAGAAACCTGGGCAGCCTGGCCTTGAATAGCATTGCGGTGTTGGCCACACCGCACCGGGCTGTTCCAATCCGTCTGGCAGCCTGCTCTGTGATTTTCCAATCCAGCTGCGAAGACCAAAGGCGCGTTCCTGTTCACTGCCAATTTCGCTTACGCGCGTTTTGGCACACCCCCTTGTTTAGTGATTGCATAGACGCGTGCGCACGCCAACCCCCCCCCCCCCCCCCCTGCCAACACCGTAACACCTGAAGCCAACAAACAGCAGCAACCGCCCCACACCCGAGTGGCCGCCCCCCGGAACGAAAGCTAGGAGTGCGGCGTAGCGCAGTGCGGCGCGGTGCAGTGCGGCGTGGTGCAGTGCGGCGTGGTGCAGTGCGGTGCGGCGCGGCGGCGGCGGTGCGCACCACTACGTAACGAACGGCGGTGCCGCACGGGATAACGCGCTTGGGACTCCGAACGGCCCGCACGAGACCGCGGTTGTTCCTGTGCCGGTTCAGCAAGGCGACCGGTGAGGAATCTGGAGACGAGTTCGGCAGCGCCTTGCGCAAGGCGGCGCGGCACGGCGTGCTACCATGCGCCGGCCGCCGGGTGCGCGCCGCGTGCCGCGCGCACACGTGCTGCCTGTCGAAACCACCATTCATTCCCCCCAGAGAGAATGCACCGCATGAGTGGCGGCCACGCGCGGCAAAACGACAACAGCAGCGGGCGTTGCAGTTTGTACAGTGGTGCACGAACGGCCGGGTTCAAAATTAAGCGGCCTTGGACATGTTCCGTTTGGAGCGCGGGCTGTTAGCTGGGCCGCGCGTGCGCCGCCGGGCCGGGTTTAGGTTTAGGCGCGGGCCCCCGTGGCGGCCCTGGCGGCTGGCCCCCGACTCTTGAGCCCGCCGTAACTTTTAGCTGGTCGGGCCGCGTGCGCAGCAGCGTTACACGTCACTTCATGCCGCCCGCCTTGGCCGCCCAGAAGCGGGGCAGGCGCGCCGGCGCGCACGGCGCCGTGTTGTAGCCGCGGGGGCCGAGCGTGCCGTGCTGTGAGATGAGCTGCGCCTCGCGGTACTCGGCCGAGGCGCGGTACTGCGCGCGGTCGACGATCTCGAACGAAAAGTGGCGGTCAAAGGGCGCGTGCTGTTGCGCGTCGGCGCGCATGCGCTTGGGGGGGCTCTTGCGGTGCCGGGCCAGGCGGACGCGGGGGTCGCCGCCCGTGAGGCCGAAGTACTTGCGGCCGTTGGGCAGGCAGGTGATGCAGTAGACGCAGAAGCGCTTGGCCTCGTCGCCCGCTGCGGGTCCGCCGTCGGCGAGTCAGGCCGCGGTCCCGGCCCGAAGGGCGGCCGTGCACGTGCGATTCTCTGGGGTTGTGCAGCGCCGTCGCACGCCGCGCGCCTTTGAAGAAGCGGCCGCGCTCTAGCTGTGCCTCGCGGTCGCGGCACCCGGCCGAGGCGCGCGCCGCCGCTCGAGCGGCCGCTCTGCTCTGCGCGCCGCCTGTCTAAGGAGTCCCTAAACGTATAGCTGCACATCCCGGCGCCATTTACGCAGCGGCGGTCGAGCTGCAGGGCTCGGCCGAGGCCAGCGATCTTCGCCGCGCGCGGGGCGTGCGCGGCGCGCTGCAGAAATCGAAATATGCAGTTCAAACAAGCCTGCTGAAGCGGGTGCCGGGGCGCCAGGGGCCCTGAAGAGCACGCCCGACTGCCGCACCCGCAAACCCCGTTCGGGCGGTTTTCCCGCCGGCGCTCCCCGCTGCGGTCCCCGATCGCCGCCTCCCGCAGCCAAGGGACGCAACTAACGTTCACAAAAATGTTCAGCGCGGCGGGGCGAGCGGGGGAGGCCCGGGGCGCCTGCGCCGCGAGGGGCGCCGCCGGGGCCCGCCGGTAAGCGCGCTCCATAGCGGCACAGCAGGGGGAGGGGGCGAGGCCCTGGCGCCCGTCCTCCCGCGACCACGCCCCCGCACCGCGAAGTCGCGTCAAAGCTGGAACATGTAAAAACCCTGGGCGCCTACAGTCAGCTTCGACCAGTGAAAGTCTGGTGGCTGCTTAACCCAAAAAAGTATTATGTATCAAGTAAAACAGCATCATATTATCCGTACAAGCAGGCCATCACATGTGTTGGCACCGGGACCCAGTGCCTGGGGGCTGGGCTGCGAGAGGTACCCTGCACTGCCCGCGGCTCTTGTTTGGAAGGCTGGCCAGCTGGAGGAACTCAGGTGCCCTCTCTGCGCAAGGGAAGGGCCGAGTGCACCGGCGGCACGCGCATCGCATTGCACTTGCGGACTGCACCGCCCGAGTGGCGGCTATGCGTGTGATGAACCACCGCCCACGCGAGGGCGGGGGGCGGTGAAGGCGGCGCGGTTGTCACCGGCGGAGCGCGGCGCTCGGCACCGGCCGCGGCACCGGCAGCTGCTGCAGCGGTTGGCACAGCGCGGGGTGCGAGGTACCAAGGCTCGCGTGTTGCACAATTCACTTGCGAGGTAGACGCACTGCCGCGGTTGTTGACAGGCATCAGATCGTCCCGACACAAAAACGCGGGGATCGATCCACCAGCCGACGTTACCATATTGGGGGGCGGCACTGGCCCCTGCAGCCCCCGCGGCTCGCCGCCCGCTGCCGCGGCCGCTGCCGGCGCCACGCAGGCCCCGCGGCGCCCGCGCCGCGCCGCCCCGCCGCGCGGGCGCCCGCATGCCGCTGCCCCCGCCCCGCCCCCGCGGCCGGCCGCGCCGCCGCCCGCCGCTGCGGCCGCCCTCGCCGCGGGCTCTCGTCGCGCTCGCCGCGGCGGCGGCGTTTGCGTCGTGCGCGCTCCAGAGCTGGGCGGTGTTTGGGCCCATCCCCGAGGGGCTGCCGCCGCTCTACCTGCGATACACCGCGTTCGCCGGCCTAAACAACCAGGTGGGGGTTTGGGGGGGCTTTGGGAGGGCCAGCGCCAGGGGCAGGATAGCTAAGTCGGGGTGGTTTGATTCGACGCGCCGGGCGCGCGGTCCAAACGTCGTTTCCGGGGCGCACAATGGGGCCGATGGGGGCGGCGCCGGCCCGACGAGCCGCCGGACGCAGCCGCCGCTCTGCAGCAACCGCCGAAAACCGCCCCAAAACCGCCGATGAAACCGTCCCGAAACCGCCGGAAAAAAAACCCCGCCCAGCTCGGCTCCCACGTGAGCATGCTGGCCGTCGCCGCCGCCTTCAACGCCACGCGTAACCCGGGTGACGGCCCGGTGACGCTGGTGACGAGCCTGGCCTACTCGAGGCGGAACTTCAGCCACCTCTGGTGGGGGGGGGATTGGTGGGGGCAGGGGTTGTTTGGCTTGGAGGGGGTGGGGTGTGGTGTGTGGGGGGAAGAGTTGTTTTTTTGAGAGGGGGGGGAGTGGTGGAGGGGCGGGGCGGAGGAGTTTTCGAGTATATATGGTTCAAAGGCCTGGAAGGGCAAGGGGGTGTGTGTGGCAGATATGGGGGGGTCGGCAGCATGGAACCGCTCCCAAGCTGCACAAAAACCGTTTTATTCCAACCCCAAACCCTAAACAGTAACACCCCCCCCCAGGTTTGACGAGTACCCGATCGACCACATACTTGACTTTGGGGCGTTTGCCGACTACTGGCGGCCAAAGGGGATCAACATTGTCAAAGTGAGGGGGGGGGGTAACAAGGAATCAACATTGCCAAAGTGATAATGGGGGGGGGGTGCCAAATGGAATCAACACTGGCCAACGTAAGGGGTGGGGCTGGGTTTGGGAATGGGGCCAACTTGGCCGATTGAATTGCAGTCCCCTCTCCCGGAAACCCCAAACAAACAACCGCCAAAAAAAAAGAACAAAACGCCAAAACAGCCCAAAGAAAGACACGACCGAAACAACCGCCGCCCCGAACAGAGCGCCGACACTGAGGGCTGCCTGCCGCTGCCCCTTTTGGACTGCAACAAGTCGAACCTCATTTTCGGACTCCAACCCCCCCCGCCCCCAAACCCACCCCCACCCAAACGGCCCCCCAACCCACCCCCACCCAATTGACCCCCAACCCCCCAAACCCCAGGCACCCCTGCATGGTCGACCCCACCTTGGCCCGCCGCCCCGCCGCCGCCGCCGCCGCCGCCATCCGCTCGGCGGCGGCCGAGGCGGTCCGGTCCGCAGTCCGGGAGGGGCGGGGCGGACTGCCCTTTGTGGGGCTGCCGTTTGCCCCCGGACTGTCTTTCGGCAGAGCGTTTGGCGGCGGGCTGCCCTCGGGCGGACTGCCCTCGGCCGGACCACCGTCAGGCGGCGGACTGCCCTCCCCCGGTCTGCCCCCTGGTGGACCGCCCTCTGCCGGACTGTTCCGCTGGCTGGGGCTGGGGCGGCGCGGCTGCGTGGTCGCTGATTTGGGGTGGCCGGCGTTTGTGGCGCCGGACTGGCGGACGAGGTGAGGGGGGGCGGGTGTCGAGGGTTTCGGGGGTTTCGGAGGTTTCGGGGGTTGGGGTTTGGGGTGGCCGGCGTTTGGGGTTTGGGGTTTGGGGTTCGGGGCTTGCAGTTGAGGGCTTGGGCCCAAACCCTGATAGCGCCTCAACCCACCCACCCACCTCAAACCCCTCCCCACCCCGACACACCCGAAAATGCCCCCTGCCCCCCCAAAAAACCCAGCTGGCCAGCTGCGGAGTTCCTGCGCGGCTTCAGCCCCCCCAAAACGGTCGCCGCCGCCGCCGCCGCCGTCCTCGCCGCGCTGCCGCCGCCGCCGCCGGCGGGGCCGGGGTTTGGGGGGGTGCACCTTCGAATTGAGGAGGACTGGAAGCCAAAGGAAAACGACGGGGAGGTGGGGGGGGTAGTTGCGGCCCCAAACTGGCCGTTTCGTTTGCTGTGTTGGGGGGGGGGGGGCAGCCGGCCAACTGCGGCTGGGTGGGGGTGCACCCTCCGATTCATACGGGCCGAACCCTGGACCCGACCCCCAAACCCAACCGCTCCACCCCAACACACGCACCCTCCACGCCCCCCGTCTGACTTCGCGTTTGACCGGCCCCAAACGCCCCAAACTCAACCTCCGCCCAAACGCCCCACTCGACTAAAAACAATTACAAATCCAGGGCTTTGACCACGTGGGGCGTTACATAAGGACGATGGCGAGGGCAAACTTCACCGCCGCGACCACGGTCTACTTTGCCTCGGGCGTATTCCAAACCATGAACGCCACGGGTGGGTGGTTTTTTATTGGGGGGTGGGGGCTTGCGGATGCGTTTGTTTGGGGTTTGGAGGGCGAGGGGCTTGTGGGGGGGGGTGAACACCACGGGTGGGTGGGCGTTTTGCGGGGCTTGTGAGGCGGAGGGGGTAGGGGCTTTTGGGGTGTGTGGGGGCGCGGTTTGAGACAGGGCTCAATTGCTTCCATGCACCACGGGCCGCGCCGCCGCAGGCAAAGCACCGCAAAAAGCAACCTTTGACGAACGCGCCCGCCCGCCCGCCCGCCCGCCACGCGCCGCTGCAGAGCACGCCGCCCTGGCGCGCCGCTTCCTGGAGGCCGGCGTTATGGGGGGCGCCCTCAACCACAAAGAGTCCCTCGTGCCGCCGGCCGCGTTTGACGGTGCGCGCGCGCGCGCGTGCCCTTTTGGGCCCGTTAGTTGCTTCTGAACCGCTGCTCTCTTTCTGCTCTGCCAAACACGGCGATTGGGAGGGGGCACCCCAAGCGTCGCTTGCCTCGAAAAACTTGCGTGTGTGCTCTGGGACCCGCTTGCATGCGCACTCCTGACGCAAGCGCGCACCCGGGCCTGGACCCCAACCTCAAACAAACCACCAAAGAAACCCCCACAACCCCTACAAGAATCACCCCCCCCCCCAACCCCCCCTCAGGCCTGTCCACCGAGCAGCTGGCGCTGGTGGATCTTTTGGTGCTGCGCCGCGCGGCCGCGGTGGTGGGGGACGTGCGCAGCACGTTCACCGAAAACCTAAAGTACATGCGGCAGGGGGACGGCGCGGCGCCGGGGTCATTTTTCTCCGTCTTTTGAGCGCACGAGGTTTACTCTAGGGTTTGCCCTAAAGGCCCCAAACCCACTCGAGCCCCTAAGACCCCCCCCTCCCCCCGGAACGGCGCCCCCGTCTTTTGAGCCCGCGGCGGCGGGACGGGGCGGCGGCGGGGACCTTTTTCTTCTCCGTGCTTTGAGCCCCCTTGACCACATTCAATTGACTGGAAGCCATCGAACTGTTAATTCGGTTCTCCTTGCTTGAAACCCCCCGCCAAAAACCGATGCAAAAGGTATTGTCTAAATGAGCACACCGTCTGAGGGCGTCGGCGCTGGTTTACTCAGCGGGCCTGTTCCCCTCAACACCCCCGGGGCAGCTGCCGCCATCTTACCCCTTCCCAGGTGACTGACCGGCTTGGCAACCCGCCTCCCCCTCTCTGCGTTTACCGCGGAAGCGCCTTCCTTTGCAAACCTCGCCGCCGCAATTCGGTGCTTTCCTCTCGCGCACAGTGCACTTCGTGTGTAATGCAGCCGACCGCGCAGCCGGCCGAAACTCGAGTGGACTTGCCAAGGAATTGCAATTTGCCGGATTTCGGTGCAGAAATGCGTGTGAAGCAGAAAAAAAACCCTGCGGCATTTGGACCTGACCAGATAGATTAAAAAACAACGCCGAAACAGCTGACCAGTAGGGTAGACCGGGAAAACACTCCCCTAGGTGGCTGGTCGCTGGCCGGCCGGATGTCTGTGCCGTGTCACCACCCGGTGCCGGCCAAAGCTTAGTCGCTGGCCAGCCGGATGAGTGTACAGCAAACGCTTAGTCGCTGGCCGGCCGGATTACTGTACCGGTCTCCCACGTGTCTCCACCGGGCAGCAGCCCCGCCGTGCCCCAGTCCCCGCCGCCCCGCAGCGCGCGCAGGTCGCGCGCAAAGTAGGAGAATGTGGAGGCTTTGTGGCCGACGAGGCGGGCGGAGCGGGTGAGCACCAACAGGTCGACCAGGGCCAGCTGCTCAGAGTGGAGGCCTGGGGGGGGTTTAGGGGTTGGGGGGGTGAATGGCGTGGGATGGCGTTTTGGGGCAGGAGTGTGGGCGCAGGCCAGGGGGCGAGGCGGAAACGCGCCCGCGGCCAGGCTTGCAGTGTACGCGGTTGCCCCCCGGGGGGTGTGTTTTCCGCTGCGTGCAACCCAATGCGCGCCGTTTCCCAGAGCGCTGGGAATGCGCACCTCTCCCCACTCTATAACATCAGCCGCACCTGCCAGGCGGTCGGGGCTGATCAGAAATTCCTTTGCCAGCACGCGGCTGCACACGCCGGCGGTCTTCAGGGCCGCCTCCATCCTCCGGAAGGCTGTTTTTTGTTAGAGTGCGTTTGTTGCAGCCGTTCCGTTTTGGGAGGCACACAACTGCTTTATAGGCTGTCCACGTTGTGATGCGGGGTGGGCACATGGATGGAACGGCTCAAATGAAAACAAACAAAGCGAGGAAGCGAAAGGGAAAACCCAGCGCATGAGCAGCAGCGGGCACCACCCACCCCGCGTGTCGTTGTAGGTGAGCAGTCCGGATGCGGCGTAAAGGGGGGCGGAGGCGTTGAAACCCAGCCGCCGCATTTCCGCAATGTACTCCGGCATGGCTTGCTGTTGGGGGGGTTTGTAGTGTTGGGGTGCAGTGGTGTTTAGGGCTTAGGGTTTATGGAATCAGAGTGTATTTGCAACGAAGGGCTAGTTGCAGGGCTGGGTAAAAAGGGCTGAAAGGCAGACTTTTCCCAAACCAGGGAGCCCAACAGAACTGGGCGTGGCTGCGCATGGGAAAAAGGCGCAGAGCCCGGCCCCACCTCTGCCTTGAGCCCCATATCAATCTCGATCCGCATGTGCGCGCCGTTGAAGGCGCCGCCGATCGCCGCCGCCACCTCCTCGGCCAGCGCCTCGACGGTGGAGTTGAACGCCAGCGACCGGGCCGCCAGGTGGGGGAAGTTGTGTCCGCTGCGCGTTGAGGTTTTTTTGTTTTTTGGGGTTTTCAATCACTGTGCCGGCTTGCCCCAGCTTGGTTGGCGAGCAAGGCGGTCCAGCCATCTTCAAACAACAGCGTCACAACACAGCCACAGACGTTTTGAACACGCGCCCTTTGCTTGCCTCCCTTTAAACAAACAGGCGTTGCCGGCCTTTGAAAAGGCTCACCTCGTAAAGTCGTGGGCCCAAAACTGCCGGATCTGCTGGATGTAGTAACAAGGCTCGTAGTCGGCAGCAAACTTTGACCGCGTGGCATCGAGCTCGACCCTTTTGTGTTTTGGGGTCGCAGGAAGAAGGGGGCTAAATGTGGCCCTTTCGTTGCTTTGGGGGAAGAGGGGGAGCAAGCTGGTGTGCCGCTTTCCCGTGCAGACAAACCCGGCGCCCTGCAGGCGCGCACACGAGCAATTTGCACCCCCGCGCAGTCCCGCCGCCCGCCCCCGGTAAGCCCGCGCGCCTCAGCCGCCACAGCTAGGGTTTAAACCCCGACCCTTAAACCCCTAACCCCCCCCCCACCTGAGCCGCCACAACGCGTGGCCAAAGGACTCGAGGGGGAGGAAAGGCAGCTCCCCAAACGCGCAGCCGTGCCGCGCCCCCAGCCCGCCCCACTCTGTCAGCTGCGTCGTTTTTCGGTTTTTTTGATCGTGGGGTTTTGTCACGGTATATGCGCGGCGGGGCGGGGTGCCAGCTTGGCACGGTGCCAGAGTCAAAGGGCACCGGCCCCCCCAAAAAACAGGCCCGGGATTAAAAATCGCAAAGGAATCGCGGCAAGGAAGGAAGGCGCGCCTGCAAGACCTCCAGCCCAGCCGGCTCCAGCCGCCGCCGCATCTCTGCCACATCCAAAAGGGTGGCCACGGGGGTGGTCTTGTTCCAGACGTCCTGGCGATGAGTAATGGATGGGTTTTGGTCTGGCGATGAGGAATAGATGGGTTTTGGTCTGGCAATGAGTAATAGATGGGTTTTGGTCTGGCGATGAGTAATACATGGGTTTTGGTTTCGGATTCACTGGGGTGGGGCGAGATCGAGGTTGTTTTGGCCACCGCAAGGTTCGGCGCCAGCCGACCACCCGCGGCCCCGCCGCCCCGCCGCCCCCCCGCCCCCCCCCCCCGCGGCCCCGCCGCCCCGCTGCGGCCCACGAGCGAAACCCCGCCAGTCCGCGGCCCCGCCGCCGGCCCCACCTGCCAGACCGAATGGTTGAGGCTGGGGCGGCCCCCGATGCGCGCCCCCGCATGCGCGCGCCCCCGCATGCGCGCGCCCGCATGCGCGCGCCCGCATGCGCAACCCTGCAAGCCGCCCCGCCGCCGGCCCCACCTGCCAGACCGAATGGTTGAGGCTGGGCGGCCCCCGCATGCGCGCACCCCCGCATGCGCGCCCCCGCATGCGCGCCCCCCCGCATGCGCGCCCCCGCATGCAAAACCCTGCAACCCGCCCCCCCGCCGGCCCCACCTGCCAGACCGAGTGGTTGAGGCTGGGGCGGCTCCAGGCGGGCGGCAGCACGACCCCGTCGAGGCCCCCCGCCAGGGCAAAGGCCAGCGCGTTGACGTGGCCGTTGACCTGGTTGCACAGGCCAAAGGACACCTCGTAGCCCTGGGGTTTGGGGGTTGTTTGGGGGTTGTTTGGGCGCTGTTGGGTGGTTGTTTGGTAACCGCAAAGGCCAGCGCGTTGACGTGGCCGTTGACCTGGTTGCACAGGCCAAAAGACACCTCGTAGCCCTGGGGTTTGGGGGTTGTTTGGTGCTTGTTTGGGCGGTGGCTGGTGGTTGTTTGGGCGGTGTTGGGCGGTGGTTTGGTTGGCGGTTTGGCAGCCGAATAGGCTGCGCACGGCGTTTGGCGGTTGCATGATGGATTTACCGTGTGGCAAGGCTCTTGGGGGCGGGAGTGCCCCCCAGCGGCGCCGAAAGGGCGGGCGCCGGGTCCCCCGGGCTCAAAAAAGGGCGCGGTAGCACTGCCTTCCACAGCCCAAAAAGAGAGGACGGCGCCCAACCGGCCGGGCCGGCGAGACAAAGGCCCCAGGAGCAAATGAAACCGCCACTCGCCAGATACACCTTGCCCCGCAAGGGCCGGTCCGCGCAAGCCATCGGCGCCGCCGGCGCCGCTGCGCCCCCGGCGCCGTGCCACCCCCGCAGCCGCGCCGCCGCGGCCCACACCGCGACCGCCGCCGCCGCCGCGGCGACGAGCGCGACGGCCGCGATGGCTGGGGGAAGGGCGCCACGGCTGCTGCGGGGCGGGCGGCGCCGGTTCGGCTTGGCATCGCTGCCGAGGAAGGCCCGCTCGCGCATGCCCGCTGCCTGCGGCTCCTGCCGCTGCTGCCGCGCGCCGCTCGGAGCGGCGGCGGCGGCAGCGGCCGCGGCACAGCGCGGTGATCGCACGCGCCAATGGCGTTGGCGTTTGCTGTTTGATTCAAATCGAGCTACTTCATTGGTGATGAGGTACTGCTGCTCGCGGCTCAAACCCGGCTCATCATCGCGGCGGTCGACCGCCGGGCTCGGGGCGTCTGCGGAACGCGCATGGTTCCACGAGCGACACCCGGATTTTTTTGGACCGGCACCTTGCGGACTGGGCCGCTGAAAACTCGGCGGCCCGCGCGGGTGACGCCGCCGGCGACGCTGTCTGGCAGCGCAGTGGGCGCAGGCCGGCAGCACGCTCAGGTTGGAAGCGTGCGGTTTTCGATCCCTTGAACACACTCTTCTGTTCGCTCAGTCAAGCACCCTTTGCGGTGTGCGATGCAGTCCAGGCGGGCAGGGAGGTGGCAAGTGCGCGGAGGTCCGCTTGAACCGCTGCACAGGTTGGGTTGCAGTTGTGTGATGCAAACCCACGTGCTGGTCTCACACAGGCGCCAGTGTGCTGCTTACGCATATCCAGCTGCATGCACGCCGGCAGGAGACACATCAACTGCCGTGCGGCTACCGGTTGGGGCGCAGCACTGCTGCAACATGGTATTGTGTGCGTTGTTTTTTATTCAAGGCAAACTGTGCAAGTGAACTAACTTCCTGGCCCCCAGCGGGCTTGGTTGGGGGGATTCCGCCATCACATGCCAACGTGCAGGGTGAGTGCTTGGCGTCGCCGTGCAGCGGCACTATCAACGCAGGCGCGACGGCCGGCCAGCAGGTGGCGGCGGGCTGCGCGCCGTTGCGCCCGCCCGCGCGGTCACTTCGTTGGCCGGAAGCCTGCCACGCCTCGTGCACGCCCTCTTTCCCCCTTCCGCAGGCGGCCTCCTCGGTCGTTCGAGGTAGGTGTAGCACATGTGCAACACAGGCACAACATCCTCGAAAGTGCTACAGCACCGCATGCTGTGTGCATTCCGGCCGCGTGTTTTGTGTGCTGCTGCGCAGCAGCGCTCCGCCGCTCCGGCCAGCAGCACCGGTTTTGCCCGGCAGTCGCCTTGGAGTGCCACAAAGCTGGCCATTCTGCGCAGCAAAGCACTTTCGCATGCACATGATACCTCAGCGCTCCGTCCCTGCCTTTTTCAGGTCAAACCCCCACCCGGATTACCTGTTGCTGCGGGTCTCGAGCCCGAGCACCGATCTCCGGGAGTGTGCACGCACTTCAGCAATAATGAAGGCTTTCAGGCATGCCAACGCCAAGTCACAGCCCATGCCACAGCCAAGTTACAGCCCCCTTCGCGAGGACGTAACCATTTGCTGGTGGTGAGACCCTCCGCTCCAAACACCAAACGTAAAACGATGCAACACATGTTACAAGCATTATCAATACATAGCGCGTCCGGCACGCAACCCCCCCCCCCGCCCCACCTGCGGTCTTCTGCGCTGATTTTCGCTCCCTTGCCATGGGCCGCCAAGAACGGTTGCTGCCCGCCGCAGGGCTGGTGGTTCTCGTGTCTGCCCTCTTCGTGACGCAGTGCGCTGCGGCCGTCTCCGTGTTCTCCGTTGCCGGCGCGGCCTTTGTGTTGACGACCCCCAAGTGGACGCTCATGGCGCCCGTGGGGCACGCCAGCACAGCCAAGACCGGCATCCTCATCAACGGCACCACTATCTACACCTTCCGCGCGCCGCGGAACCAGGCGAGTCCCCAGCCCAGCCTAGGCGGCCACTAGGGTTCAGGGCTCAGGCGTTTATGCTTCACCAGCCGCTCCCCTTCTCTCGTCCGCCGCTGCAGGTGCCCGCCAGCACTGGCGCAATGGCGGCCACCCACCTCAAATTCAGCGGCGTCAGCCTAACACGGGCCACGCTTAAGGCTGGCGGGGTCACCCCAGGCGCCCCGCCGGCCAAAGCCATAACGCTCGATTTGGCTGTGCGTGTCCCGTCTGGCTCCTTGCAAAGCAAGGGCGCTCCTACCTCTTACCCGCTCCGAGGTGGGGGCACTGCAGGAAGGACGAGGGGTGGGGCATCGTTGCTCAACTGGGTGCGGCCCGCCTTTGCGCATTAGCCGGACGTCAGGGGGAGTGCACGTTTGCTCCGAACCGTTGCAGACCCCGAGCTTGGTGCCGAGCTGACCCACCCCTCCAGCCAACTGAAATGCCCCGCACTGCCTGTTGCCAGGTGTTCCATATTCGCTGCTGTACGGGTCCACTGCCAGGCTGCTCTCCAAGGATGCCGGCCTCAAATTTATAACACCCCCCACCTTGCGCGTCGGCGGCGACCAACCCACGTCACTGGACGCATCAGGGCACCGCTTCCAGCTCCAAACAGGCGGCATGGTCCGCACAGGTGTGTGCGCCCCGGGTGCTACTAGAGCTGGACTCGCCTCCACCCGCCGATAGGCAGGACCATGGCTTAGCGGCCCACGAAGACGGGCCTGGCTGCCCGATGTTGACGGGACTAGCTCTCACATTTCCACCGTCCCATTCGTGCTCAACGCGTGCAGTGTGCGCAGACGGGTATGGCGGCACCCTTACCTCTTCCGCGCCGACCAGGTTGGGCTGTCGTGTCTGCAACGCGGGGGACTACGGTGCACGGCTGGACATGTCAACGGCATGCAAGTCCTGCAAACGCCGCGGGAAACGATCGTACTCCCCAAACCCAAAGGCTGCGGCATGTTTGACCTGCAGCGACGGCGTGGCCAACCCCATTGCCACGGCGTGCACAGCAGCGCCGCCTCTTGCAGCAACCATCCGCGGCATGCCAATGTCCGTTTTGGTGTACCGGGGTGTCTCTGACCGCCCCCACGGCACGTACGACGCTGACGGGCTGAGAGTGGAGGTGGTAGACCAGAGCGGCGTGGCTGTGTTTGCCATTGTGCTGACTACGCGCAGTCAGTCGACTGACGCAGGTGGGGCCATGTTCTTGTTCGAGTTCCCACTGGCTGGCCTCAACTACGCATCGGGTTACAGCAAGTACTACGACTTGAGGACCATGCAACTGCCACTGAGCCTGACGGGAGCGCAAAAGGCTGCTCGCGCCATCTACTCCCAGTTGGTGGCGGCCGCATCGCCAGCAACACAAGGCTCAACCAGGTGGGTGCGTGGGGGCATCGCGATTGGCCCCCCGAAGCCACCACATTCCAGGGTGGGACCCTGCAGAGGCTATGCGGAGCTCAGCGCACGCGCCTATCGCTCATGAGCGTGATCATGCTCAAGTTCAGTTACCCTGTGCCCACCTCGCAGCGCAACTGCATTGACAACTCCTTTGAGGCGGCTGTCCGTGCATCCAAGCTCTGCCATGGTCGGCCCTGCGCGCCGCCTGCTGGACAACCCGGGGTGCGACCTTTTCCCGGACACCAAGTGCGACATTGGCTGTTGCGCGGCGCATGACAGGTGCTTCGACGTGCACACGTGCACCGTTGCTTCATGGAGTGCAACCCTTTGCCAAGGCCGTCCAATAGGGTTCATTATCACTGTTGCGACGGCCATTGCTACGGGCGGTGCAGGTGCGGTCCCATTGGCGATCGCATGCACGGCTGCCTTGGCAACCACATCACAAGAGTGCATCGAGTGCAACAATCGCGTTGCGGCATGCATTGCAAAAGCGTGCTCTGGGCGGGCCAAGCACGAAGGCGACACGTGCTACAACGAACAGTGTGATAAGAGCTTCTCCTGCCCTGGTGAATGCAAACTCTTTGACGTCGGCGAGACGAGGCGTGCCGCGGCTGCTCCGCTCGCAAGTGCCCGGGCGATCGATGCTACAACTTGGAGCCAATGTCATCCTGTGGCGATGGAATGTGCTGCATGCTGGATGGTGGGGCCCCTTTTGCCCCTTGCGCACGCGAGGGGTGATGGGCGGGTACCCGGCATGTGAAACATAGTGCATGAGGCTGCAGCTGAGGCTTGCCCCCGCCGCGCCCCGCTCTCGTGAACAGGTCGATGCGCTCATAACGTATGCGATGGCCAGCGGGGGCTGCAGGGATGCTGCACGGATGAAGAGATTTGCATGACGTCATCAGCTGAGCATACTGAGTATTCAACTCGCGGCCGTGGCTGTTGCCCCATCGGCTCTGCCGTTTACTGCAGATGGAATCATTGGGAAGGTGGGAAGTTGTACGTCTGGGAGACTTGTTGTCCGGTAGGTTATCGGTGCCCCAACCAGGAGCAATACAATAACAATCACTGCAGCGGTTGCTGCAGGGTGGAGTAGAATGGTTCTGCTGACCCTAAGCAACTGCTGCTCATTTTCTGCATGGACATGAACCTCAGCAGGCCTCGGCGCCCGCTTTCCATCCACTGCAGCTGCGAGTGTGGTGAAATGGCGCGGGGGCGAAGCACCCCGCCACCTAGTTGTCCAGTAATGAGGCGGGTTGCGGCGTATGCGGCCGCGCCCTCTTGAATAGATGGACACACCCTGGTTTGCATGCCTTGTTCCATTCCACGCTGACCGTGGTGCTGGCATTGCCATGGCGTTTTCCAGCATCCTTCAGCCGCAGGGCTGAATGAGCGCTCGATGATGGCCCAAGCCCATCCGGGCTTGCCAACATGAACTGCGCATTGGAACGCAGCTGCGCCAGCCTTGGGGTGCACGCTGTGCTGTGAATACATAGTGCAAACGCGGCCCACCGGTTGTCGACGCCATATGAGCACCGCAACCCGCGGCGGCCCTCCTGCATGAATGCACCAACCGTTCAGCCGGCGAACCCTTGAGTGGCACACCCTGGCCCAACCCAGGTGCCCCCGCTGGTGTAAATAGTAATGCAGGTCTGTGAGTCACCGCCCGTGGGCAGCATGGCCCAAAACTCCCTGCAAGAGTTCATGGACATGTACAAGGCGGTGCTGGCCACGTATGCATCCATCCCCTGCGACCCTGCTGCCACGAGCTACGTGCCCGTCAACGTTCTCGGCGATGGCGCGCTGTTCCCGCTCATCGAGCCGGGGATGAACACGGAAGGGAGGTGCCTCAAGGTAGGGGCTGACCTAGCACCTAGGGGGCCAGCATTCACCATGAGGGGGAACAAGCATCCATGTTAGTGAGCCCTTGAACTGGAAACACAAACAGATCGGGCACCAATAGGAATGGGAATGAAAAGGGAATGACTCACCGAAGTCGTACGCAACACCAAAATACCGCACTCACCCCACAGTTCACCATGCACTTTGGGAGTGATTTGGGCTGTTACATACTGGACTTCTCCAACAAGCGAATGGATGAGGCAGTCAAGGTACGACCATGTGCCTCGGTTTCACAACCCATTGGTTTGCCCGCTCACTCCTTGTGTCTTGAAGTCACTCTCACCTCCCCACCTTCCCCCTCATGCACCGCCCTCAGTGCTGTGCTGGAGACTGTCAGAGCCGGCCCGAATGTATTCTCCTCAGCCGGGGCTACATGTATTGGATCCCGGGCTGCGGCGGGGACAAGGAGCCGCCCAGCTTCAACCCGATGCCCGCAGGTTTCACAATGCCGCCGTCATCTGGACCCACCTGCGGTGGCGGGGACGGCAAGGGCAACTGGGGCTGGGGATCGTGGTCTAGCTGACACACCCCTTCCATCGCAACCACGCACTCCATTGTTGATGGCAGGCGTGCGCTCAGAACTTGCGAGGCACACGCTTGGTGGCCATCCGCGGCCAAAAAACGATGCGGAAGGAACTCAGTTGGGCCGAGGGCACTGACCATGTGCAACGGCCGCGTTCACCATCAATCCCGTTGGTGGAAGCAACTGCGCCGATCCCCAGCACATTTAATGCGCGCCCGTTGATGGCCCAAGTCCATCCGGGCTTGCTTACATGAACTGCGCATTTAAACAGCTGCGCCAGCCCAAGGCTGCCTGATGTGCTGTGAATACATTGTGCAAACGCGGCCCACCCGTTGTTGCCCCCTTATATGAGTACCGCAACCCGCGGTACTCCCTCCTGGATGAATGCACCAACCGTTCAGCCGGCGAACCCTTGAGTGGCACACCCTGGCCCAACCCAGGTGCCCCCGCTGGTGTAAAGAGTAATGCAGGAGTATATTGAGTCACCGCCCGTGGGCAGTATGGCCCCCACCCCCGCGAGGGCAAACGCCAGCGCGTCGACGCGGCCGTTCACGGTTTGGTGTCTCAGGCCGCAGGATACTTCGTGGCCATGGTGTTTGGCAACCGCAAGGCCCTGCAGCGTTCAAAAGTGCCGCAATCGCGTGCGGCAGTTTCCATTCACGGTTTGATGCTGCACGCTGCGTCCTCCTTTTAGCCCAGCGTAGAGGGCCCAGGCCCCGGCGGGGCCCCCGCGGCGGCGGCGGGCCCCGCCCGCGCGCGCGCGTGCGCCCCCCATTCCCACGTCGGCGCGCGCCCCCTCCCCAGGCGCGCCCAGGCGGCCCCAGGCCCCCAGCTTTTTACAACTTTTGAATGAGCACTTTTAGGGGGACCCCCAAAACCTGCCCCGAGTGGGGCCCCGAGGCCTTTCGTGGGCGGAGGAAACCGGCGAAACGTGTGGGACGCTAGTTACGCTAGGTGGGATTTTACGATCGGCCGTAGTCTGCGTAGCCGTCTGCCAGCACAAATCGGCTATTTCTTGAGATGAGGTCCCAATATGCCTCCCGACAAGGCGCCTCATGACGCGTGTAAACGCAGGATGCGGGCATATGGGCCCAGCGGGGCGCTGGCAGTCGCGCTTGGGCAGGCACTACGCGGCACCTGCCAGCCGCGCCGCCCAACCCCCAAGCCCGCGCACCGGCCCCGCCCGCCCCCCGGCCGCTCTTGCGCGGGGTTAAATCTGCTTTAAGGCTGAAATACGGCCGGGGGGCAGTGAGATTGCGCGCAAGTGAAATGCTGACGTAGCATAGCAAGGGAGGAAGCCATGTGAGCATTTCAAACCCGGCGGCGATTACCTGTCGCCCCCCCCGCACTCGCCGTGTGGGGCTGTTGCTGCATTATGTGATGGCATGCCTCAAATCCAGTGATTTTCAGAGCCATTTGGCCCTGCAGCTGTCTAGAATGGGGGCTGAAATGGGCCTGGGTGATGTCCCTCCCGACTCCGCCAGCGGCGAACCGGTTTTGGACCCAGTTTTACCCCCCCCCATTCCAGGCAGCTGCAGGGCCAAATGGCTCTAAAAATCACTGAATTTGAGGATTTCCATCACATAATGCAGCACCGGCCCCATATGGCGAGGGCAGCGGGGCGAAAGATAATCGCCGCCGCACGTTTATAGGTGTCACCGGGGTTCCTCTGCTCCTGGCTCTGCCTTCAGCCGTCGCGCTCTCCCCCCCTAGCCAAGAAAGCTGCTTGCGTTTTTCCCGTCCCCGGCAGTATCTGTCGCTGGCCGAACGTCGCATCAGGGCGCGACACGCGCGGAAGGGTCCCGGCGTGGACCCTTGCGCGCTCTCTCTGGGCAGATGTTTCCGCCCAACAGGCCGAAAGGCCCGCGAATGGGCGCGCCGGCGGGCGCCAGCCTGCTGGCCGCGCTCCTACTGGCCACGCTGATCGCGCCGGCCACCGCCCAGCAGGCAAGTCCTGGCACTCGGCGCCTTTCGCCTGCTGCCTCAACCGACCCAGCTTTCCACCCAGCTTCGCTGCCCCCTCCCGCAAAACCCGCAGTGCTCACGCAACGACGAGTGTGCTAGTAACAAGTGCTGCGCCACTTGGACTGGAGGTGAGGTTTAAACACAGGAGCGCTTGCTCCTGGTGTAACAGCATGAGCAGGAGAGTTCGGGTTACACATGGGGGAACTCCAGGCCTGTGTAAGAGTGACTGAAGGTTGCGCACGCCGCAGACGCATTGGGGGCAGGTTCACGCACGGCAGCTGCGGCCCAGGAAAGCGGCTGCTGAAAGCCAACGCCGACCCCCTCCCCCCGACACTCATGCACGTACACCCCCACGCCGCCACATTTCAATATGAACCCGACACATCCGTCCCACCTCCGCAGCTTCTCGGAAGACTTGCTCGAGCACGGTCTTCAGTGCCGCGGACAAGACACGGCAGGCGCGTATAGTATATGTATGCGTAAAGTGGAAGCCGGCGAATTGAGCGCACACGCATGCCTTGATGAGCGCACACGTCAAACGGGTGTGGGCCAGCCCAATGGTCATCGTCCTGCATGCACACTACTAATCATGCAGCCGGCATGAAACGGCCTGACCGCATCGGATGACAAAACGACAGGTCTGCGACTGCCGCAACCTCGGGGCCGACATATCCTGCCCCTCCACCACGCCGGTGCGCCATCAGGCTCCAGATGCGACTTGGGGGTTAGCGTTGCAGGGTTGGGTGCAGGCAATAGTTGAAAGTGGTGCGGGCCGTAGAGCAATGCCTGCTTGTCAGGTTTGCCCGTTCGACGCACCAAGCGGACCCATCAGCGGTTGCAACACATGTGTTTATGGCGCATTCTGCAGGGCAGCAAGCAGCCGCCCACTGCCTTGTACAATGCAGTGGGAGCAGACATGTCTGGCTGCTTTCTTGGGTCTTGAGGCTGGCCTGCGACACCAGCGGCACCCCACTATTTGTCCACCTTTGCCGGATCTATCCCCACAACCGGCCTTGCTACCTAATGGCTCGCCAAACCGACAAACTGAAAAGAACTGCCAATCCCGTTGTCTTTCAGGTCTGTTGCCCCCAGACTGGCGCCTGTGTAGCATCAGTGATGTCATGCCCCTGTGCTTCCAGCTCCGAGTGCCCCGCCTCCTCGTGCTGCATGAGGACCGAAGCGCAGTGGGCAGGTGGGCGCGCATCATTGGAGCACGTGACAGCCGCTTTTCAACCCACGCGGGTGGCCGCCCCACCCGCAAACAAATACGTTCGATCAATCATAAACACACAGGCAATCAGCTCGGTACGTGCAGCAAGACGGCTTTGTCGACTGACTCCAAAAAGTGGTGCAGCTGCAGTGTGGGTGTCTTTTCTGTAGATTCATGGAGTTCTTCCTGCCATTTCGCATGCTCTGACTTTGTTGCGGCAACTCCTCTACGCGCCTGAACGTGGGGGCGAGCTGATCAGCACCGCTGCCCCCACTGTTTAAACCCGCACTCCAAACCAGACACAGCCAAAACCCGGGATGCTAGTAGAGCAGGCGCCTCCCTCGTTCCGCCGTCAAAAACATGACAATCCGGCGCTTTCAAACGCCCGCAGGACCTTAAAGATGTGACCTGCAGCATTTGCTGCCAATCGGACAATCGCTGTGCGAAAACACCAGACGCATGTCCCTGCTCAGTGTCGTCCTGGCACTGCCCATCTGGCAGCTGCTGCCTGAAAACCGCTGCCGAGTTTGACAAGGGTGGGCGCGGTCAAGCAAGCTGTTTAACATGTTTCTGCTGGGCGGTTGTGGCCTCACTCTTGTTCGTTTTCAACAAAGAGATATTGGCGCGCTGGAGTTTCCCAAGGCTTACATCCCTGGTTGAATGCATTCGTGAACCTCAAAGGGTGACCCAACTCAACCATGCAGGGTGGAACGGCTGGGGCACGTGCTCAAAGAAGGCCATCAAAGCGAACAACACATGCAGCTGCGACGTGCGCGAGCTTTCATATTTGATTTCCTTGTTTTGTTTGCGTGAAAAACTTTATTCCTTGCAAATGGGGGCAGTGAAAGAAGCGCAGGCGCCCCACCATTGACATGCTGCATGTGGTTGAGGGGTAGCGCGCTATTGAATTTCGTCGTGCTCTTACTCGCGCCAGAAAACACGATGAATGCGCCGCCAACAAACACAGGAGTTGAATGGTGTGGCGTACTCTGGAGCATGCTGCCCAACAAACAAAAAGCCAGTCGTGAATCCCACGGCCAGTTGCCCCCCCTGCTCCATCTATTGGGACTGCCCCGGCGGCTACTGGTGGGGCATTGGGGGCTGGGTGCGCTTAAGCACCTAAACACTGCCCTGGATCCTGGCTTTGGATTGGCCACAAGCACCCTGCGTTGATCAAGAGGCGTCCTCTCCACCGCCCCGTCCCGCAGCTGCTCCAAGACAGAGGATGCACATCGAGGCACGCCCCCCGTCCAGCTGCTTTGTTGTCTGTGTTGCCCGCACAAGTGCACAGACAATTGCGTGCGTTCTGCGCAGAGTCACCCCCTCCCCACCCCCCGCAAATAATCCCTGCAGACAACGGCCCGGGCGTGTGCAGGGCAACGGGCACCAATGCTAATGGTACAGATTGGTGCCCATGCGAGGGCAATGGCCTCAACGGGGCCACATGCCCTTCCCCTGTGGGGCCCCAAGCTGAGGCCAAATGGTTCGTGAAGGGCCCGCGACAGCGCCGCTTCACGCATTTCCAAAGCGCGGCGCAACGGGGTTGTTGGGGAACCGCGAGCCGAATGCATTCACCGAATCACAGACAAACGGCCCGCGACCCCACCCCGCGACCCCGCTCCGTTTCCTGCCCCGGCAGCTGCCGCAATGGCGCCGGTGGTGTTTGCAGGAACCAGTGCCCCTGCGCCTCAAACAACGACTGCCAGGACGGGGAGTGCTGCACCTGGACGGCTCGCACAGGCGCGTTCCTAGCTGTCACTCTGCAAGGGCGCCCCCAGCCAGTCCACCCCTAAATCTTGACTTAGCTTGCCTCAACTCCGGTTCCTGCTTTCACCCCCAATAATCCAGGCATGGGCGTGTGCGTTAAGAACGCCCTGACAACAAACGGCACGCAGCAATGCCCCAGTGAGTCGGGTCACCGCTGCGGGCTCTGGCGTCCTTGGGGGGGTTCGGCAGGGCGGCCGCGGGGGCTCTGGAAGGGCGGGATTGGGTTTGAGGCACCTTTAAACGCGGCCTCCAAAGTGCCTCTGGGTCCAATTTACCTGTACTGCTGGAAAACCGAATCACCGATGCCCTGCCCAAACCAGATTGCAACGACCTTCGAGGGGCGGGCGGCTGCACTGGCGCGACCCCGATTTGCTGGTGGGGCGTCTATGCGCGCTGCGGTGATGGTTGTGATCGGTGTTTCCTGCTCCAGCAGTTAAATCAGATGGTCATTTAAAAACGAACCCGCAAATGCGCAGCCCCGACGGCGGCTGCGCGGCAGATGTGGCCAGCTGCGGCTGCAATTCGCACAGCGAGTGCCCCAGCGGATTTGCCTGCAGCAAAGACGGGAGGTGGGCTTGCTGCTGCCTTTCTTGGGAGGCACCACATCGCTTGAGGGTTTTTCAATGTGAGGCGTGCTTTCATTCGACTGTACCGACCCAACGCCACGGGGCCCCAAGGCCTTGTTTGGCGCGCCGCAATTCCGACTCATCAAAACGCCGACACACGCAGGTGCACGGACAAGGTCATTGTTAACGGAAAACAGGTGGGGGGCTGTAGAATTTTTTTTGCCCCAACAAGGGGGGGGGATATCTGGGTATGATGGTCCGGAAAATGAAAAAGCTCAGGAGGTTTCAGCCGTGGGGAGGGCATCCGAATGCAGGACCTGCAGCAGCCCCAACCTGGATCGCAAAACCCACAGTTTGAAACCCTAAACCCCGAAATTCCCGTAACCCAGATTGTTAGTAACTGCAACGACCTGGGAGAACGCGGCATGCAGTGTGGGTAGCCCCATCCCTCGTTTCTCATTTGCAAGGCTTGCATGACGCAATGGCGGCCTGGTAATGCCATGGTGCCCGAATACCCCCGGCGCGGCTACTCGCCATCAACATACACGCTGCAACAGCCGCGTCTCACCAACCGTATTTTGACCCGTTGCCCGCTGAACCCCAGGCCCAAGCGATGCGTCCTACTGCTGCGTCGACGGCCGCTGCGCCGCGTCGCTGTCCGCCTGCAAGTGCCGCCGCAACTCGCAGTGCCGCGAGGGGAGCTGCTGCACACGCCAGCCGGGTGCCACGGGTGCGTTTTGGCCGCTGAGGCCTTTGCAGTCTACCCAATCCAGTTGGTTTGCTCCTCACGTGTGCGTTTGGCTTAATTGCTTTTGGGGCTGGCTTTGGGGGCGTTCACAACCTTTCATCCTGTCCGGTATATCAAGCCGACGATCAAACGCGCCCCACACGCAAACCACTCCCCATCATACTCTCAAGCCAACCACATCACCGAACGCCCTCAACCCAAAAGAAAACACCACCACCCCACACCCACCCATTGCACAAAATCGCCCCAACCCCCCCATACGAATCGCCAAAACGCTAAACGCCACAGCTCGTGGCAACTGCTCGCCTACAGTTTTCAACGCGGCGAAGAAGACGCAAGGTTGGTGCCGATGGGTGTTTGCTTCCTTACAGTGTGCATGGCAAACACCCCGTGTTGCCGGACAGCGTCGTACACGTGGCTCTCGCCGCCCCCAAAGCTTCGCTGCTGCTGCTGCTGCTGCTGCTGCTGCTGCTGCTGCTGCTGCTGCTGCTGCTGCTGCTGCTGCTGCTGCTGCGGCTGCTGCGGCTGCTGCGGCTGCTGCGGCTGCTGCTGCGGCTGCTGCGGCTGCTGCGGCTGCTGCGGCTGCTGCTGCTGCTGCTGCTGCTGCTGCTGCTGCGGCTGCTGCGGCTGCTGCGGCTGCTGCGGCTGCTGCTGCGGCTGCTGCGGCTGCTGCGGCTGCTGCGGCTGCTGCGGCTGCTGCGGCTGCTGCGGCTGCTGCGGCTGCTGCGGCTGCTGCGGCTGCTGCGGCTGCTGCGGCTGCTGCGGCTGCTGCGGCTGCTGCGGCTGCTGCGGCTGCTGCGGCTGCTGCGGCTGCTGCGGCTGCTGCGGCTGCTGCGGCTGCTGCGGCTGCTGCGGCTGCTGCGGCGGCTGCTGCTGCTGCGGCTGCTGCGGCTGCTGCGGCTGCTGCGGCTGCTGCGGCTGCTGCGGCTGCTGCGGCTGCTGCGGCTGCTGCGGCTGCTGCGGCTGCTGCGGCTGCTGCTGCCGCCTCCTAATATTTTGTAGGTGTTTAGTCGCGATCAAAGCAAGCCGAACAAGCTCCCCCCCCAACAGCCGAACGAGCACCCCCCCCCCCCAACAAATCGTGCCAGTCTGCCCGCACTGTGAGAACCTAAACGGGCTAAGCTGCCCCGACTTCAAATCCGTATGCTGGTGAGAGGTGTCGTGCTATGGTCTTTCAATGGGGCTTGACTTGGGGTAATTCCTGCGGTGACGTACGCGTTGGACCTAGGACCTCAAATTAACCTGAGAGAAAGCACAGGCACGCACTGTGTGGCGCAACGGATGCCCTCCGGCGGCAAAACCCGCTGACGCGGGCGCAGCAGCGAGTGTGCGTCGCGCGGGCTTGGGACGACGCGTTGAATGGGGCCATCAAGCCATCAAATCACCATCCCACGATCCCACCATCCCACCATCCCACCATCCCACGATCCAACCATCCAACCATCCAATCCCACCATCCCACGATCCCACCATCCAACCATCCTACCATCCCACGACCCATCCTCCACCCATCCTACCATCCCACCATCCAACCCAGTATGGACGGCCGCTGCGTCGCAGACGACACCGCATGCACCATTGTGACAGGGTGCGGACGGGACTGGGACTGCCCGGACGGCCAGGTGCGCCCGCCAGGCCGACATGGAGCGCCGCGCCTGGGGGGGGGGGTGTCTTGGGGTGCAAATCGCCCACGGCGTGCATGCTGTTCAGGGACAGCGATCGGCAAGCCAGCACACCGCCGCCCCTTGCTGGCTGGCCTCTATGTACATCTGCATTCGACGCCTCGCCCTCTTCACACGCAGTGCTGCAACAAACTGACGGGGCTCTGCAGCACTGCAATCGTGGTTGGAGGGAAGCAGGGTGAGAAGCGCGGTCTGTATCGTTAAAGCCCCTGCAAGCATGCGTTTGCTAGGTCGCCAGTTTGAGCAAACGCTTAAGCACCCAGCCAAGTCGCCAATTTTTGTTTCAAGCCCTTCAGCGCGCTGACAAAAAGATTCAAACGCCACCGCCGAACATAAACCCGCAGTCTGCGACGACTGCAAGTCGGCGATCGACCGCGGAATGAAATGCCCGAACAAGCAGTCTGTCTGCTGTGCCGCGCCAGAGGGTAGCCGGGCGTGCGCTGCTACTGAAGCCGACTGTGCCGGCCAGATCGGCGGCAAGGACGTGGCCAAGTACCAAGCGTTCCACGTGAGTGGGGGCACTCGGCTGTTTGTCCTATGCCCCGTGCATCTACAGTCATCCTCGTGTTTGCGCGGGGCTCGGGGTTTAGGGCAGGCGAGGACGGGGGAGCCGTTCGAAGGTGGAACCTCCCCTTTCCCAGCCAAGTACCGTCCCTCACTCCCCCTGGCCCCCGGCAGCTGCTGTTCCTGCAACTCTATGCCAACGGCTCTATGGCAATGGACGATGCCATTTTCCGCACTGGCGACTACAACCGGCCAGGTGGCCGGCCACACATGCCTCGCATGCAATGGAATGCATTTGTTGTTTGGAGGTGCCTGAATCCCGTGCTCCTCGCACACAAGCAAGAAGGGCACCGCGCTGTTACTCAACTTAATAGAAAAAACCGTGTTTGTACGCCGAGGAGGAACACCAGCTTGCGCCGAAAATGCACGCTCTCTGATCCAGAGCAAACGTGTGTGCCCCCACCTGCAACCTGCTTTCTTTGAGCTTCTGCCACCGCTAACACCCCCCCTAACCCCTGCGCACATACCACCCGTATCCCCGCGCCAGATCTGTCGGGTTTCCGCGACTTCCGGGCCTACGTTGAGAAGCCCTGGACCGAGAATGAATGTGGGTGGCCCCTTTGGGAAAAATTCTTCGCCTGCAGGGGTCCGCAAGCAGTGGGGCTTGCTTGAAGCGCATCTCCCCTGCACTCGGTAGTGGATTTGGAAAGCTCGCAGGAGGTTTAGCGGCTTTCGATTTTGCAGGTTGCCAGGGACAACAGATGGCTTGTGGCCAGCACTGCCACACACACAACCATCCTCTGCAATTAAACCCCATCCATTATTCAGGCAACAACCGAGGTGACCCGAGCATCGGCGCCCACGGCGGCGCCTTCATAGGCCTCGACTTTGCCACTGCGCCAAAGCCCCTGCTCACCGCCTTTGACGCCGCGGCGCAGTTTTGGTGGGAGGAGTGTACAATGCTGAAGGCCTGGTGGGTGGGGTGCGCAGCTGCGGCCGTCTTGGCTCCATAAGGCTGTCGATGTCATTGAATTTGGCATGGGCAGGGGCCTGGACCTCTGGTAGCATCGACGGCGATTCACGAAAGCATTGCAGAGTTCAAATACCAAACAATTGCACGACAGACGGGAGCGGATTTGAACCCTCCCCCTGCAACTGAATCAATTCAATCCTTAAACGCACTGCAGCGTGGCAGCCGCCAAGGCGGATGGCGTCAAATTGTCCACTTTCAAGTCCTGGACACTGCTGGCAGCCCAAAAGGCGCGCCTCGAGGGTTTTTTGGGGGGTTCGCAAAGTTTTTGGTTGCGGGGGTTACAGAGTCACCGTATAGCGCAGGTTGTGTCTGCCTATAAATTCTTGTCAATGGGCGTGAGTGGCTTGGCACGCTGGGCAACACACCAGAATGCCGGCTCGCAAAGTGCCAGAGCCTTACTAGACCCATCCCTCGAAACCAAAATACAGATCCTGGCGTACTTGCAGCAGGCGCCCGGGGGCCGCTACCTGCTGTGCCCGCCGCGGCACTTCTGGGGTTTTGCATACCAGATGTTCCACCGCAACCCCGACCCCAACCAACCCTTATTCGGGTTGCACAACTGGTGCGTCGATATGCTAAGCGCGTTGTGAATTTGGGGCGCCGCCATGCTTTGGAGGCGGCGCCATGCCCCACAGTCTTGCCGCGCTACTGGCTCATGGATCGCACGTACTACGCCAGTACGCAAGCCCAGCCCATCTATCCCACCCCCTTAGGCCGCTGCTGCTCAACCCGGTTAATATATTCCTCAACGGCACCGACAAGCCAGTCAACATGCTCAACCTGATGACAAGGGCGCAGCAGCTGAAGTGGTGGGCGCGGGGTCCCCAGTGCGATTGCAGTGTGTGTATTCCACCCCCGAGTTGGGTCTGCATTTTTAGTTGCGCCGGACTGTCGCAGGCAAGTGTGCCCACGTGAGCAAGCCGATCACATACCAGGTGCCGCAACCCGCCCCCAAAATGTACAGGTACCTGCCCGAGCCAATGCTTGCCATGGAGGGTCTCATCGAGCTGCTAATATCCCACGACCACTCCCTGCCGCTGTGGACGACGACCCTCACCAATGCGACCGTCACCTCCGCGCGAATCACGGCGGTGTCCGGCCCATCACCTGACGGAACCGGCGTTGATGGGGGCGCGTGGACTGCCACGGCGGACCGTGGCAGGGAAGGCTGGAGCGCGGCGACGATGTCCGCACTGCTCCAGTCCATGTCTGAGGTCGGCCAGATGGACGAGGGCCCCCAGCCTCCAGACTGGTACGCGACCTATGGACACGTGGTGGGGTTGCTAAACCCGGAAGCTCTTAAGCGGCATCCTCACCTCCCCTCCCTCTACGGCTGCGAGAGCTCGGACGTGCAATGCGCCGCGGACAGCAGGTGCGGCCGTTTGAAGGCTGACGCCTTTTAAACACTGGCATCGGGCCGCCAGATCCCCGCTAATCAAATCGCTTCTATCTGAAAACCAATGTGCAGGCGCAATGCGGGCTCGGAGGGGGCCTTGGACGGCCGTGCGGCCTCGTTCAGCGACATGGCGACTGTGATGAGCTCCGACGACGACTGCCTCGGCCGCATAAGGAGCGCGTTCGAAACGGCAAACAAGGCAGACACATTGTGCAAGGTGCGCCTCGACGCCGGAAAACGCAACGGCTGCTTTGTGGCTTGATTGCGTTGAAGGCGGCCCCAAAAACAACACCTCTTTCTTCTTTCCCCACTGACACCACTGACACCAACGCCTGCTTGAACCCCATTATTGGATTCGATTGAGGGCTGGTTTTTGTTATGTCATAAACGAGTCCACAAACCGCCCACCTGCAACCAAATCAGTCAAACCTTGCCAGAACTGTACTTCAACACTCCCTCCAACTCCCAACTTACTAGCTTTCAACACCCAAAACAAACCCAGTTCATTTTGGGGACTGGTTCCGTCGCTACTGGTGGAGTAGAGTCCATACTCGTGGCCGGAGCGGGGGGCAGCTATTCCCAAGTCATCAAGAAAATCGCAATTGAACGCAGCAATTTTGTAATCGATGCGGTAAGTAAACTCAACGTGCGGGGCGCCCACCAGGCCGGATTTGCCACTACAGCGCCCCCGGCTGGAGCAACGGACACACGCTAGCGAACCACCCAATACCTGCCATTCCCAACTCCGCCCAGGTTTGCAACGGCGGGGGCTGCAGCGAAGACATTTCGGAGTTTGTGGATGACGTGGGCAAAGTTATGGCCGTCGTTGCGGTTCACGAGTGTGCGGGGGCCGCGAGTGGGCTGGTGGTGATCGGCATCTTGTCAGGAGGCGCGGCCGTTCTGCCCAGCGTGCCAATCGTGGCAGCTGGCTGCCTGGTGCGTCGTGGGTCGTTTTTGGGTTTCCTTGCGGCTGCCTGTCTTCTGAAACACACCACAGCCACCACCACCACCACCACCACCACCACCACCACCACCACCACCAACACCACCACCACCACCACCAACAACAACACCACCACCACCACCACCAACAACAACAACAACAACAACAACAACAACAACAACAAGGGTTATAGCTGCTGGCAACTGGCGCTCTCACGACACAACAAACAGCCCCCCCCAAACACATGCAAGACACACACACGCACAACACGCACATCACACACACAAAAACACATGCAACAGCACACACAATACACACAACAACAATACACACAACCGCCCACCTTTACGTCCACCGCGATGAGGTTCTCCCTCCTAACCCCCAGCGCCAGGAACTGCTTGGCGCAGGAGTAGCCCGCGGCGCCGCAGCCGCAGACGGTGACCTTGACCTCTGACAGCTCCTTGCCCACCAGCTCCATCGCGTTGATGAGGCCTTGGGGGGGAGGGGGGTGCGATGGTTTGGGGGTTTGGGTTAGGGTTTGGTGTTTTGGGGAAGAGGGGTCTGACAGCTCCTTGCCCGCCAGCTCCATCGCGTTGATGAGGCCTTTGGGGTTTGGGGTTTGGGGATTTGAAGTTTTGGGTTTGGGGCATTGGAGCGGGGCGGTTGTTTTCGTTTTTTCCAGGGGGGTTCAGGGTTTGTTTTGCCTTTCTGTCTTGGCAAAATGCAGGGCCGCAGCCTGCAATTCTCCAAAAGACAGGGGAGAAACCTCCCAAAGCTGCCGGCAAAGCCGCCACCAAAGCCGAATCCACCCCTAAAGCGCCCCAAAACCGCCCCGAAACCGCCCAAACCCGCCCCGAAACCTCCCCGAATCCGCCCGAAACCGCCCACCCGCTCCCGCCACGATGGCTGTGCCGTGCTGGTCGTCGTGGAACACTGGGATGCCCATGCGCCGCTGGCACTCCCTTTCGACGTAGAAGCACTCGGGGCTGCGGATGTCCTCGAGGTTTATGCCCCCAAAGGTGGGCTCCAGGGCGACCACGATGTCGACCAGCTTTTGTGTTTTTGTTGGGATGGTAAGAGGGGGTGTTGGAGTTTGTTGGGGATGGCAGAGGTTGTTGCGGGTGTTATGTTGCGGGGTGGTTGGGGTGGTGGGGGTGTTGCGGGTGTTGGGTTGGGCTTGGGTTGCACTCGGCTCAGCACGGTGCTCTGCTGGAGCCAAGCAAACCCAAGCAAAACCAAACCTAGCCAACTCAGGCCAAGCCAAGCCGCGCGGCATCGCGCCGGCAAGCAGCCAGCCCCATCCCCGGAGCCGCCGCCGCCTGTTCGGGGGAAAATCCCCAAATTGCAAAAGCAGCCCCCGCCTTTTTGGGGTCTGACGCGTCCACCTCGATGTCAAAAAACGTCCCCTTCCCTCTTCCAAAAGAAAGCCCCCGCCTAAAGAGAAAGCCCCCTCCCCTAAACCCCACCTTTTTGGGGTCTGACTCGTCCACCTCGATGTCAAAGGCGTCCAGGTCTGCAAACTTTTTGAAAAGCACCGCCTTGCCCTCCATAACGGGCTTGCCGGCCAGGGGGCCGATGTTGCCGAGGCCCAGCACGGCGGTGCCGTTGGTGATCACGCCTTTGAGGGGGTGGTTGGGTTTGGGTTTCGGGGTTTGGGGGAGGCAGGGGGCGGCGTGCGGTGCTCCACGCTTGGCGCCCGCGCTTTATGGGAGAGAGCACGCCCCAAAACGCGGCTGCTACCCGAGCCCCATCGAGCGTGTTCCCCCTCCCCCTTTCCCCGCTCACCCACGAGGTGCCCCTTTGCTGTGTAGTCATACGCGCGCGCCGGGTTGGCCTGGATGGACAGGCACGGCTCCGCGACGCCGGGTGAGTAAGCGACTGACAGGTCCTCCTTTGAGCCCATGGCCTTGGTGGGCACGATCTCGAGCTTGCCCTTGCTGCAGGTCGTTGTTTGGTTTCGTTCGGTTGGGGCTTTTTTGAGTTATGAGTCTGGTCGTGCTTTTGATGGAGTGGTTTTTTGGTGGGCCGGCTTGGCTCGCAGGGGCCTGCACAAAGGCTTGGCAGGCTTGCCGGGGCCGCGGCGGCGGCAGGAGAAGCTGCAAAAAACGCCCAGTGGAGGGCGCAGACCCCCCAAAAACCGCCCACCGGCCGATCTTGTGGTACTTGAGGGCCCACTGCTTAGTCAGTCGCCTCCGGAAGGCCGCAAAGTCCTTGCTGCTCATCCGCACGCCCGCAGCGGACTGGGGGGCGGACTGCGCCAGGATGGTCTGGAGGCGCGCCTCGGTCTGCTGGATGCGCTCCAGCTGGGGGGAGGGGAGTGGGGCAGTCCGGGGAAGAGGGGGTTGGCAGTCCGGGAGTGATTGGAGGGCAGTCCAGGGGGCGGTTGGAGGCCGGTTTGGGTTTGGGTTGGGGCTTCAGCCCTTGGCCCGGCCTGTGCGTGTGCATTGCAATCAACACTGCCACCGACGCAACGCCCGCCAGCCACGCAGAGCCCGCCAACAACGCAAACCAGCCAACAACGCAAGCAAGCCAGGCCAATCACGCAAGCCAGCCGACCGCGGCGGCGCACCATGATGCGCCCCAGCCGCTGCACGATGGCGGTGGCGCCGGGGTGCTCGTGGTAGACCAGGGGGTAGAGGTCGCTGGGGGGGGTCGGTTTTTGGGTTTGCGATTTCGGTTGGCTTGCGTTTTGGGTCGCGTTTTCACTTGGCGTGTGTTTTGGTTCGCGTTTGACTCGCGTTCGCCAGCCGCCAACCTCCTCATCCCTCCACCCCCCCAAATCCCCCCAAATACACCCCAACCCCCCCCCCACCGAATGTCCAGCGCCAGCGCGTGCGTGCCGTCGCTGACTACGCGCGCGGCGGTGGTGAACGTGGTGGCGCCGTCCTCGTCCTTGGCCTTGATGTCCTCAAACAGCGCGGCCTCGCCCTTTGGTTGGGGTTGGTTTGTTTGGTTTGGTTTGGGTTGGGTTGGGCTGGGTGGTTACCGCCACCAACCGCCGCAGCAGCATGATGCCCCAAACGCCCCACAGCCCACTCGAAAAGCGCCCAATGGCAGCCCCAAAAGCCCCCCCCAAAAGAGCGCCCCACCAGGAACTCCCCCTCCACAACGCGCTGCAGCGTCACGCCGCTGCGCTCCAGCACCACCTCCCCCTCGAGCAGGAAGAAAAACTGGCTGGCCTGTTTGGGGGGGTGTTTTGGGGGTTTGGGGTTTTCTGGGTGGGTGGGTGGGTGGGTGGGGTGGAGTTGGCAGGGGGAATTGAGTGAGGGAGGGGTTGTGCCTAGCGTGTGACGGCACACAACCCCTCCCCCCCCCCAACCACAACCACCCGCCTTTGCGTCGTAGTTGATCAAAAAGGCTCCCTTGGCCGGCCGCACGTCGCTGCCCAGCAGCAGCACAACCTCCCTCTCCGCGGGGCTGAGGTTGCGCAGCGCGGGCAGCTGCTTGTGGCGGGCCAGCTTGTGGGGGGTGAGGAACATGGGCAGGACCTGGGGTGGGGAAGGGGTGCAGGCGGTTTTGGGGGGGTGTTTGGTCCGGGCGTGTCGTCGGGCTGCGAGACAAAATGGACAAAAAGCAGCCCCCGAAGCAGGCAGCAAGCTCAACACGCAGCCAGGAAAGCAGGCAACAAGCCCCAAAAGCAGCCCAAAAGCAGCCCCCAAAGCAGGCAGCAAGCTCAAAACGCAGCCAAAAAGCGGGCCAAGAGGGCTCGCACGTCGTGCTCCTCCATGATGGCGCGGAACTCGTCGTAGCTTAGCAGCATCTCAGGGGACACCGCGCCGCCGGGGCCGTCGGCGTCGGCGTCGGCGTCTTTGAGGCCGTCGGCGGCGGCGGCGGCGGCGGCGCCCGCCTCTGCGTCGTCCTCCGCGACCTCAGCAAACACCTGGTGGTGGGGGTTTGTTGGGGGGGAAGGGGCGTGCGGCATTGAGGAGCGGTGTTTTGGGGGGCGTGGCCGTGTTTGGAGGGCGGGTTTGGCAGGCGTTGCTGGCGCTGGTGGACAGCCGTGCTGAGTAAAAACCGTGCTGCCATGCACCCCTGCTGATTGCACCTTGCCGGCCATGATGGCAGTAAGACCAGCAAAACGAGCTGACCCCCCCACACAAGCACACCTGCTCCACGTGCACTGCGATGTCGCGGCGCGCGCTGTAGTGGATGTCAGACAGCAGCTGGGGGGGGGGGGGGGGGGGGGGGGGGGGGGCGGTTGGGTTTTGCAAAGTTTTGAGGAGGGGAGCGCCGCGGCAAAGGTGAAGAACACGGTGATTGAACGGCGATTGAACGGCGCCGCAGAAACACAGCAAAACGCGCCCGCGCCGGCCGCCCCGACGAGCCACCCCTCACCCCCACCCCAACCCCAAGACCCCCACCCCCCCACCTGCTGGAAGTCCGAGGGGCGCAGGAAGCCGTCCCTGTCGCTGTCGTACATTCGGAACCAAAACTCGAGCACGTCGTCCTTGTCGCCGCGGAACACGGTGGACAGGGCCGTGGCAAACTATCGGGGGGGGAGGGTGTTTTGAGGGGGGTGTTTTTTTTAGGGCACGGGCAGGAGAGTGTGGACAGGGCAGGCGCCGGTGCGTGCCCGCAGCTGCCTCCCGTGGCCCGGCCAGTCGGCCACCCACAAACGAGCGCTGCGGGCGGAGGCACCGCCCCGCCGCCCCGGCCCCTCAGCCCCCCCTCCGCCGCACCTGTCTGAAGCTGACCCATCCGCGCCCGTTCTCGTCCATTGCGGTGTAAATGTGCTCCAGCACGCGCTGCTCAAGGCCGCCAAAGGCTGGGGGGGGGGGTAAAGTGGGGGTTTGCGTTGGGTGGGTGGCTGGGTGGGTGAGTGACTGAGTCGGGATTGGATTCAACCCATGCTTTCTGGCTGCGTGTGGACGGTGCGCCGACGCACCGCCTTCTATGTGCAATCCTCAAACGCGCCTTCACAGGCGCGCCGCCTATTCGACACAAGCACAAGCACAAGCACAAGCACAAGCACAAGCACAAGCACAAGCACAAACACAAACACAAAAACACAAGCACAAAACAAGCCCCCCCCCACCCTGGCTGAGGGAGCTGAAGAAAGTGGTGCGGTCCAGCTTGCCGGTGCCCCACCGCATACACAAACACAAGCACAAGCACAAGCACAAGCACAAACGCAAACACAAACGCAAAAACAAACGCAAACACAAACGCCCACCCTGGCTGAGGGAGCTGAAGAAGGTGGTGCGGTCCAGTTTGTCGTTCCCCGCGTCGCTGTGGGCGCTGAAGTGGTTGAGCAGCACCTGCAGCTCCGTGGAGGAGAAGCTGGGGGGTGGGGGTGGGGGTGGGTGAGGAGGGGGGTTGGGGGCAAGGGGTGGGAGGGAGGCGGTGAGGGAGGGCGTGGTGAAGAGCTTGCTGCGGCTGCGCCTCACCGGCAGCGGCCGGCCTGAGGCGAGGCAGCGGCGGGAGCGGGCCGTTTGCTATCCACACGGTAGCACACCGGAACGGTCCTCCAACGCCCCCTGGTGTCCGACTGCCCGACCCTCGGCGGGCAGCCTGTTCATGTTTTCCCGATTACCGTAGCCCTAATTACTCACTGGGTGGAGTCCTGCAGGTCCTGCAGCACCTTGCGCTGCCACAGCTTGCCTGTTTGCGAACGAGACGCAGTAGGGAGGCGGGGGGAAAGGGCGGGTGAGGCGCCCCGGCGGGGAACACGCGGCAAGCAGCGGCGGAGCGCGCGCGGCCGCGCGCGGCGCGGCGCCGAAGCTGCGCTGCCGCGGCGCCTCCGGGGGCGGGTTACCCAGGTTTCCACGCCAATGCACCCACATACGGACCCGCGGAGCCGCTGTTGGAGCGGCCATGCGGCGTCCCGCGCGGTTGTGACACGAGAAAGAGCACGGGGTCGCAGCGGGATCGCCCGCCCAGCGCGCCCGCCGGGTCCCAGCGACCCTACGCACCCAGCTTGATCATGGACGACTCGCTGCCGGGGCCGGGAGGGCTCATGCCCCCCGCGCTGATGCTGGGTTGCTGCTCCAGCGGGGCAAACGCCACCCTCAGCTTGGCGCGGCCCACGTCCACCTCGACGGTGTTGGTGGGGGAGGCGGGACCCTCCGAGGGTCCCGCCGGGGGCTTGACCGCCTGCATGGTGATCTGCCCGTTCAGCGCCGCGTCTCCTGGCTTGTATGAGGGCAACGCCGGGTCGCAATCGTTTGATAGGACCGTTTAGCTCTGGTTTATAAACGCGCCGCGCAGCACATGAGCCCTCCTGTGATGAGACGCGCTTAGTGATCAGAAATGGGCCTGTTGGCGGGGCTGCGCTCTGGCAGCGCCCTGCACGCCGCGCTGAGCAGGGCGCTGTGCTCTCGTGCTCGGGGCGCGCTCGACGCGGACGTCGTGGTCGTCGGCGGGGGGCATGCCGGTGCGCGCGCGCGCGCGCGCGGGCCGCCGCAGCCTCCGCAGCCACCCCGCTGCCGCCGCTTCGGCGCCCGCAGCCTCCGCGGCTGGCCAGCCTGCATGCATGCCCAGCGCACGAGCGGGCGGGGGCGCCCGCTCCAGTTGCCCCCGCGCTGAGCCGCCGGGGAAGCGCACTCAATTCAGTCGCCTGCCGACCGTGCGCCTCCGCAGGCTGCGAGGCCGCTGCCGCCGCCGCGCGCCGCGGCGCGGCCGTGCTGCTGGTAACGCCCGCGCCTGCGGCGTCGATCGGCGAGATGAGCTGCAACCCCAGCATCGGCGGCGTGGGCAAGGTACGGCGCTGCGGGGGGGGGTCCCGAATCGCCGCGTGCTGCGCACGCAGCCTTGTTGGTGTGGCGGCCAGCGGCATGGGCAGACCGTTTGCGTGCAGCCTGCTGTCGGCACTTTTTGGCCAGGAGCTCTGACGCGCGTCGAGGTCAGCAATGGATGAACAGCCCCGGATCACATCACCCCACCCCCCCAAAAAAAACCGCCGACAACCGCCAGGGCCACCTCGTGCGCGAGGTGGACGCGCTGGGGGGGCTGATGGCCGTCGTCGCCGACGCCGCCGGCATCCAATTCCGCCTCCTGAACGCCTCCCGCGGCCCCGCCGTGCGCGGGCCGCGCGCGCAGATGGACCGGTCCGCGTACAAAGCCGCCATGCACGCCGCGCTGCCCGCGGCGTGCGGCGCGGCGGTGCCGGGCAGCGCGGCCGAGGGCGCGGGCGGCGCGGCGGCGGCGGCCGCGGCGGCGGTGAGGCGCACCTTCGGGCTGCTCGGAAGCAGCGCCGGCAGCGGCGGCGGCGGCGGCGGCGGCGGCGGCGGCGGCGGCGGCGGCGGGAGGCTGGCCGTATTGGATGGCGTGGTGGAGGATTTGCTGCTCGAGCCGGCGGCCGCCCCGGGGGGCCGGCCGGCGGTCGCGGGCGTGCGGCTTGCCACGGGTGCGCCAAAGGGGGCCGCGAAAGAGCTGCGGCGCCGAGGGGGGAGGAGGTTTGCTCGCCTGCCCGCAGCGCTGCCGCAGTGCACCGGCTCGACCCAGCGGCGCGGGAAAGAGTCCCCGTCCCCCCTTTTCCGGTCCGCTTACCCGGGCTCGCCGCCGCCGCCGCCGCCGCCGCCGCCCCGCAGGCGAGCGGCTGCTGTGCCGTTCGGTGGTGCTGACCACGGGGACCTTCCTCCGCGGTACCGTTCACATCGGCTCCAGATCACTCCCAGCCGGCCGGCTGAAAAACATTGATCTGGGCGGCGGCACAAGCAGCGGCAGCGGCGGCGGCAGAGGCGGGAGCAGCGAGGGGGAGCAGCCGGACACGCCAGCCGACGCGGCCGCCGCGCGCGGCGGCACGGCGCTGGCGGCGACCGTCGCGGCGGCGGGCTTCCGCCTCGGCCGCCTCAAAACCGGCACGCCGCCGCGGCTGGACGGCCGCGGCATCGATTACTCATCCCTCGTGCCGCAGCACGGGGATGAGTCGCCGACACCGCTGTCGTTCCTCAACCTGGCCGACCCCTTTTGGTCCCCGCCGCAGCGGCAGGTGCCGACGCACGAGACCCGCACCACCGCCGAGACCGAGGCGCTCGTCGCGGCCGCGGCGGCGGCGGGGCGGGGCGGGGCGCCGGGCGGCGGCGTGGCGGGGCCCCGCTACTGCCCCTCGCTGGAGGCCAAGGCATCGAGGTTCCCGGGGCGGTGCCACGCGGTGGGTTGCTTGGTCTGGGCAGTCCGGGGGGCACAGGGCAGTCCGGGCGGGCTGGGCAGTCCAGGACCGCTCTGCGCAAGCCGCATGCGCCAGCGAAGCCCACCTTTTGCAAAGCCCTGCGCCTGAAGCCTCGTCCGGACTGTCGCACCAGCCAAGACAGCCGCCCCCAAAGCCCTGCTCAACCCCACCCAAGGAGCCCACTCACCCGGCACGCCCAAACCCAGGTTTGGCTCGAGCCAGAGGGGCTTGAGACTCCCGTGGTCTACCCCAACGGCCTGTCATGCTCCCTGGAACCGGCAGACCAGCGGGCGCTGCTCAAAACGGTGCCCGGACTGGCCGCGGCCCCCATGCTGGCGCCGGCCTATGCCGTTGAGTACGATTACATAATCCCAACGGAGCTGACTCACGCGCTCGAGGCGCGGCGGGTGGAGGGGCTGTTCTTGGCGGGGCAGATAAACGGTACCACAGGCTATGAGGAGGCCGCCGCGCAGGGCCTGCTGGCGGGTGGGTGGCAGGGGGGCTTTGGTGGCGTTTGGCAGCGTTTGTTGGAGCTTGGTGACGGGGTTTGGCCCGTTGCAATGTTGCATTTTGGCTGGGCAGCGGTGGTCTCAGCTTTCGGATTTGGGGGTTGCGATGGCCTTGCGCCGCGCCCGGCGCTTGTGCAAAGCCGCCGCACCCCGCCCCGCCCCGCCACCCCCCAGGCGCCAACGCCGCCGCGCCGCGCGAGCCGCTGGTCCTTTCCCGCGCCGATGCCTACCTGGGAGTCATGATCGATGATCTGGTGGGCCGCGGTACATCGGAGCCTTATCGCATGCTTTCCGCGCGCGCGGAGCACCGCCTCGGACTCAGACCGGACAACGCCGACGCGCGGCTGCGCGGGGTCGCGTCCGAGGCGGGGCTGTTGTCGGAAGGCAGGAGGGCGGCCGCCGACGCGCGAGCGTCCGAGGCGGCGGCGTGGCGCGCCGCGATGGAGGGCGCGGCCGCGCCGGGCGCGGCGTGGCGGGCGGCGGGCGTGGCTGGCGCGCCGGGGGGCAGCGCGGCAGTGAGCGCGGCGGCGCTGCTGGCGCGGCCGGGGGTGGCGCTGCGGGACGTCGCGGCGGCGGCCCAGGGCATGGCCGCACCCCTCGACGCGGGCCCTGCCGGTGGCGGCGGCGGCGGCAGCGGCGGCGACGGCGACGCAGACACCGACGCTGACAGCGCGCGCGCCGCGTCCCTGCGGCCGCTGGCCTCGCTCGCCTCGCTGCCCGGCGGCGCGGCGCGCAGCGCCGCCTCGGCGGCGGCGGCTGCCATCCTCTACGCGCCGTACGAGGCGCGCGCGCGCGACGAGGTCGAGGCGCTGCGCGCTGACGAGGCGCTGGAGCTGCCTTCAGATCTGGACTACTCCCAGATCAGGGGACTGTCCCACGAGGAGCGCGACGCGCTGGCCGCGGCGCGCCCGGCGACGCTCGCCGTGGCGGCGCGCGTGCCCGGGGTGGGGCACGGCGGGCTGGCGGCGCTCCTGCAGGCTGTCAAGCCGAGGCGGGCGCGCGCCAGGGGCGCGCAGCACGGCGGTGGGGGCAGCAGCGGCGGCGGTCGCGGCGTCGGCGAAATCGCCGCTGATGAGGGGGCGAGCGATACGGCACGCGCGGCTGCCTGCTGAGCTGCAGCCAATCCTTCCTTTCACATTTGATTGTTTTCAGGTTCATTTGCAGCCGCCCCTGCAAAAGGGACTGCTGTGCCCTGCTTTCTTGGCAATGCGGGTGGCTGTAACATTGCCACAGCAGCCTCGACGCATTTGCAGTCAGGTTACAAGCACGACGGAGCGGTGTGATTTGGTGCGTGCATGCCCTGGGGCAAGCAGCGGGAGAAAGGATTCGGCGCCCTCAAGGCAGCCCGCCGCGCGCGCCCATCGCGGCCGCCACCAGCTGCGCGCTCGACATCGCGTCCGCCCGCGGCGCCCGCCGCATCGGCGGCAGCGCCGCCAGCGCGTCCCCCGCGGCGCGCGTGCCGCGCAGCCCCGCGGCGCCGAGCGCCTCGAGCGCGCGAAAGCGAGGGTCCCGCAGCAGCTCGGCCGTGGAGTAGCCGTGCAGCGGCGCAAAGGGGCCCGCGAAATCGGGGCCCGCCGCGGCGGCGGCGGCGCTGCACGCGGTGGGGCGCGCCGCGCGGGCGGGGTCCGGCGGGGCCTCGGGGTGGGGCGTGGACTCGTCGAGGCGCCGGCGGCGCTCGAGCTCCGCCTCCTCCGCCCGCCGGCGCGCCGCCGCGCGCTCCGCCAGCGCGGCGAGCGCCGCCGCATGCCGCGCCGCGACGGCGGGGCGCGCCGCCTCGGCGCGCGCCGCGGCCTCGCGCGCGGCCGCGGCGGCGGCCGCGGCGGCGGCGGCCTCGGCCTCTTCCGCGGCTGTGGCGCGCTGCTGCCGCCGCTCGCCGATCGCGGCCTTGTCCCCCGCGCGCCGCGCCGCCTCCAGCCGCTGCCGCCGCTCGGCCTCCCGGGCAGCTTCCCCCGCCGCGGCCGCCGCGCGCCGCGCCTCCTCCGCCGCCGCCGCTTCCCGCGCGGCCCGCAGCCGGCCCGCGCGCTCCGCGGCGTCGGCGGCCGCGGCGCCCCAGGCCAGCCGGTCCGCGGCGGCCGCGGCGGAGGCCGCCTCTGCATCGGCCGCCTCTGCCAGCAGCGCGTCCGCATCTGCCAGGAACGCGGCGCGCTGCCGGGCCCACGATTCCAGCAGTCCGCTGAGGCGGCGCTGCTCGAAGCAGCGGCAAAGGTACCTTGGCGCATTTCGGTGACGGTTTGATGTGCGTCAAAACCGGGATTGTGCTTGCGCATGTGGACCTGAGTCAACTACATGCAGGGGTGCTGCTGTGAGCAAAGGCCGGCAAGCAAAGCTCCGCCGGCAACGGCGGAAAAGGGACCAAGCCTCACCACTCCTCATGCGTCGACAGCTCTTCTGGGCTCCGCCCCGGCATAAGCACCGCCAGCCTCTCCAGCACTGCCGCTGCAGCCCTGCCGCGTGCCCCTGACGCCTGCTGATGCGCGCGCGCCCTCGATGCCACAAACAACGCGTGCTCCTCGCGCGTCCATCCGCCAGCACGGCTGCCGCCGCGCTCGGACCCCGCCCCACAGCCGGCCGCCGCCCTCGCTCCCTCCTCGCGCCGCCGCTGCGCCGCCGCTATCTCCCCAAACGCGCGCGCGACGCCCTGCCGCACCGCGGCTGGCGCGAGGGGATGGCGGTCCAGCAGAGCCCGCAAGCCCTCGTCGATGATCACCTCGGACGCCTCACCCTTGAGCGCCGCGCCTGCCCCTGCCGGCGCATCGGCCGGGGCACAGCCGCCCTGGCCACCACCGGCGGAGCCGCCCCTGCAGTCGCCCACGTCGTCCGACCCCGCGCCGTCGCCACCCCCCTCGGCGCCTGCCTCGGAGGCCTGCCGGCTGCCGCTGCGGTCTGCCAGGGCCAGCACGGCGCGCTCGGAGCCGCAGTCGCGCATCAGCGCCGCCGCCTCGGACTCCAACCGATCCGCCTCGTCGGCGAGCTCGCGGTGCAACTGCTGGACTGCCGCCCGCCGCAGCTCCCGGATGCGCACGCTGTTAGGTGCAGCTGGCGGGTCGCGCCCGCCCGCTGCGCTCTCCAGCAGCGCCTCCGCCAGCGCGTGGGCGCGGGAGAGCAGCTCGGTCCGCAGCCGGCGCGCGGCGTCGGCGCCGGCGGCCAGCAGCTGGCGTTGGCGCCTCAGCTCGCTGCAAGTGTCGGGCTCGGTTGCCGCAGCCGCGCTGCCGCTGCCTTCGGCGGGGCCGGGGGCGCCGGCTGCGTCGCGCTGCAGCAGCTCCAGCAAGCCCTCCTCTGCAGCCTTCCTGTGGTCAGTAACGCCGGCGCGACGTTTCGGGGGGTCAAGTTGGTCTCAAGGAGGGCACAGCGTTTGCCGCCACTCAGGGGCTCCACGCGACACCCTTGACTTGGTTGCACCCCCCTGCCTGGCATTTACCGCTGAGCCTCCAGGTCGCGCGAAAGCTCCGCCCAGGCCGCCTTGCCGGCCGCCGCCGCGCCCCGGCCGCGCTGCTCCCGCAGGAAGCCCTGTATGCGGTCGGCCTTCTGGAGCAGCCCGCCGTCGCGCGCCGCGGCCTGCAGCAGGGCGCCGGCGGCGGCGGCGGGGGGCGGCGGCGCACCGGCGGGGCGGCGGCGCTCCAGGTCGTGCAGCGCGGCGCCGAGGGCGGTGCTGTGGCCTGCTGCGCCGCGGCGGCGTGCCTGCTGCTGGTGGTGCCGGCTGTTGTGCGGCTGCTCCCCTGCGGCCATCGCGCGCTTGCAGCGCTGACCGTTGACCGCCGCGGCGGGGGCGACCGCGGCGCGCGGCGTGCAGCTGTCTCGGCCAAGGCGCGAGCGATCGGCCTCTTTCTCGGCTGAAATCCGCACTGCAATACGCCAGCCTCAGCAGGGCGGGGACTGGGGAGGCACCTCTGATGAGAGTGCACCCGATAAGCAACTCTCCTGCTCCCCACTTCGCTCTAATCGAGTTTGGTCCCATAAATCGCCCTGCACACGCCCAGAGAGCCTCGCGCTGTGAGCACCTTCCCCGCGCCCCCGCGGCCCCGCCCCCCCGCGGCTCCTCAAGCCCCGGGCCGTGGCTCACCCGCGTGCGGACACCTCAAGTGTCCCGTACCAGCAGCCGCTGAGGGGGCGCTCCAGGCGGCGTGCTGCACGCGCCGAGCGCTGCGCGCCAAAGCAGCGGCGCGCGCCGCACGCCGCACGCCGCTTCGGCAGCTAGCGCTGCACCGCCAGCAGGCGTCGGCGCCCCCGGCAGCCCCCGCGGCAGGACGCAGCAGCAGCCGGTCAAGATGGGCAAGTCGTCCGCCCCCGGCTCCGCCGCCGGCGTCGACAACACCGCGCGCCGCACATGGGACAAGGAGGAGTTTGCGGAGCGGGCAGAGAAGCGCGAGCAGGAGGTGAGCGGCCGCGCGCCTGGGCGCGGTCTGCATGCATGCAGCGGGGCCATGCGTTGCCGCGGCATGCCCATGCGCGCCCATGCGGACCCGCGGCTTGCGGCGCCGCCGGCCTCGCGGCTGCCGCGTTGCTGAACCCGCCCCACCTCCCCCGCCCCCTGACCAACCCGCAGGCGGCCGAGGCGGAGGAGACGGCGCTCGACATCAAAAAGCGCAAGCGCCTGGAGCGCGACCCGCTGCACCAGGTGGGCGCGCGGGGCGCGCCGGCGGGCGCCCGCAGGCGGGCGCGGGGGACGGCCACGCGGCGCCCCATCGGCCTGGCGGTCGTGAGAGCGGGTTGACCCTACTCCCCATCAGGCCCCAGGGCTTGATCATGGGGCGCTCCATCCCAATCAACACCCCGCACCAACCCAACACCTGCACCAAAAAAAACCACCCCCACCCCCACCATACCCCCTCCCCCAAAAAAACCCACCCCCAGGGCCTGATCGTGGAGCGCTCCAACCTCAAGGTGCGCGACTACCAGATCGACCTCACCAGCCGCGTGGGCCGGTCGCAGGTCATCGGCCTCAACACGCCGCTGAGCCAGCAGGCGGGCTACTACTGCAGCGTGTGCGACTGCGTGCTGCGGGACAGCCAGTCCTACCTGGACCACATCAACGGTGTGTGTGGGGGGTGTTTTTTAATGAAGGGGTGTGTGTCTACAGCCTGGCCGCTTTTGCACGCTTGTCCTTGCGCCGCATGGCTGCGCCTGCGTGTGTTGAGGGCTGCTGAGGGGTGCGTTTGTGAGTGTGCGCGCAGTGCTGACGCCGGTTCTGGCCCCCTGACCAACCCCCTCCGCAGGCAAGTACCACAACCGCGCGCTGGGCATGAGCATGGCCGTGGAGAAGAGCACGGTGGAGCAGGTGGGGGCGGCGGGGACGGCGGACCGCCATCGCTCCTGCCTGCGCGCGCGCGCGCATGCGCCGCGGGGCCGCGCCAAACTCTGCCTCTCCCGGCCCGCCCCGGCCCCTCGCCCTCTCCGTTCCTTCCCCTCCCACTGACCCGGCCGCCGCAACCCCCTCCCCCGCCCGCCCGCCCCCAGGTCAAGGCGCGCCTGCAGCAGCACAAGCAGAAGGCCTCCACCTCAAACCCCGAGGAGTATCTGCCAGACGGCATCGACCGCCGCATCGCCGAGGCGGAGGCGGCGGAGGAGCGGGAGCGCGCGGAGCGGAAGCGCGCCAAGAAGGAGGCAAAGCGGGCGGCGGAGGAGGGCGAGGGGGAGGAGGGGGACCCGGATATGATGGCCATGATGGGCTTTGGGGGCTTTGGCACCAGCAGAAAGTGAGGGGCTTCCCGCCGAAGGTTGGCGCTTTGCCCCGCCCCAGCAGTGGCGCTGTCCCGGTTGCTGCGCGCCGTCGGCACGTGCTGCCGCTTTGCTGGGAGTTAGCTGATCCCACTTGCGCCGCTGCGGGTTGATGACCCTGCCCGCGCAGCAAGGTTTGGCGCATTGCTTTTCTTGTAACCATTGATCGGCGGTTACACCGCTAGCTGCAGGGAAAGGGGTGAGAAGGAAAGGGAACTGCGAACGAGGGGCCAGCACAGGCTGGCCTCCCTTGGAAACGGGAGGCAAAGCGCCCTTGGCGCGGTAGCAAGCCGGGCTGGGGCGCGCGGAGAGGGCCGCATGCCCGCACGCACGCGCGCAGGCAGTGTCCGCGCCTGCAGGCGGCGCCAGCGCCCGCGGCCGGTGTCGCCGCCGGCTCACTCAGCGCCTGCCTTTCTTCTTCTTCTTCCCCGCGTCGCCGTCGTCGCCCCCCTCCCCCTCGCCGCCTTCGGGCGGCGGGCCGGGGTGGCAGCCGGACAGGTCGGCCGCGCGGTCCTCCCAGGCCGCGGGCTTGAGCACGTCGATGGCCCGCAGCAGGGCGTCTGCGCAGGCCAGATAGTACCTCTGCCACTCGTCCGGCTCCTCGCCCCCGCCGGGCGTGTGGTAGGCGATGCAGTTGGCCGCCATCCTCGCGGCGTCGGCCCAAAACGCCTCCCAGCTGCCGCGGGTGTGGACCTTGGGCTTGTTGGGGACGGCGTCCGCCTTGTAGCGGCGGCGGCCGAGGCGATACCGGAGCTCCGGCAGGCAGATTATGTCATCAACGGGGACGACGTCGGTGTACCCGGGCTGCGTTTTCAGGTCCTCCAGCATGATCGAAAACACGCCATAGCTGTCGGGGTCGAGCTGGGCGCGGGCGGGTGGGTTTGGGAGTTTCGGGGGGCGGTTTTGGCGGGCGGTCGGTGCGGGGACGCCCGTTGGCGGGGCGGGAGCGCGGTCGCGCGCGTTCGGACTGCACCCACCGGACGCGCCAGCCCGGCTTTGGTGACCGCACAGAGGGCGGCGGCCCGCCCCGCCCTCCACCGCCCCACCAGCCCCCGCCGCAAGGCCGCAGGCAGAGCTGCCAAAACCCGCCCCTCGGCGCCGCCCGCCCCCGCCCCAGCTCACATTCCTGTCCCACGCCTCCAGCGCCTCCAGGGCCGACATCATGCGGCGCGTGACGACCGCGTCCAGCCTGGCGCGTTCCGCATCGCTGAGGGATGCGACGTCCACGTCGTCCTCCCCCGCGCCGCGCACGCCCGCGTGCTGCTGCCGCTGCAGCTCCTGCTGCTCCTGGCGCTGCTGGTGGTGGGGGTTGTGGTGCTGCTGCTGCTGGTGCTGCTGCTGCTTCTTGCCCGCTGCGCCACCGCCGCCGCCACCGCCGCCGCCGCCGCCGCGGCGCTGCTGCTGCTGGCCCTGCTGCGGGGCGCGCGGCTTGGCGGCCGGTTGCTGCCGCGCGCGCTTGGCGGGGCGGGCGCCGCCCTCCTTGTCCCACTCTGCATCGTCGTCGTCGCTGCCTTCGTGGGATGAAGAAGCCGGCGACTCGGAACCGCTTGCCGTCGCCGTCGCCTCGCCCTCCTCCCGCTCGCTGCCGCCGCCGCCGCCGTCGCCGCATTTCTTTGGGCTGCTCCGGCCGGCGTCGCGGCTGCCGAGCTCCTCCCGCTGCCGCGCCTCCGCCTCTGCCTTCTGCCGCTGCTGGTCCTCCTCTTTCCGCCGCTGCTGCTCCGCCTCTGCCCTGTTTCGCTGCTCCTCCGCGTGCCGCCGCCCCTCTGCTTCGGCCTTCCTCTGCTGCTGCGCCTCTGCGTCCACCTTCCTCTGCTGCTCCTCCGCCTGCCGCCGCCGCTCGTCCTCCTCCTGCTGCTGCTGCTCCTGTCTGGCCTCCTCCTCCCGCTGCTGCTGCAGCCGCCGCCGCTCCTCCTCCTGCCGCTGCTGCTCCGCCTGCTCCCTCCGCCGCCGCTCCTCCTCCTGGCGCCGCAGGTGCTGCTGCTGCTCCTGCTGCCGCCGCTCGCGCTCGCGCTCGTGCCCCTCCCGCTCCGCGCGCTCCCGGGCCTCCCGCTGCCTCTGGCAGAGGCCGTCCAAGGCGCGCGTCGCCACCGCGCCCACGTGCTTTTCCAGGTCTGCGGCAAACAGCTCTGCGAGCCGCAGCCGGAACGCCGCCAGGAGGTGGGCCGGCGGCGGCCCGCCCCATAGCCGCCGGTGCGGCAGCGCGGCGCGGCGCTGCTCGCCGCGCGCCGCGGCGGCGCGGCCGCGCGCGCGGAAGAGCCTTACGGCGGCAAAGGCGGCGGATTGCGGGTCCTCTGGCGCCGGCCCCTCGGGCCCCGCGGCTGCAGCCAGCTGCTGCCCCGCCAGCGCCGCAAACGCCGCGGCGCGCCTCAGGACCGCCGCCACGTCATCAGCCCCCCGCCTGACGGGCCGCGGCCGCGGCGCCGCGGGCTCTGCGGCCTGGCCGTTGGCGTCGGCGCCGCCGGGCTGCGGCCGCGGCGCGGCGGCGGCGGCCTGCATCGCCGCCGACCATTCGCCCAGCCGGCAGGGGCACTGCGGCTCGTTGTCCGCCGCCGCCGGCCCCGCGGCGGCCTCGGCGGCGGCCGCCTCGGCCCCCTGCCAGGCCAGCTCCTCCACGGCCAGGGGCTGCTGCGAGAGGGGCAGGACCAAACCGTCCCCCTGCCTTTGCACGCTCACGCCCCACGGCAGCTGCCCCGCGGCGGCCGCGCGGCGGAGCTCGCTCAGCGGCAGCAAGGCGCCGCGCTGCGCGCCGCGCGGCGCGCAGCGCGCCGGGCGCCACAAGCCTGCCTCGGGATCCGGCGGCGGCGCGGGCGGCGGCAGCGGCGGCGGGCTGGCCGCGCCGCTCCCGTCCTCGCCCTCGTCGCCCCCCTCCTCCCCGGCCGCCCATTCCTGCTGCTGCGACTGCTGCTGCTGCTGGTGCTGCTGCTGCGCCAGCTGCTGCTGCTGCGCCAGCTGATCCCACCAGGGGTCCTCGAACGCCGGCGCCGCCCCCGCCGCCAGCCGCCGCGCCAGCTGAGTCAGCGCGAAGTCTGGGGGCTCCGCGCCGTGGGCCCGCGCGTCCGCCGCGCGGCGCACCGCCCCAAAGCGGTCCCGCGGGTCCGCCCCGCCGCCGCCGCCGCCGCCGCTGCTGCGCTTGTCCCAGGGCACCGCCTCGGGCGCGCCGCGCGGCGCGTCGCCGCCGGGCGGCGGGGCGCCGCCGTAGTGGTGCCGCAGCTCCTCGGCCCCCGGCGGCAGCAGGTCCAGCTCCCAGGCCTGCAGCGGCCAGCCGCGCGCCATCGCCTCGGGGTCGATCACCCCCAGGGAGCGCTGGAGGTGCACCGAGAACGCGACCCCCGAGTCCCGGGTCGCAAAGGGGTCCCCCCGCCACCCCACCGCGGCCGCCGCCTCGCGCAGCGGCGCGAGCACTGCCGCCTCGAGCCTCGCGAGGCCGTCGCCGGCGGCGGCGGCGGCGAGCTCGGCGGGCGGCAGCTGCGGCGCGGTGAACACGGCGTCGTTTGCGAGCCGCAGGATGTCCTGCCGCACCAGGTGCCACCCGCCGTGCTGGTCGCACCAAAACCCCGCGTCCGGCACCCAGCGCGCGACGGTGAGGCCGGGCGGCGGATCTGGGCGGGAGATCTGGCGGCAGTGGGCCAGGTACTCATGGGCGGCGCCCGCGAAGTAGCGGCCGGCGGCCTGGGGGCGGGGGAGAGGTGGTTTCGGGCGTGTTTTCTGGTGTTGGTGGGGCTTGGGCTTCAGGTTGAGGGTCGCGGGCTGCGGCGTGGGCTGCGGCGGCGCGGTGTGCGCCGCTGGTTGTGTGCCAGCAGCCCGGCTCTTGGCATCGACGACGGCGGTCAACGGCGCCGGCCGCGCCCCGCCTGGACCACCCAACGGATCCCCCACCCACCGAGCCGGCGCCCTCTCCGGGCAGCGCGCCTTCGCCGCCTGCGTCGTCGGCCATGCGCGTCCGGTGGTGCGGCGCGTGCGGCGCGTCGTTGATGCCCCAGCCGCTGCCGGGGGGTGACGTGGCCGGCAGCGAGCCGTGGGAGCTCGTGGCGTGCAGCTGGCGCGGCGACGTGGCCGGCGCCGACACGCCGCGCCGCGCCGCCGGCGAGCGCTGTTGCTGCTGCTGCTGGCGCGCCGGCGACCGCGGCTGCTGGCGCGCCGGCGAGCGGCGCGGGCCGAGGACCGGCGAGCGGGTGCGGGGGCGCCGCGGCGCCTGTTCCTGATAACGCGGCCGGCGGGCATCCGCGTGGCCGTCCCCGCCGCCGAACGCGTGCGTCGACCTGCCCCCGCGCTCGCCGCGCGGCGAGGCGGACCGGTCCGAGCGCCGCCGGCGCTCGTATTGGCGCGGGGCCGCGCGGTCCCGGTCGCGGTCCCGGTTGCGGTTGGGGTCGCGGTCGGCTCGCCCGTCCCGCGGCGAGCGGCTGCGGCTGCGGCTGCGGGCATAGGCGTGCCTCCCGCGGCCCTCCCTGCTGCGGCTCCTGCTCCTGCTCCTGTTCCTGCCTCGGCTGCGGCTGCGCGTGCGGCTGCGGCTGCGGGGCCTGCTTGGCCGCCGGTCGTGGCCTCTGCTCCTGCCACGGCTCCTGCTGCGGCTGCGGCTGCGGCTTTTGCTGCGGCTGCGGGTGCGGCTTCTGCTGCGGCTGCTGCTGGTTGAGTAAGAGCTGCTGCGGCTGTGGCTGCTGCTGCTGCGGCTGCGGCTTCGCGTTTTGCTGCGACTGCGGCCGCCGTCTGCAGGTGCTGCCGCGTCTGCCGCAGGCACACTCACGGCCGCAGCCGCATCGGCCTTTGGCGCGGCAGGCAGCGCGGACGGCGTGCCCAGGCGCGCAGCAGACGCGAGGGCCTCGTAGGTGGGCGTGACGTGCTTTGGCACCGGCACTGAGCCGCTCGGTGCCGTCAGCGGGGCGCGCTTGGGCTGCGGCGAGGGCGCCACGAACGCCGCGGCGCCCGGCTGCCATGCCGGCGTCCTCGTCGCCGGAGCCGCCGCCGCCGCCGCTGCCGCCGCCGCTGCTGCGGCCGCATCTGGGGCTGCCCCAACCGCTGCCCATGCCGGCGGGAGCTGCGCCGCTGTGGACCGGCCCAAAGGAGAGGCGGGCCCCATTTCCGGATGTCCCGCCGCCCCGGCCCCTCCCAAAGCGCCGCGCGGCGCCACGTCCCCCAGGCTCGCCGCAACGGCGTCGCCGGCCGCGGTGGGGAGGGCCTTCAGCTGCGGCGGCGAGCCGACGCCGGCGGGCGTGCTCCACCCCGCGGCGACGGGCGACGTGGCGGCCGGCGATGCCGCGCCGCCGCTGCCGACGGCGGCGCCCGCGACGGGCACCTTGGGGCTCAGGATTTTGAGCGTGCCGCGTGACACAATCTGCCGCGTCTTGATTGAGGACGGCCCCGCGCTGGCGGGGCGCTTGCCGCCGGCGCTGGCCTGCTGCTGCTGCTGCTGCTGCTGGGACTGCAGGGCTCGCAGCTCGGCGGCCTTCTCTGCCGCCTTTTTCTTTACGGCTTCGACCGCACTCGCCCCCGGGCTCTGCGCGGCCTCTGCGCCGCCGCCCTCCTGCACCGGGCCGGCCGCGGCGCCGTCGTAGGGCGGCGGCTTTGGCAGCTGCTGCCCCAGCCGCGGCAGGCCGGACGGCTCTGGCGGCAGCGGCGGTGGCTCCTCCAGCGGCAGCGGCGGGGGCTCCCCCGCCGGCAGCGGTGGATTGGCGTGCTGCGAGGGGTCGGCGGCCACTGTGTACGGCACCTGCCGCTGCTGCTGCTGCTGCTGCTCCCGTTGCAGCTGCGCCTGCACGTGCGGCGGGAACGGCGGCGGCGCCTGCGCGCCGTAGGCCGCGCCGCCGTACTGCCCGCCGGGGGCGGGGTAACCGCCGCCGTACTGCCCCGGCGGCGGCGGATGGTGGTAGTGCGCCGCCACGTACGCGTTTGGGGGCCCGCCCCCCAGCGGCTGCTGCCACCCGGGCGGCGGGTGGCCGGGGTAGGGGTGCTGCCCGGGCGGGCCGGGCAGCTGCTGGCCGTGCCATCCGTCGTAGGGGTCGGCGCCGCCGCCCCAGCCGCCGCCTCGGTGGCGCGGCCCGGGCTCGGGGCCGCCCCAGCCGGGCGGCGGCGGGCCGCCGCGCGGAGGCCCGCCGGGGCCGTACGGCGGCGGGCCGTGGCCGCCGCGCGCCCGCGCCGCGGCGTCGTTCATCCTGGGCCTGTCGCCCGCCCTGCCATCGCGGCCGTGCCACGACATCGCGGGCCCTCACGCGGCGCCGCGCGGGGCGCGCGTGCGCGTGCGCAGCGCGGCGGCGTGCGCTCCGCCTGCCGGCCTGCTGTGCCCCGGGCTGGCTGCTGGATCAGCCGGGGATGCGCTCCCGGCCAGCGGGCGCACGTCCCATGCCCTGCGGTGTGCAAGGGACCGCGGGAGGGCACAGATCACGCCCGCGGTCGCGGCACCTTGGGAGTCCCTCCTTCAGACAGCTATAAGGCCTCAATCGGGTGACATGCAAGCACGCCACACGGCCGCGTCCCACCTGCCTGCTGCTCTGTGCTGCTGCCGTGCTGCTGCTGTGCTCCAGGCAAGCTCGGGACCGCCTGTTGCGCTTTTCGATCGTCAAGAAGGACGGTATTTGAACACGGGAGCTCTGCCGCGCCCGGTTAGAGCTCTACGGGGGCGGCAGTCGCCGAGTGCGGGGTGCCTCGCCACCGGAGGGGCTTTAGCTCGGCGTCCTGCAGGGCGCCCTCAATCCCGACCGTTTCCTTGTGAAATCCCGCTCTCTTCGCGCCGTCCACCAGGCCCGACAGCCTTCGCCGGAGATCGCAGATTCACGAACCATGCGAGGAGCAGCGTTCGGGTGCAACCGGGCCGGCGGCCCGGGCTGCCGGATGATGCGGCGCACCACAGTGCCCTGCAGGGCCAGCGGCAGCAGCAATGGCGCGGGCAGGTGGGCCAGGCTAGCGTGGGGACGCCGACAGGAGCACGCAGGACTCGCCAGCCGCGGGCGCACCGACCGCGTCGAGGGCAGGGCCGGCCAGCGCTCCAAATCGGCCGCGCTGCGGCCCCGCCCGCGCGTCGCACCGGCCGCGCCTCCCCATGCGGCGCGTCGCGCGCCGCCGCCGCCGCCGCCGCTGCTCGCCCGGCCCCCAGCCCCGCACCCCCCGCACGCGCCGCCGCGCCCCGTCGCGCGACCCGCAGGCCCGTGCTGCTGGAGGTCAAGGGCCTGGAGGCCAAGATCGCCGCCACCGGGCAGCAGATCCTGCGCGGCGTGGACCTCACAGTCCGCGAGGTGGGGGGGGGGGGCGCACCCAAAAGCCCCCGCCTGGGCTGGCGCTCGCGGCTGGGGCTGGGGCTCTGTGTTGGAGGCCCGCGCTTGGAGGACAAGCAAGCCGTTGCTCTGAAAGCCGCTGCCAGTCGCCGGTTCAGTCGAAGGTTGCGGTGCCCCAAACCCTGTGCGGCGTTTCCCGCCCCGCTGCTTGCCGCCGCCCACCGCCGCCGCCCACCGCCGCCCACCGCCGCCGCCGCCGCCGCCGCCGCGCAGGGCGAGGTGCACGCGATCATGGGCAAGAACGGCAGCGGCAAGTCCACGCTGTCCAAGGTGCTGGTCGGCCACCCCGACTACGAGGTAACGGCCGGCACCGCCACCTTCAAGGGCCGGGACCTGTTTGCCCTCGAGCCCGAGGAGCGCAGCCACGACGGCCTGTTCCTGTCCTTCCAGTCGCCCATCGAGATCCCCGGCGTGTCCAACGTGGACTTCCTGCGGATGGCCTGCAACGCGCGGCGGAAGTCCAAGGGGCAGGCTGAGCTGGACCCCCTCGAGTTTTACGCCCACGTGGTGCCCAAGGTGGGAGGGTTTTTGGGGGGGGGGTGGGGGGGTTTGTTTTGGGGGGAGAGGCGGGCTGAGGGTTTTGAGGGGTTGCTTGGGGCTGTTTTGGGGTGGCGTCGGGACTGTGGCGTGCGTGACTGTGGCGTTGGGACTGTGGCCATGTTCTCGGGCGCTGTGTCCAGAAGATTAAACATAACCGCCCCCTCACCCCGAAACGCACCCGCCCCCCAAACCCCAACAGCTCGAGATGCTGAAGATGGACCCCACCTTTTTGAACCGCAACGTCAATGAGGGCTTCAGCGGCGGCGAGAAGAAGCGCAACGAGATCCTGCAGCTCGCGGTGCTGGAGGTGGGCTCGGGGTGGGGGGTTAGGGTTGCTGGTTGTGTGCCTGCCTGGGCTTGTTTGACGGGCTTCGGGCTTTGGCGGAGCGCGGGCTCGCCGGGTCTCTCTCCCTGCCATCGGCACTCTGTTTGAGGGGCCCCTCAACCCTCATGCCACCCCATGGCCCCTCCTCCAAGCCCCCACCCACCCACCCTGGAACGAAACCCCTCCCCCCCAACCCCTCCACCAGTCCGAGATGTCCATCCTGGATGAGATCGACAGCGGCCTCGACATCGACGCGCTGCGGGACGTGGCGGCGGCGGTCAACGGGCTCAAGCGCCCCGACACGAGCGTGCTCATGGTCACGCACTACAAGGTGCGAGCCGCGCGGCGCGCGGCGTCGCTGCTGCTGGCGGCGGCGCCGCTGCTGGCGGCGTCGCTGCTGCTGGCGGCGCTGCGGGCGGCGGGGCTGGCGGCGGCGGGGCCGGCGGCGGGGGCGGCTGCTACGGCTGGTGGCTGCCGCTGCTGCTGCTGCTGCTGCTGCTGCTGCTGCTGCTGCTGCTGCTGCTGCTGCTGCTGCTGCTGCTGCTGCTGCTGCGGGCAGCACCAGATGGCTGCTCGCAGTGGGGGCTCTCAACACCGGCCAACCCCAACCCCAACCCCAACCCGACCCCCACCCCAACCCCAACCCCAACCCCCAACCCCATCCACCCCCCCCCCCAAAACCTTCAACCCCCCCAGCGCCTGCTTGACTACATCCGCCCCGAGTACGTCCACATAATGGAGGCCGGCCGCATCACCCAGACGGGGGGGATGGACCTGGTGGACCAGCTCGAGGCGGGGGGGTACGCCACGCTCAGCACGGCGTGATCTGGCGCGCGCGATCTGGCGCTCGCGATCTGGCGGTCCGGCGGAGCCGGCGTGGGCTGGCGAAAGGGCCTGGGAGGGGCCCCAGCGGCGGCTGCGCGGCCCGCCGCCGGGCCGTCCAGGCGCGGCGGGAAGACTGCATTGCGACTTCTTTGTTTTGCCCGGGGTCTGGCGCGCGCCGGGCGCGACATGTGCGTGTACTGTGGAACCGAACAGTCGCGCGCGCCGCCGCACGCGCCGCGACGCACGCGCGTGCCTGAACGGTGCGGCCGCGGCGGCGCGCGCGGGGGCGCGCAGGCGCAGGCCACCTCGGGCCGCGGGCCGCCCCGCCTTTGTCATGCAAGACACCGGTTTGAACTGTAACTGTGGTGCTCCGGATCCCCCCCTGATTTTGCGCACTCCGGGCCTGGGTCCTCTGGGAGACGGGAAGGTGGAGGGTCAACTCGCTTGTTTTACTGAGGGCGGTAGCGGGCCGCCGCGTTTGGAAAACTGGGTAAACGGTTGGATGGGCAGGGTTGGGAGTGGGGGCGCCTCGCCTGCCCCGCGCTTGTGCCAGTTGCTGGGCGACCACCTGCCTTTGAAAGCACTTGCAAGCGCTTGCAACCCTAACCTGTCTGGGAGGACGCCTCGACCGACAACGCCCCCGAAGCAACGCGGGCGCGGGCGCGCAGCAGGCGCGGCCCTGGGCCCAAATGTCAACGCCGCCGCGTCATTCCGCAGCCGAGCGCGCGCGCAGCGCGGCGGCGGCCGGCCGACCCGCCGCAGGTCAGGGGGGAGGGCTGAAGGGCACGCCTTTGCAGAGGTGCAAGTTTTGGGGCCTCGGAGGCCCTCTGTGGCCCCAGCGTTTGGGGGAAGCGGCTCGTTCGAGTTCTGGGGTCGGGAAAAAACCATTAGCAAATCGAGGGATGGGCAAAGGCCTGCCTAATGTGTGCGTGCTGTTTTTGGATTCAAAACTGGACTGCCGCCGAGCGCTAAAACACGCCCCCGCCGCTGCCGCTGCCCCGCGCGCCGCGGCGGCGCGAGGCGCCGCCGCCGCCGCTGCCGCTGCCGCCGCCGCTGCCGCTGCCGTTCACCGGCCCGCTGCCGCTGACCAAACCGCTGCCGCTCGCGATGGCCAGCGACTCGTCCATCCCCGGAGCCGCCCAGGTGCCATCCGGGGCGACGGTTATAACCGCCCCGCCGACACTGCCCTCTGGCACGAGCGGCGCCCCGGCCGCGCCGCCGCCGCCCCCGCCGCCGCCCGCGGCGCCGCGCGACGGCGGGCCCGAGGAGCCGCCGCAGCTGCTGTCGCCGGCGGACAGCTCGGAAAAGTCATACTGCCCAAACGGCGACGCGAGCCCGCCGACGCGCGGCGGGTTGGCGGCGCCCATTATGAAGGCCGGCCCCTCCACCGCCGGCGCCGCCTCGACGGGGCCGGGCCACGGCGCGGAGGCCGAGGTCAGGCGGGACCGGCCGCCGGACGACACGCGCTGCAGCGACGACGCCAGGCTGCCGCTGGCGCTGCCGCCGGCGCCGGCGCCGGCCGCCGGGGGCGCGCGGTGGCTCGCGAGCGCGGGCGCGTCGTCGCTGGCCGCCGCGAGGCTCGCAATCCGCTGCCCGCCCGGCGGGCCGCCGCCGCGCGGCGCGGCGGCGCCCGGCGCCGAGGCGCTCTGCGGGCGGCTGCCGGCGGCGCTGTCCGCGACGTCTTCCAACTCAAAGCGCACCGCGGAAGTCACGGAGTCACCCAGAGATCTGAGCCGCGGCCGCAGATCCAACCCGAGCTCGCCTTGCTCCGCCGCCGCCGCCAGCACCTCCGCTGTCAGATCGCCGCCGCCGCCGCCGCCACTGCCGCTCGCGCCGGCGCTGCTGCCGCCGGCGCCAGACGTGCTGGCCCCGTGCCCCGCGGCGCGGAGGTTGGCGGCGGCGAGCTCTTCGATGTTGGCGGGCGCGCCGTTGAGCGGCAGCGGGGGCGCCAGGTAGCGCCGCTTGCCGGCCAGCCGCGCGCGGCGCTGCACCTCGTTGCCCTGCGGGTGTGTGGTAAGGTGGGGCGCAGGGGTTGGCTGGATTGGGGGGGCCGGAGCGGCTCAGAGGGTTGGGCAGGCGCAGCGCCATCCACCGTAACCGGCGCCTGGTGGTGCGCCAACACCGCCCGCGCAAGAGCCAAGTGCATAGTGCAGGCGGCTCGCAGAACACAACCCCCCCCGCTCACCAGCTTGCTGGTGTCCGAGCCGCCGCCACCGGCGCCGCCGCCGCCGCCGCTCGCCGCCCGCCGCCGCCGCCGGTGCCGCTCGCCCACCACCGCCAGCGTCACCGCCAGCCCGAGCGCGCACACGCCTAGCGGCACGGCGAGCCCGACGGCCAGCGCCATGTTGGCGCGCTGCGCGGACCTGAGCTCCGCGTAAATCACCTCTGGCCGCTGCAGCCAGTCCGCGCCCGTGCCGCCGCCCTCCGCCAGCCCGCCCGCCTCCATCATGTCCCTCACGTTGGCCCCGTCCCCGAGCCAGGCCAGCAGCTTCTTGTCATCCCCCGCCGCGGCCTGCTGCGGCGTGACGCCGACGGCCAGCAGGACGGACACCGAGACGAAGGGGCGGTCTATCAGGCGCACGCCAAAGCCGCGGTCGTCGATCGGCACGTTGGCGGCGTCGAAGTGGCGCTGGAAGGTGGAGGAGCAGTTGGCTGGGGGAGGGGGGGTGGGGGGGGGGGGGGTGTTGGGGTTTTGTTGGGTTTTGGGGGGTTTGGTTGGGTTTTGGGGCAGGGGTGATGACACAGCGGTTCTTTGGTTTGGGGTTTCCGGTTGGGGAGCGTTTTGTTGTCGTTGGCAGCAAGTTTGTATCAAGAGCTGAAACCGGGTGGGCACTTGGCAATGGGGTGCAGGAGGTTTGGGGCGGTTGCGAGCCACTCTGCTGCTTTAACTGCCCTCAACTCTCCTGAGCCGCTACCCGAACTTCCCGACAAAACACAGCCCCGAAGGCACCAATGGAGGCAGCGCGCCGCACAGGCAGACGCAGCGCGGCGCAGGCAAAATAAAGCACAAGCCGGCGCAGGCGCGGCGCGGCCAAGCCAGCAAGGCACTCACGCGGAAGGTGCTGCCCCACGTCCACATCCCTCAGGCTGCCGCAGTTGAGCTGCAGCGCGTTTGTCAGCATCTGCACGCTGCCCGGGCTCAGGCCTGTGTAGACCGCGAAAGCGTCGTCGTCCCAAGCGTTTGGGTCCACCGATGTGCCGTTCGCGCCGCCGCCGCCGGCGCCGCCGGCCGCGCCCTGCTGCAGCATGCGGCCGAGCGCGCCGTACAGGGTGCTGCGCGCCAGCTGCTTCTTCTCCGCGCGCCAAACCCTTGGGCCGTCCCCAAGCAGCCGCCGCGAGCCGCCACCCGCGCCCCGCGCCGGCGCCGGCGCCGGCGCGAGCGCGTCGCCCTGCGTCGCGCGCGCCGGCGGCGGCGTCGGCCACACGTGTATGAGCGCCGGGTTGAAGCCCAGCGCCAGCGCGGCAAAGGCCTGCTTCAGGCCCTCGACCGTGCTTTGGGGGCGCGCCGCGAGCTCGGCGCCGTCGAAGCCGACGCCGAGGGATACGTTTGAGGAGGAGGCAACGTCGACCTGCTCCGGGCTGAGGCCAGTCCTGTTAGTCAGCAGGTCCCTGGCGGTTGGGGCGGCGGTTGGGCGGCGGTTGGGTGAGGGCGCATTGGGTGGGTGGGGGGGCGCTTTTGCTCGTCTGCTTGCCGGCTTGCTTGGCGGGCGGGTGAGTGTTTGGATGGGGTAACTTTTTCTTTGCCCGAGCCCCACACTTGACAGAGGGCGCGCACCCCAGCATCCCGCTCCAGCTGCCCCAGCCGCCTCCGCCCACTGCGCCGCGCCCGCCGCACTGCCTGTGGCCCGCCCCTGCTCTGCCCTTGCCCCAGCCCCACACCTCAGCGGCGCGCCGTCGCTCCACGCGGTGAGCTTGTCGAGGGCTGTTACGTTGTGCAGCCGCAGCGCGCCCACCACCCAGCAAGCCATCCCCGAACCGCCCTGATGCGCGGCGCGCGCCGCCAGTGCCGCGGCCGGCGTCAGCACGGCGCCGGCCGCGTCCGCGGGCGCCGCGGACGCGTCGGCGGCCGCGTCGGCGGGCGCGGCGGCGGCGGCGTAGGGCGCGGCGGCGGCGGGGCCAGCGTCGCCGTCGCCGTCAACGGCAGACTGGGCGGAATCCAGGCCCTCCAACGGGGCATACACATAATCCACCTTTTTCGACAGCTGGCGCGACGCGTCCGCCACCGCCTCGGCCGCCGCGGAGGTGCCGTTGAGGACGGCCTTGATGGCGTCGGCGATGCCGACCAGGCCCGGCAGCTGCGCGGGCGGCGGCGGCGCCGCCGCGGCGGCGGGGCTGGCGTCGTCGGCGCCGGCGTCGGCGGTGTCGTCGCTGTCGTCGCTGTTTTCGCTGCTGTCGGAATTGTGTCCCAGCAGGGCGCGGGCGGCCGCCGTTGGGCGCGGCGCGGTCGAGCGCTCCGAGGCAGCGGCGAGCGGCGCGAGCGCAGCGGCGACGCCGGCAACCGCGTGCGCAGCGGCCGGGGCGGCCGCCAGGGCCAGCAGCAGCGCGAAAGCCATCGCCGTCAGTCTCCCGCCGCGCCGGCCTGCCATCCTGGCCGACGGAGGAGGCGCACGACCCCTTCCCGCACTCGGCACCGTCTGATCCGAGCGCGCGACGCCCGCCTGCACTGCAGGCAGAAAGGTCGGAGGGAACTGCGCTGGAATCGTCACGCCACGCGGGGGCCCGGCCCAGCGAGGACCCGGCCCACGCGGCCTGTGCAGAGCGGAACCCCGACTTCAGTTGCCGCTTTGCCCCGCTGCTGCGTGGCTGACGACCAACTTCAAACAGAAACAGCTCGCTCGTCGAGGCCCAGCTGACACCTCCCCCGCACGAGGCGCGCGCGCACACCGGTGCCGCCGCAGCTTCTGCGGCTTGCCGCTCACGTGCGCTGCGTTACCGGTATGCGGCGCAGCCTGATCAATGGGTAGCACTCACAAGTTACAGTTTGGCAGCAGAAATGGTATTGCAGGTGTAGTAGCGCTGAGAGTGTTTCCGTTTGTGGGTGTTTTGGGGGGTTGTGTGACAACGCGCGCGCTGCGGCGGGACGATGAGACGAGGGGTGTGGGGGCGGGGGTGGGGGGCAACGGCAGGAACAGTGACCGAGATGCCTGGGCCTGGTATATTATGAAAACTTTGGCGTAAGTGCAATGGCAACACGGCATCAAACGAAGAGCAGATGGGGCCGAGCAGCCGGCAGCGCGAAGCAAAAGGGCTAACACTATCGACTAACCTGGGCCTCGGCCGGCGGCGCTGACGCTAACGCCGCCGCTGCCTTTGGCGCCGCCGCCGCTGCTTTTGGCGCCGCCGCCGCTGCCGCCGCCGCTGCCGCCGCCGCTGGACGGCCCGCCCGCGGGGACGCTGCCGCTCGCCGCGAAAGCAATGGACGCCTGCAGCGCGGGGGCCACCCACGAGCCGTCCGGGGCAATTGTGATGACCGTCCCGCCAACGCTGCGCTCCGGCGCGAGCGCGCCGCCGGCCGCGCCGCCGCCGCCGCCGCCGACGACGACGCTTGGCAGGGCGCCGCTCGCGCCGCCGTCGCACGGCGCAGAGGACACCTCCTGGAAGTTGTAGTGTGCAAACGGCGACGCCAGCGCGCCGACACGCGGCGGGTTGGCGGCGCCCATTATGACGGCCGGCCCCTCCACCGCCGGCGCCGCCTCGACGGGGCCCGGCCACGGCGCGCGCACGCCGCCGGCGCAGGACGCCAGGCTGGAGCGCATTGTGGAGGGCGCCGCGAGGCTGCTGCCGCCGCTCGGAAGGCGGTGGCTGATCAGCGCGGGCGCCTCGTCGCCGCCGCTCTCGGGGATGTCGCTGCCGCTGCCGCTGCCGCTGTCGCTGCCGCCGCCACTGCCGCTGCCGCTCCCGGATGGCTCGGCGACCACCCCCTCCTCCTCCTCAAAGCGCACCGCGGAAGTCACGGAGTCACCCAGAGATCTGAGCCGCGGCCGGAGCTCAGCCTCGGACCCAGACTCAGAGCCCGAGCCCGAGGCGCCCTCCCCCGCCGAATGCGCCGCCAGCGCCGCCTCAGTCAGCCCCCCGCTGCCGCTCGCGCCGTCCGCGCGGCCGCCAGACGTGCTGGCCCCGTGCCCCGCGGCGCGGAGGTTGGCGGCGGCGAGCTCTTCGATGTTGGCGGGCGCGCCGTTGAGCGGCAGGGCCGGCGCCATATAGCGCCGCTTCCCACCGCCGCGAGAGCCGCGCCGCCTCTCGGCGTCGCTGGCGCCGCCGGCCGAGCTGCCGCGGGCCGCCGCCGCGGGCGGCGGCTTTGCCGCCACGCCCGCCGCGGCGGCGGCGGCGCCACCGCCTTCGCCGCCGCCGCCGCGCCCGCCCTTGCGCGTGGCGAGCGCAAACACGATGCCGGCCAGCGCGATCACGCACACGCCCAGCGGCACGGCGAGCCCCACTGCCAGCTTGACGTTGGTCTTTGCGGCCGCGCCCGCGGCGGCGGAGGAGCCGAGGCTGCCGTAGATCACCTCGGGCCGCTGCAGCCACGCGGCGGACGTGCCGGCAGACACGTTGAGCCCGCCCGCGACGAGGAGCGCCCGGATGTGCCTCATGTCGCCGAGCCACTTGACCAAGTCGGTGTGGAGGCCAGAGTCGAGCTGCGGCTGAGTGAAGCCGACGGCGGCGAGGACGTTGACCGTGACGGTGCGCGTGCGGATGAGGGTGGCGGCAAACTCAGAGGGGGCTACAGGAACGTCGCTGCGCGCCAGGTTGTACTCAAAGGCGGCGGAGCAGTTGGCTGCAGGGGGGGGGGGCGTTTGGGTTTGCGTTTGGGTTTGGGTTGGCGGGGTGGTGTGTTGGCATTTGTGTGGGGTGGGCTGGGAGGTTGGGTGGTGGGAGGGATGATGTTTGTGCGCGCAGGTGTTCAGGCCGGTGGGAAAAGGGGGAGAGCGGTGGCTTTGCAAGCAGCAGGCAGGCGAGCGGGCAGGCAGCCGGGCGGGCGGGCAGCAGCTGCAAACAGCGCAAACACCGCGCAAACACGCAGCACTCACCCGGCAGCTTTTGCCCCACGCGCAGGGTGCCGCAGTTGAGCTGCAGCGCGTTGGTCAGCATCTGCACGCTGCTGGGGCTCAGCCCTGTGTAGGCGACGTAAGCGTCGTCGTCCCACTGCTTCCCAGACCCCGGCGGCGGCCGCGGGCCGCGCGCCGGCGGCTCCTGCTGCTGCTGCGCCGACACCGCCGCCCACGGCGCGAGCGGCGGCGGCGCGGGCGCGGGCGCCGGCGCGGGCGGCGGCGGCGGCGGCCGGCGGCCGGGCGCCAGCTCGCCGGGCGGGTCGATCGGCGGCTGCTGCGCCGTCGGGCCCCGTGGCCCCGGCTCCCCGTCCGCCTGCAGCAGCCGCCGCCGCGCGCCGCCGCCGCCGCCGCGACCCGCTTCGCGCAGCAGGCGGCGCCCGAGCGGCAGCGAAGAGACACCCTGCAGTATGCCCGCCTCTGGCGGCCCAATGGTGGCCTCTGGTGTGGGGGAAACATAGATCAGCCCCGGGTTGAAGCCCAGCGCCAGGTCAGCAAACGCGGCCCTGAGGCCACGGACCGTGCCCGACGGGTTGGCGCCGAGGCGCGCCCCCTTGAAGCCCACGCCGAGGGAGACGTTTGCCGTAGTCATGATTTCGACCTGCGTTTGCGTTTGAGGCATGTTTTGGGAGCGGGGGCCTCGTTGGCGGGTCTCGAGGCGGGCTTCTCTAAGGGGGGTGGGGGCGCATTGCGAGCGCCGGCGCCGCGCCACGGCAGGTGGCGCGGCACGCCATTGACGGCGCTGCTGCCTGCGCGCGCGTGCACCCCGCCTCGACACGCGCCGACGCCCCGCCGGCCGCGCCAGCCCACCTGATCCGGGTCGAGGCTGGTGGTCTTGGTGATGAGGGAGCTTATGGACTGCCCGTCCCAGTTCTTGGCCATGCGCTCAAAATCCGTGTCTGCGATCTGCCACGCCGCGACCACCCACGCCACCATTCCGGACTCCTGCTGGGCCTGCCGCGCCGCCAGCGCCACCGCCGGCGTCATTGTGATGTTCGGGACCGGCGCCGCGGCCGCCGCCGCCGCCGCCGCCGCGGCGGCCGCGGCGGGCAGCGATTTGGCGAGCGGCGAGGCGGCGGCGGCGGCGGCGGCGGGGCCGCGCGCGCCGGGCGGGGCCTCGGCTTGTTCGTCAGGCGGCGTGAGGCCGGCCAGGGGCGTGTATGAGTAATCAACCTTGCGTGAGTCTGGAATGGGGTCCTGTTGGGGCCGGAGACAGGGTTTGGCAAGGGGTGTGGGGTTGAGCCGTGAGAAGCGCTTTACAGTGGGTACAGTGCCGAGAGGAGTGGGAGGTGCGCGGGCTCAGCAGGCTTGTGCGGCCAGCCACCACCATGTTGCTTTCGCAGCTGCTTGCTTGGCATCAGCGCGGGGTGGGGTGCTGTGCAGCCGCGGCCTTTGTCCCTCGTTCAACTCACCGCCATCCCCGGCGCCCAGCCGCGGGTCACGTTGGCCACGTTGGCAACAAAGCGGGCAGCTGCCTCTGTGATGTTGACCGCCGCGCGCGCCGCGACCGCCGCGGCAGCTGCCATCGCCGCGGCCTCGCCGCCTGTGGGGCGCTCCCCATCGATCTGCGCGCGGCTGGCGGCGGCGGCGGCGGAGGCGCTGCTGGTGGTATTGCTGCTGCCGCTGCCGCTGGTCGCGTTGGCAGGTTTGGCGGGGCCCTTGGGCGGCTCAGGCTGGGCCGAGCTGTCGCCGCCGCCGCCGCCGCCGCCGCTGCTGCTGCTGACTTGCCCGGCGGTGGCCGCTTTGCGCGGCGCTGCGCCGCTCACGGGGGCCAAAGGCGAGCTGATGTTGCTGCTTTTGCTCCCGCCCGCTGCGCTCGAGGCGCCCGGGGCGGGCCCGATCGACGAGCCATTGCTGCGCTGCGCCTGGTCTGCAGCGGGCTTGGGCGAGGGCGACGGCGGGCCCGCCGGCGCGCGCGGCGCGGGCGCCTGCTGCGCCGCGGCGACCGCCGCGTGCGACAGCAACAGCAGCGCAGCGAGCACCGGTGCGACGAAACGCTGTCTATGGCTCATCTCGCCGCCTCCATTGCGGCCCATGCGCTGGTGGCGAGGTGCGCTCGCGAAAAGGCGCAGGCCCCGCTCCCACAGCGTCCGGCTGTGTGTGGACTCGAAACCTAAGGTACCAACGAGCCCATACAAGCACTTGTGTCGGGCCAGCAAGGTGCGAACTGGCGAGGACACGCTGCCGGGGCTCGAACAGCGCTCCTCCCAGCACGAACCGCGCGCACAAAGGGGGATTGGACCGGGAGCTTGGATTTACCGGAGTAGGGGGCAGGGCAGGGCGAGCGTAACCAACCCCGGCCCAGCGCGGGCGGCGGGCGTCACCCGCCACGGAGGTGCTTTTAGCGTCGCCGGCTGCCGCGGCCCGGGCCAGGAGGCGATCGATCGCGCAATGCAATGCGGGGACGTAGGGCGGTGCAGGTGCAGGTGCAATTCATGTGGGTGCGGGGAGGAAGAGGGGCTGGGGTTCCAGCACACATGCAGTACCGTATCGTCACGGCCGGCGCTCACTCGTGGCCGGGCGGCTCGCCGCCGTCCCACCGCCGGCTGCCGAGCCCCAGCAGCGTCACCTCCTGCTGCAGCATGGCGAGGTCGTCGTCCTCCCCGTCCCCCAGCGTGAACGGCCCCGACTCGCCGTCGTCCAGGCTCAGCACCGGCAGCTGCGGCGGCGGCGCCAGCGGCGGCACGAGCGGCCGCGGCGCGGGGGGCGCCTCGGCCGCCGCGGCCGGCGGCGGCGGCGGGCGGTCGAGCCAGGGCGCCGGCGAGGGCGGCGGCCCCGCCGCCGCGCCGCCGCCGCCGCCGCCGTTGACGCCGGCGGCCGCTGCTGGCCGGGGCCCCCCAGGCAGGGGCGCCCCGCCGCCGCCGCCGCCCCCGCCCCGGCCCTGTTCCGCATACACCGGGCCGGCGCTGCTGCTGCCGTCCTCGTCGCCGTCCCCAGTCGCGTCCTCCTCCTCCTCCTCAGTCCCCGCGTCGCCCGCGAGCCCGCTCGCGCGGCAGCGCGCCGCATTCTCCAGCTGCGTCGCGAGCGGCGCGATGCTGGCGCGCTGCACCTTGGCAATAAGCAGCCGGTGCGCCGGCGCCTTGGCCGCGAGCAGCAGCAGCGTCCACGCGAGCTGCAGGCGAAAGGCGCGCCAGGGGCCGTCGGCGACGCGCGGCGCGACGCGCTGGAAGGCGGGCGCGGCGCGGCCCACCAGGTCGCGCCACGACTCTGCCGGGTCGTGTTGGACTGCACGGGAGGGGGGGTTATTGCGTTTGTCTGTTTGTGTGTGTGTTTTGTGTGCGTGTGTTTTGCGTGTGTTTTTGTGCGTGGGTCTGGGCGCTGGTGTGTGAGCCTGTGAGAGCGTGTACTGCTTTCTGTACGAGAGAGAGGGCATGCGCGCGCGCGTGCGTGCGTGTGCAGACAGGCATGTGCCTGTGTGTGTTGTGGGGGCCGTCTCTGGGTGTTGCGGTGTCTGCCAAAGCGGCAACGCCCCTATATATCGCTCCCCCCCAAACCTCCCCCCCACAAGGCCAAACTCACGCGACCAGGTGCGCAGCACGGCGAGGCCGGTCGAGTGGTCTGTGACAACCGAAGGCAGCAGCGCCTGCGGCTGCGCCGGGTCCGGCACCGCCTCGCCCTGGGCCTCAAACGGGTGCTGCTGCGGGCCGCCGGGCCGCGCGGCCGACGAGGAGGGGGCGTAGGGGCTCGACGGCGCCGGGCTCGCGCCGCCGGCGCTGCCGGGCCGCCCGTTGGCCGCCGCCGCGCCGCCGCCGCCGGCGCTCGCGCCGCGCTGCGGCCCCGCGGCAGCGGCGAGCGCCTCGGGCGCGCTGGCGTCGACGACGGCGGCCAGCAGGGCGGAGGCCTCCCTCACGAGCTCAACCGACGGCCCGCTGCCGTCCCCCGCGCCGCCGCCGAGCGACACCGCGCGCAGCGCGGCCGCGGTGGCCGCCGCCGTCGCGGAGCCGCCGAGGCCGCTGGGCGCGGCGGAGGCGCCGAGGCTGAGCAGCTGGATGAGTGACAGGATAATGTCGGTCTCGTGATCTGACGAGTCGTCGGCGTCGTCCAGGGGGTCTGACCGGAGCGCTGAAAACTCGAGGGCCCTGTTTTTGGGGGGCAGTGTGTGTGGGGGGGGGGGCGGTTTTGTTGCGCAAGCCGCAAGCCCGCTGTGTTTCAAGCAGCCCAAGAGGTGCAAGCACTGCAAAATTGCGCGCCGCCGCCGCGCGCAGCACGCGGCAACCCGCGCACGGCCCCCGGCCCGCCCGCGCGCGCGCCCGCACCTCGCCGCCTGCGTCGCCAGCCCCGGGTCCCCCGCCGCCATCAGCCGGAACAGCGCGGGCACCAGCGCGCCGTCGCTGTGGCGCAGGAACAGCCGCTGGTTCTCATCCGAGTCTTGGACCAGAGCAATCGCGGCGCCGCAGCCCGCGGCCAGCGCGGCGGGCAGCCCCGGCGCGCCGCGCACCGCGCCCGGCTCCGCCGCGGCCGCGAGCAGCAGCAGCCGCGCGAGCGCGTCCGCGGCGCCGGTCTGGCGCGCCAGCAGCTTGCTCTGCGCGTGGAACTCCGCAGCGGCGCCGAGCGCGTCGCACAGCGCGGCGAGCTGCGGCGCGACGCGCGCGGCGCCGGGCAGGCCGGCGCCGACGGCGGCGGCGAGCAGCGACGCGAGGCGCGGCATGAGGCCGCCGGCGGTGGCCGTGTCCTGGTTGGTGTGGTTGCCGTGTACCAGGTCGGCGCAGCACTGCAGCGCGGCAGCCAGCAGCTGCAGCTCCGCGCACCGCACCGCCGCCGCCGCGGCCGAGGCCGCCTGCTGCTGCTGCTGCTGCTGCTGGGCGGCCTGCGGCCGCAGCGCCGGCCGCGGGCCGCTGCCGTCGGAGCCGCCGTCGAGGTCTGACGGCGGCCGCCGGTGGCGGCTGGAGCCGAAGCTGCTGCGGGACAGGGTGCGGCGGTGCGCCGCGGCAGCCGCTGCCGCCGCCTCGGCCGCCGCCGCAGACGCCGCGTCCCCCGCGGCCTCGCCCTCCAGCGCCGGCTGCAGGTCCGACAGCGTCGAAACGATGAGCTGGAACACCGACGCCTGGCGCGCCGAGTTTTTGACAAAGCTGTTGCCGCGCGCGAGGGCGCTGAGCAGCCGGAAGCACGCCGCGCGGGTGAGCAGCGCGTCCGCCTGCCCCATCGCCGCCGCGTCCGCCGCCGCCGCCGCGGCGGCCGCCGCGGCCGCCATGCTGCCGCTGCTGCCGCCGAGCGCGGCGCCGCCCTTGCTGCCCCGGCGGCTGGGCGGCTGCAGGGCTTCCGATATGGCGCGGAACGCCGCGTCGCGCGCCGGCCCTGTTTGGCCCTGCGCGTCCAGCTGCTGCCCCTCCGGCCCCTGCCGCTGCTGCTGCCGCTGCCCCTGCTCCCCTGCCTCCTGCTGCTGCTGCTGCTGCTGCTGCTGCTGCTGCTGCTGCTGCTGCTGCTGCTGCTGCTGGTAGCCGTTGGCCCCGCCGCCGCCGCCGCCGCCGCCGCCGCCGCCGCCGCCAGCGTCCAGCAGGTCCATCAGGGCCTGCAGCCCCCCCGCCGTCACCACCTGCGTGCGCGTCTCCGCGTCCGCCGCCGCGATCTCGCACAGCGCCGCCGCCGCGGCGCGGGCGGTGCGGCCCGACGGCGCGCCGGCGAGGAGGCGGACCAGCAGGGGGACCGCGCGCATCTGGATCGCGGCGCGCCGCCCGGCCCTGTCCGCGCCGCGCAGCAGCCGCGCCAGCGACGCGAGCAGCGTCGCCTCTGCGGCGTCGGGGGGGCCCGCCTGCAGGCCCGACATCAGCGCCTGGATCGCGCCCGCGGCGACGGCGTCGCCGGCGACCGAGGGCTGGTGCTCTGCCAGCAGGCCGAGCACGTCCCCGGCCAGTAGCCGCAGGCTCGCACTCTCGTGCTCCGCGCCGGGCCCGCACAGCAGCCCCAGCAGCAGCGGGCCCACGCCCATCTGCGCCGCGGCGGCCTGGTTGGCGGGCGAGTCCGCGAGGCAAACGGACAGCAGGCCGAGGCAGGCGACCTCGAGCAGGCCGCCGTCCTGTATGGGGCGCGCCCCCGACGCGCGCCGCGCCAGCAGCTGCCGCAGCAGCCCGACGAGCGGCACGAAGCCCGCCTGCTCCCGGAACGCGAAGCGGTTGGCGGCGTTGCCCTCGACGAGCAGCGTCAGCGCAGTAAGCAGCGAGAACCGCAGCTGGTGCGTCCCGAAGCCCGCGCCGTCGTCGCCGCCGGCCCCTCCCGGCTCCTGCAGCGCGGCAGACAGCGCCGCGATGAGCACCTCCACGCCGCCCGCGGCGCGCGCCTCGTTCTGCGCGTCGGGAAAGGGCCCGGCGAGCGCGACAGACAGCAGCGACACGAGCGACTGGACGAGCCGGCTCGCGGGGCGGCCGACCTCTGGCAGCAGCAGCTCCAGCACCAGCCCCACGCCGCCGCCGGCGACAAAGCGCGCCTGCACCGCCGGCGCGGGCGCCATCAGCCGCAGCAGGCCCTTGATGGCCGAGCTCATCGGGCAGAAGCCGCACGACTCGTGGCCCTCCGAGCTGCAGACGAGGCACGCGACGCCGCCCGACTGAACGCTGACGCGCGGCCGCTGGCGCCCGATCAGCGCGCCGGCCGCGCGGGGGCGGCGCGGCGGGCTGCCGCCGGCGGCGGCGGCGGCGGACGCGCGGCGGCTGCTGCCGGCCGACGGCGGGCGCGGCGGCAGGGAGGGGGGGCCTGAGGCGGCGGGGCCCCAATTGGTCGCCGCCACCGCCTCCGCCGCCGCCTCGCTGCTGCGGCCAAACCCGCCGCCGCCCCCGCCGCTGCCCCCGTCCATGCTACCGCCGACGCCGGCGCCGATCGCGGAAAACGGCGGCGGCGACGGCGCGCGCGCCGCGGCGGCGCTGCTGCGGCGGGACAGCATCGCAGACACCGGCGCGCCGCCCAGCGCGCGCGCGTGGTCGGCGCACTCTGCCAGCAGCTCGACGAGCCCCTCGACCGCGCCCTCTGCAACCAGCTCCGGCGCAAAGCCCTCGGCCAGAGATGCGATTGCCTCGGCCGCCTGGCTGGCCAGGTCGATGTTGTGGGCGTACACAAGCTGCGATTTGGGCGTTTGGTTTGGTTTGGTTTGGTTTGGTTTGGTTTGGTTTGGTTTGGTTTGGTTTGTGAGAGATGCGCTGAGGGTCGGCGCACCGCGTTGGCAAGGCAATGCGTCGGGGGCGCGCTCGACTTCGCACGCGCTGCGCTGCGCCGTCCCGCGCCGGCGCGCCCGGCCCCGCACCTTTGACAGGCAGCGCACCGCGCCGGCCTGCACGGCGGCGGCCTGGTTGTCGGGGCCGTCGTCGATCAGCGAGCGCAGCGCGGCGGTGGCCTCCATCGAAACGCTCAGCCGCGGGCCCACGTGCTGCGGGGCGGGGTCGGTGGCGGCGGCGGCGGCGGGGAGGTGCGGGGCGTTTGTCGGCGCCGGTTTTGGCGTGCGCGGGCGGTGTGAGTGGTCCAGGGCGGCTGCCACGGCGTGGCCCCCGTGGACTGTGCGCGTGTTGAGGGCGCATGCGACCCGCATGCGGCCTGCCCCGCACAAAGCCGCACACCTGCATGTGAAGCGCCGGCAGCAGCACTCCGTGCATCAGCACCCCCACAGCCGCGGGCGCCACGACCGGCTCCAGCGCCGCCCGCAGCAGCGCCGCGCCCGCCATGCGCTGCAGCGGCGTCGGGCCCGCGCCAAAGCCGCGCAGCGGCGCCGCCTCGGCGGCGGCGCGCGCGCCGATGGCGCTGACGGTGCGGGAGACCATTCTGCGGTGCGTGGGGCTGGAGCCCACGCACGCCGCCGCAGGAAGCTCCTCCTCTTCCGGAATGGAAGCCTCGTGGCCGCCCGCCGCCGCCACCGCCGCCGCCGCGGCCGCCGCCGCCGCGCTGATGCCGCTGCCCGCCCTCGGGCTCGCCGCCCCGCCGCCCGCGCCCAGCCCCGCCCGCGGGCTGCGGCCCGCGGCGCTCAGCGCGGCGGCCGCGGCGGGGGCGGGCGGCTCCTCCAGCAGGGCGGTGTCGTGGTGCAGCTGCTGAACGAGGCGGCGCACGAGCCCGAGGCGCCGCGCGTCCTGCTTGAACGCGTCGTCGTCGTGGCTGAGCAGGTGCAGGCAGCGCAGCAGCTGCGCCGTGATGGGGCGCAGCTCGGGCATGGCCGCCTGCGACTGGTACAGCCCGACAAACAGGATCAGCAGCGGCTGCACGCCCTGCGGGTTGGCCAGGAGTGAGTGGCGGGGAGCCGGTGAGTTGGCCGGGGGCCGGGGGGGGGGGGGGGCGAGGGTTGGCGCCCTGCCCTTGCAGCGGCCGCGGCGGGTGCAGCCGCACGCCCGACGCATCCGCTTGCGAGGGCTGGTCCTGCTGCGAAAGGGCAAATTTGCTGCGCTTGGGCATAACCCCTGCTTCTTTCCCCCCTCCTCCCCCTCCTATTACCCCTCCTTTATGACCCCCCACCTGCTCGCGGAAGAGCTCCTTGTAGACCACGTCGTCGTCCGCCAGCGCAATCAGCGTCCAAAGCAGCTCCTGCGGCGGGGGTTCAGCAGCGGCGGCCGCGGCGGCGGACGCGAGGGCGCGTCGGCATCGACGGCTTGCGGCGCACGCGCGCAGACCTACTCCCCGGCCCCTCGCCGGCACGCCTCTGGCGCGCGGCGCGCGGAGCGCCGCGCGCCAGACCACCCAAAACGAGGCGCGCCGCAGCGGCCCCGCGCCACCCCGCGCGCGCGCGCACACACACATACACACACACACACACACGCGCGCGCGCACCTGCAGCAGGCGCAGGTCGCAGGTTATGGAGGCGTCTGCCAGCGCGGCCAGCAGCGCGTCGAGCACGCCGGCGCCCTGGAGGACGTCCTTGTACACTGCGGGGGGCGTTTTGGGGGCGTGCGTGGGGTGCTTGTGGGTGTGTGCTGGGTGTGCTGGGTGTCGATTGTGTTGGGTGTGTGTTGGGTGTGTGTTGGGTGTGTGTTGGGTGTGTGTTGGGTGTGTTGGGCGTTGGGTGTGTCGGGCCAGTGCCGTTGGCGCGCCAAGGCACAGACATGCAGCACGCACACGCACACGCACTCAGCCGCAGCCGCAACCACAACCACGACCACGACCCCCCCAAAAACCACAACGCAAGGCGCACCGAGCTTCGAGGCCGATAGCACCTGCAGGATCTCCGCCACGTGCCGCCTCGCCGCCGGCGTCACCCGCCCGCTGCGCGCGACGAGCAGCGCGAGCAGCTGCCGCACCGACTGCGACTCAACCACCCGGTCTGCGCACGCCTCGGACGCGCGCACGCACTCGAGCAGCAGCGCGAGTGCGCGCTCGGCGCAGGGCGCGGGCACGGAGGGCGGCGCGTCGGGGGCGCCCGCCGCCGCGCGGGCCGCGATGGCTGCGCGGTCGGGCGGGGCGTGCGTGCGTGGGGGGGAATGGGGTGGGCGCAGGCAGCGTTCGGCCAGCGCGCGCGACGGCCAGGGTTGGCCCGCCGGCAGCGAACCGGCGGGAGGCGCTTGACCGCATCAACAACGGCGGGCAGGCCGAACCCCTGCTGCGCCCGCCTGCTGCGCGGGCCCTCCCCCCACAGCAGGGCCGCCTCCCTACTGCGCGCGCGCCCCCGCCGCGCGCCCACCCTGAAGGCCCGCGGTGCTGCGGCCCGACGCGAGCATCGTCGCCGCGCCCGGCACGTGGTGCACCAGCCACAGCAGCAGCTGCAGCGCGCGGTGCAGGCCGCGCCAGTCCCCCGCATCCGCCAGCTCGGGGGCGCGCGCGGCGAGGCCGCCGACCAACTGGGGGGGAAGGGGTGGGAGGAGGGCCGGGCGGGCGCGTGGGGCGGCGGCTGCGGCGGGGGCGAGGGGTGACCCGCTGGGGAAGCTGCGGCTCTGGCGCCGGGCGGCGCAGCTGTGTCCCGAGGCGCCGTGCTGGCGGGGCGAGCCGCAAGCGAGGCAGGACCTGCGAGCAGCGGGGGCGCCTGACGGCCGCCCCGGGCCCTCACCCGCCGGAGCGCCGCGTCAGGCGAGAGGCGCCGCGCCCGCCGCGGCCGCGGGAGGCGGTCGAACCGACAGCGCAGCGGCAGCGGCGCGCCGGTCTCGGCGCGCGCGCCGCTGCCCGCCGCGGGCCGCGCTTCGGGCGCCGCCGCCGGCTCCGCCTCGCCCGTGGCATCCTGCGGCGGCTCCCGGTCCATGAGGCCGCGGCTCCGGGGCCTTCAAACGCGATCTATGGAGTTGTCAGCGGGTGGTTCGCCACCATGGTGCGCGAGAACGGGGCCAGACGGCCGTATGTGGCTTGCCGCGGTTTGTTTTTGTCTCGGGAAGGGAGGGGACGGTGTCTTGTTCCACACAGGTGTCGCACCCGCGCCCCGGCACCGCTGGCCTCGGCCAAGCTGATATCCGTTTTGGCGCCGATCGATCCAAGGTAAATTCTCCCAACCGCACGTTCTGCGACCCGAGTCCGCCCGGACATCGCAGCCTCAGGCCGCGCCCGCCAAGCCCCCTCGCTTGCCCCCAGGCCGCCCCCGCCTACAGAGCCCCCCGCAAAGGATCAAGGTGAGCACGCCCCACTCTCAGCGCAGCACGCCGGCCCGCCTGCTGCGCGTGCGGCGCGAGCGAAGCCTCGCGAACGCGCGCTGCCCCCGCCCCGCCCGGCCCTCGCCGGCCGCGCCGGCGCCCGCGAACGCGAGGGGATCGCACCCCCGTCCAATTCGCCGCGCGCGCTGGGTCCCGGGCGGCCCGCGCGCGCGCGCGCCTCGCCGCGCGCGCGCCCGCCTCCCGACGCCGCGCGTCGCCGCCGCGTCGCCGACCTCTCATCTCCCCCCCCCCCCCCCCCCCCCCCCCCCCCCCATCCCCCGCACACACACAAACCCGAATTGCAGATGCCGAAGCTCTACTCCAAGTACACCCTGTTCGTCGAGAACCTGGCCAGCGCGACGCGCTCGGTGGACCTGCGCCACGAGCTGGAGCGCGCGGGCAAGGTGCTGGAGGTGGTGCGGGACCGCTCCTCCCGCACCGCGCTCGTCGAGTTTGACAAGTGAGCGGCGGTTTGGGCGGGGGGTGCTTTGCGCGCATGCGTGTTTTTGCGACGCGGGGGGTGTGCGAGTCCGGGCGCGGGGCGGTCAGCGCGAGGCGCGGGCGCGCGAGTTGTGCAGAGGCGCGGGTGAGGGGGCGCGCGCGAGGCGGCGCGCGCGAGGCGGCGCGCACGGGCTGGGACAGACCCGGCAGCCGCGGCGCCGGCCCTGCGTGGCGTCGGCCCTGCCGAGGCCGAGGCGAGGGGCGTTTGCGGCGGCGTCTTCGCCGCCGCGCCTGGAGGGGTGCCGCTCCTCGCGCCGCTGCGTGCGCAAACGCCTGCGCCGCCGCGGCAACGAAAAAACAACGCAGCGACGGCTCGTGATCGGCCGGCCGCGCGACAGACGCCACCGCCACGCAGCTCCACCCAACCGTGCGCTTGGCCCGCGGCCGGCGGGCGCGCGCGCGCTGGCCCCTAGCGCCCACCACGGCAGTCCTGCGCCTTGTGCAGCCCCGCCCCTCCACCTCCCCCCCCCCCCCCACGTCCCCTGACCCCGCCCCGCTCCCCTCCCCCCAAAACCCTCCCGCCCCCCAGGGCCGACGACGCCGAGTACGCTTGGAAAAAGTTTGACGGATTTAGGTTCGACGGCCGCGAGTGGCGCATCGAGTGGGCGACGTACGAGGTGCGTTAGTGGGATGATGCGTGCGGGCGGCGCCGCCCCAAGTCTGCCGCGCGCGGCGCGCCCCGCACCCAACCCGCGCGGCCCCCACAGCCGCGCTGGCCCACTGCCCCGATCAATCTCCTTGCTGTCCGCCGACTGCCCGCTGCTGGCTCCCGCGCGCGGGAGCCGCCGTCGCCGCCGGTCCATGCCGGCGGCGGCCGCGACGCGCGCTCTGCCAAATCCGCCGTGCCAGCAGAGCGCCTTTTTGCCTTCCGGGGTGGCTGGCATTCTGATTTGCGCAAACGGCGCCCCAAACCCCCCGCGCCCCCCCCCCCCCCAGGATTTCAAGTTCTTTGACAAGGACTGGACCGAGGGCGGCCTGGACAGCAAGCGCGGCCGCAGCCGCAGCAGGTGCGGGGGCTCTTGGGACGGGGTGCCTTTGGGTGCGTTTTGGGGGGGCGGCGGGGGCGGCGCCAGCAGGTCTCATGGGGTGTGGAAAGCCCTGCCAGCCGCAGCCGCCAAGCCCTGCCAAGTGCACGCGGTCGGGGTCGCCGGCTCGCCGCTGAAGCCCCTCAATGCTCTCCACCCCACCCAACGCCGCGCCGCAGGAGCGCCAGCCGCTCTCCGCCGTACACGCCCCGCGACGGCGAGCGCCGCCCCCGCAGCCCCTCGGCGGCAAAGGGCCCTTTCTCTGACGGCGGCCGCGGGCGCTCCCCCTCGCCGCGCCGCGACTGATCGGGCGCGCCCCTCCCCCCAAAGCCTTGCGCCCGCCCTGGCGCTGCCGGCGCCCCGACTGATCGGGCCCCCACCACCACCTCCCGCCTGCCCTGGCGCTGCCGGCGTGAAGGGACCATTGCCGAGGGCGCCGCCCGACCCGAGGGCATTGCCGAGGGCGGGGCACGCCGCCGAGGCCCCCCGCTGACTTTGTTGTTCGACCCGCGCGCACCCGCCCGCCCTCCCTCCTTCAAGCAAGGGAGCACTGTCCAGATTTTTGTGTAACAATTCGCTTACTGATCACTGGCTGAGTAATCAGTTCGTAGCCGGGGCTCTGGTGGATCTCTGGATCTGTCTGGGATACCAGGTGTTAAGGACACGCGTTTACACAGAGCCCGGCTTCGGGCCAGATTCCAAACCGCGCGCGGGGCGAGGACGCAGGGGGAAGGGCAGCTGCCGGCCCCGCGGGCCCGGGGGTGGCGGGCCCGCGGCGGGCTCGCGGCAGCCGTGCGCCCCTGCGCCCGCCTCGCGCGCGCGGCGGGGGCGTCGGGCGGCCGGCGGCGCGGGCGGTGCGCGCCCGCGGTCCGGGGGATTGGGGGTCGCTGTATCATGGCAGGGGTTTGGCAACGTAGGGCTGCGCAAATCAATCATCGGACTGAAAAAAGCGGCGCACACGCTCGTTTTTAGCGCGCGCAAGGGAGGGGGAGCGATTTGGGGGAATTTATTGGGCAAATGAGTTGGAAGCGGCGGCGGCGGCCGCCCAGAAGATGGGGCGCCCGCCGCCGCCGCCGGGGCTCGAAACACACCGACACGCCGGCCGCCCGGGCCCGCCCGCGCCGAGGGGCGCGGGCGCCCGCGAGGCCGGCCTCAGCGCGCGCCTGCGCGCGCGCGCGCGCCGCCTCGGCGCTAGGCCGAGGGGCACTGCGGCACCTTGTTCTGCGCGAGGCAGACCGCCCCCTGGCTGAGGCACAGCTTGTCGTGCAGCCCCTCGTCCACGCACAGCCCGGTCAGGCCGAAGCTGAAGCCCTTGGCGCCGGCCTCGCACAGCCGCTTGCCCGAGGGGCAGGGCAGCGCGGCGGCGGCGGAGCAGAGGCAGCGGCTCGTGGCCTGGTCGAACCCGCAGCCCTCGGGGCACTGGTAGATGGGGTCGGCGTACTCGACCTTGACCGGCGCGGGCTTGCAGGCGGGGCAGCACTTGTAGTGGCAGTACTGGCCGGACACCGAGCCGGGCAGGCTGCTGACGGCGGCCTCGCGCAGCACGTTGATGAGCGAGTCCTTGGGCAGGGGCTCCCCGACCTTGAGGGGCGTGACCTTGCTGCCGCCGCGCAGCTTGTCCTCGACAGACACGCTGAAGCTCCAGGGCGCGTAGCCGCCCTTGCCCTTGGGGCCGTGGGTGACGGTGAAGTTGCCGGGCGTGATGAAGGGCTTGTTGAGGGCCTCGATGCGGTTGAGGCTGGGCAGGGTGGCGTTGACCACGGACACCTGGGGGTGGGGGTTGGGGGTTGCGGGGGCGGGGAGGGCTTCAGTAAACCGATGCGCACGTGCGGGGGTGAGGTGCGTGCCGCACAAACCTGCAGTCCAGCTGCAGTCCAGCCGGCGTCACAACAGCGGTCAAACAGCAGTCAAACCCCGGTCCACAGGCAAAGCTTTAACCCCCGCAGGCCCCCACCTTGAGCTTGAGCTCGCCGGTGTCGTTGCCCTTGGAGGGCATGTAGCGGCCCAGGTCGATGGTGGGCATGGTGATGTTGATGTTGCGGCCAAGGGCAGGCACGCGCGGCAGCTTGACCTGCACGACCTGCAGGTCGGGCTGGGTGAAGTTCTTGCCGAACTTGGCGAGCTTGGCGTCCACGGCCTTGTTGACCGCGTCGGCGTAGGAGTTGTTGTTGCGGAAGTCGATGGTAAGCAGCGGGGGGATGGAGGGCACCTTGATCGGGGGCAGCTCGACCAGGGAAACCTTGGTGTCGCCGCTGGTGCCGTTGCCGCGGGGGGTGATGGTGATGGGGTGGGGGGCCTTCCAGAAGTTGGTGTCGCTGGCGTTGATCTTGACCGTGATCTGGTGGCTGGGGGGCAGGTCCGGGGGCTGGACGTTGACCACGACAACCTCCTTCTCGGCGTGGCCTGCGGGTGGGAAAGGTTGGGGTTTTTGCGGGCGGGGGAGGGGCAGAATGCGTCAGCAAGGGGTGGGCCGCAGCTTGCGGGGGCGCCGCCTGCCTCGGACGCGCTGCTGCACGGGGCGCGAGGGCGCCTCTGGGGCGTAGGGGCTGTGCAGCTGCCGCCGGCCCGGCTGCCAAGCAAAGCACCCCCGTTTGGAAGCCGCCCCAACTCACCGGGCAGCACCACGGTGGGCACGTTGACCTTGGGCAGGTCGATCCTGATCTTGTTCTTGATCGGCAGGTCGGGCAGCTTGACCTCGTAGATCGGGCCCTTCTGCAGCTTGCCAAAGTCGACCACGCGGATCTTGGGGTCGTTGTGGATGACCTTGATCGGGTGGCTGAGGTTGACGTTGATGTTGGGCAGCTTCACGACGGTGGCGTCGCGGGGGCCGTAGGCGGAGAGGTCGACGACGGTCCGCTTCGGGGGGATGTAGTCGATCTGGGGTGGGGGGGTGGCAAGGCGGGGCGCGAGGGGCGTTTTTCAGAGCGCGCATCGGGTGTGGGGGAAAACGGAGGGTGGCCGTCGGGAGTGTGAAGCGTGGGCGTGTGCCTCTGCCCCCTCTGCAGCTGCGCAGCCCGCACCGCCGGGCCGCCGGGGCCGGGGCACGGCGCCAACCCCCCTGCCCCGCTTCTCCCGCGCCGCCCCCGCCCGCGCCCTATCCTAATCCCATCCCGCCGCACCTTGATCGGGGTGGGGTCGGGGATGTTGACCGGGGGGATGTTGATGTCATAGGTCTTCTTGGGGCCCAGGCGGGTCGCGTCGATCACGGCCACCTTGTGCTTGATGTTGAGGCCGCCGTGGGCGGTGTTCAGATCCGGGGGGATGAACGACAGCTGTTTTTCGTCAGGGTTTTGGCGGGTTTTGTGTGTTATTGGAGGGTCCAAGTTTGCGGGGTAGGCGATGGGGGGGAGGGCAGGCAGGGCACGCTGCAAGTTGCGCAACGCCAACAGCGCGTTTTCCCGGCAGGCTGCGGCGCCGGCAGAGCAAAGCGCGCGTTGCCCGGGCTTGCCTTGGGCGCGGGCAGCACGGGCACAATGATGTCGTGCTTGGGGATCTGGAACTGCGGCAGCTGCACGTTGATCTTGGGCTCGATGAACGACAGAGCGGGCTGAGGGGGCGGTTGAGAAGGCGGGGAGGCGGGGGGAGAGGGGCGGGGCGTGTGGGGGGGGAGGGGGCAGGGACAGGGGCGAGGCGGCGCGCGCGGCTGCCAAGGCCCGGGGCGCAGCACACAGCGCACAGGGGTGGAGCAGCCAAGGCCGAGGCGGCGCCACGCAGGTCCGAGGCAACGCCGCGCAGGTCCCGAGGCGGCGCGCGCGCGCACCTGCGGCAGGATGACCAGCGGCGGCTCGTGGTGGGGGATCTTGGGCCAGGTGACGCCGGTGTTGAACACGGGCACGTTGAAAGACACGAGCGGCTTGGGCAGCACCACCAGAGGGGTGATGTGCTCGGCGTTGACCTCGACCGCGGGGGTCAGCAGGTCGTGGACCAGGCTCATGAGCTTGCGGCCGGGCGTCAGCTTGAAGCTCGGCGGCGGGCTCGCGGGCTTGGTCGCGTTGGGCTTGCCGTTGGGCCAGCTGATCAGCGGCTTGGAGGGCGCGGGGGCCTTGGGCGCGCTGTCCGCGATGGGGCCGACGGGGCCGAACTTGGGGAACTGCACGTCGTAGGGCGTGCAGTTGGCCACGGGGATGAAGCCCTGGAGGCAGATGCCCGCCTTGGTGGGCAGGCACATGCTGCGGGGGGTAGGGTTGGGGGGCGAGGCGTTGGGGGAAGGGGTGAGGGGGGGGGCGCGGGGAGGGAGGTGCGACGGGAGCGGCAGACACGCCGGCGGCTGGGGCTGTGTGGGGCGCGCGCTGCTGCGGGCACGCGGGCGGGCGGAGCCCCACAGTCCGGTCCGGCAGGCCGCGCCGCGCGCCGCTCCGCCGCCGCTCCGCCGGGCCGCACCTGTCCGGCGGGCAGCACGTCCCGTCCTTGCCGGGCGAGGTGCCGCTGGGGCAGTCCTGCGGCGTGCGCCGGACGCAGTGGCTCACGCCAAGCTGGTCCTTCTCCAGGGTGAAGCCCTCGGGGCAGCTGATGCTGGCGCGGCCGAAGACGGCATCCTGGGCGCCGGCCTTGCACATGCCTGGTGGGTTGGGGGCGAGGGGCGGGGTCGGGGGCGGGCGGCGGCGGTGGGAGCTGCCGCTCGGCGGCGCGCAGCCGCCCGCGGGCCGCGGACTGCTGCCCCTAGCGAGGAGATGCGCCGGCCGCCGCCTGCGCCACGCGCGGGCGCCCCCCCTGCGTGCGCTCACCATTGCAGTCAATGCTCTTCACGAACAGGCCGCTGATGGGGTTGGCGAAGGCCACCTGCGAGTGATGGGGCGCGGGCGGACGCGTCTGGCTCGGCCCGCCTCGCCGTCCTCGGCCCCCTGCCCCTGCCGCCCCGGCGCGCGCTCTCACCTGCGCGCAGACCAAGACCAGCAAGATGCTGGCCTTGGCGGAGCGCTTCATCTCTGCCGGCGCGCCCCCTGGGGCAGCAGATGTGTGCCGGCGTCGCGTCTACAGCGCGTGCAGGGGCAATCGACGCGTGGTGCCGCGGAGGGCGGCAGGAATGATAATGTAAGCCTGGTAGGGCGCGGGTAACATTGAACGGAGGGCTCGCGGGGCGCCGGCAGCCCCGCGCCCGGCCAGCTGATGGGCGCATCCGCCGGCCTTAGTGATTCCCGCCTCCGACCGCCCACGGCCGCTGACGCAGATTACAGCGATTCGAGAGGTTCTTATAAGCTAATCGGGGGCATGGGGCGCGCGGGAGGCGCGGGCAGAGGGTCGCCAGCCCCGGCCCCTGGCTGGCTCCTGCTGTGTCGCGCAGGTGGCTCTGCAGAGGCCGGCCAGCGCGCCGTGCGGGCAGCCCCGGGGTCCGGCCGCCCCTAAAGGTTCTGGCGATGATGTATCCCAGGGTTTGGGGGCGATCAGGACCGGCGCGGCGCGCATCCCCTCGGCCCGAGCCCACCCGCGCGCGCTCGCACTGCTGCAGGCGCTCACATCCCCTCCTGCCCCCCGCGCCTTTCCGCTAATGGCCGACGGCGGCGTTTCGTTACACAACAGCCCGCCGCCCCCCCGCGAGCGCCGCGCCCGACCCTGCGGCCAGGCGCGGCGGCGCGGGGGGGATCGGAAGCGCCAAAGGCGCGAAAAAGCCCTACTAAAGGCACCGCAGCGCGCGTGTCGAGGCGCGAGTAGGGGCGCTGGTGACCCCGCACGAGCGCAGCTGCGGCCCGCTCGCCGGCCGGGCGCCGCCCCAACCGGGCGCGCGCCGGCCGGCCGCCCTCCTTCCGCGCCGGCGGCGTGGGCCTGTGTTAAACCCAGGCGCACGCTGTCGGGCGGTTTTGGGGGCCCGCCGTGGGAGGCGGGGCCCCTTAGTAAGCAGCGTAGTCGGCCGCCTTGGGGGCATCGCCCACGTAGGGCTTGGCCAGGAAGTCTGTTGGTGTTTGTTTGGGGGGAGAGGGGTTTAGTAAGGGGCCGGCGTGTTTGGGAAGGCAGCGGTGCGGTGGTTCAGCAAAGGGGTAGCAGAAGGGGAGGCGGAGGGGCGCAGGCGCAGCAGCAATTGCAGGCCGCAGCGCACGGCCACACAGCAAAGCCCCGTTGGGTCCCCCGGCCCCGGCCCCGGCCCGGCGCGCACCGGTGAACTCCTGGAGGGGCGCCTTGGTGTACTTGGTCTCCTGCCACAGGTCGGGGGACAGGAAGCCATAGGTCGACGCCAGCGCGTGGAAGGTCGCGCGCACAAAGTTGCCCAGCGTCTTCCGGCTGCCGCGGGAGCAGGTGTAGCAGTCGTCGATGCCCGCCATCTGCAGCACCTTCTTGGGCGTGCGCGCGGCGACGATGCCCGCGCCGCGGGGCGCGGGGATGAGGCGGATCGTGACTGAGCCGCACTTGCCGGTTGACTTGATGGGGACCGTGTGGACCTTGCCGATCTTGTTGCCCCAGTAGCCGCGGCGCACGGGGACGACGGACATCTTGGCCTGGATGATGGCGCCGCGGATGGCGGTGGCGACCTGGGGAGGGGTTTGGGGGGGGGCGGTACAGCAGCGGTTCAGAAGAAGCCGTTTGGGGGCGGCGCGAGAAGCTGAAGCCCTGCCGCAGCTGAACCGATGAGAGGCCCAGTCGCAGCCAAAAGGGCAGCCCGCCTCGAAACCGAAAGCCCCAGCTGCTCCCCCGCCGCGCCCCTCACCTCCTTGGCGCACTTGACGCCGAGGCCCACGTGGCCGTTGTGGTCCCCCACCACCACAAACGCCTTGAAGCGCGTGCGCTGGCCGGCGCGGGTCTGCTTCTGCACGGGCATGATCTTCATCACCTCGTCCTGGGGGGGGGGGGGGGGGGGGGGGGTGGGAGGGCGAGGGAGGGCGCGTTTTGTGTTCAGTTCGTTGCAGAACTGTTGGGTCGCTTGTGGGCGCGCCGTGCTGGGCGGAGCTGACCGCCGTGCTGCGCGCTGCAGCTAGCCGCGCCCCCTGCAACGGGTGCCGCAACCATCCGCCGCAAGCGCCGCAAGCGGCTGCTGCTGCTGCTGCTGCAGCTGCTGCCTGTGCAGCAGGGCTCCTCCCCTGTCCCCACCCGGCCCCCGGTCCCCACAAGGAGCCCCATTCCCATCCGCCCCCTCTCACCTTGAGGGCCGAGCCCAGGAAGTACTCAACGATCTGGTACTCCTTGACGGGCATGGAGAACAGATAGATCGTCTCCAGATTCTTGATCTTGCCCTATTGGGGGGAGGGGGAAGGGAAGGCGGGGCGTGGGCGGGCGGCGCGAGGCGCGTGGGCAGCGAGGGCGCGGCGCGCGAGCTCGGCGGCAGGCTAGAGCGCGGCCGCTGCGGGGCTGGCGCGCTGCGTGCGCGCGCGTGCGCACCTGCTGCACGAGGCGGCCCAGCTTGGTGCACGGCACCCACTTCTCCTCGTCGGGCTTGCCGCGCCCGCGGCCGCGGCCGCGCCCCCTGTCGCCGCGGCCCCTGTCGCCGCGGCCCCTGTCGCCGCGCCCGCCGAAGCCGCGGCCGAAGCCGCCGCGCTCGCCACCGCGGTCAGCCATTGTTGTTCTGTCTGTGAGTCTGCGTGGGGGCGTGCGGGCGTGTTGAGGCGGTGAGGCCAGATCGCCGGGCCGCCGCTGGGGGAGCGCCACGGCCTCTCCGGCCCCTGCCTGCCGCTCAAAGTGTTCCACGAAGCCTGATGGATCCACGGCAACCACGCCCGGCCACGTCCTAGCTCCCCAGCCGGCTGCGCAGCCCCGGCGCCCACCGCCGGGGCTCTCGCGCTGGCAGGCTTTGCGCTGCAAAGCAACGAAAGCCACGCACCTAGCTGGAAACAACACCGCGGCGCTGGAAAGAGGGCGTGCCTGCGTCCGCGCTCTGTTTTTGCAAGAGCCCGGCCCCGACGCTTGGCCTCCCACTGCTGTTGCGAGTTTAATTCGCTGTGGGTAGCGTTTCTGCCTTCGGTTCTTCCCTCAATTTGTCTGCCTGCCTGCCTTCCTGCCGTGCCTGCTAGTGCGGCTTGTCCCCCCCCCCCCCCCCCCCCCCAGTGGGGCGCCTCGGCCGGCCCTGGCGCAGCCCCCGGCCCTCATACGGTGGCTTTGATTGCACGATCGGGAAGAAGGGCAATGACTAATGCTGCTCACAAGAGCAAGAGGATGGATTCAGGCGAAAGGGGATCACGGCTTAGCCGCAAATGGGACAGATTTGCAGCATGCCATGGGACCAAAACCGCTAAAACGAAAAAAATCCGGAAAGCCACAGGCCCCGGGGATGCAGCTGTACAGTCGCACCCAGGCCCCTGCGCCTGCGCGCGCGCGCGCGTCACCGCGCGCCGCCGGCGGTGTGGCTGCTGCGTTGGTAGCGGAAGCGGTCGTTCAGGTTCAGCAGGTTGCGCGTCGCGGCCTGGCGGCGCGTCCTGCGAGTTTTTTTGGGGGGGGAGGGGAGGATTTGGTTGGGCGACAGGTGGTTGGGCGGGCGGGCGGGCGGGTGGGCAGGCGCATTTTTTGCCACTGCCACGGCATGTAAGTCGGCGCGCACGCAAGGAAACGCGAGTGGAGCTCAAAAACCAACAGCCGAAACCCCCCCAAGGCCTCAGGCCCTGCACCCACATCATTGAGGGGTCCTCCTCGTCATCCGTCGCCCAGCCCCCCCACTCCCCGCTGCCGCTGCCCTGCCGCCGCGCCCGCTGCTGCACCCCGCCGCCGCCGCCGCCCCTGCCGCCGCGCCCGCCGAGCAGCGGGCGGCCGTCGTCGCCGTCGCCGCCGCCGCCGTCGCCGCCGGCCGCGGCGGCGGCGTCGGCGTCGCCGGCGGAGGCGTCCGGGGAGGGCTCGAGGAAGCGCCGCTCCAGCTGGCCGCTGAGCAGGTCGCTGCGCGTGATGATGCCGCGGACTTCGGTGGCGCTGGGGGTTTGCGAGGGATTTGCGAGGGGTTGGGGTTGGTGCGGAGCACGTGCAAGCAAGGTTTCAGACCGGGTGCGGCGTGGGGTGCTGTGCGTGTGGCCCCGTCGGGCTGCCGCTTTGCAGGCCAGCCCCCGAAAGCCGATTGCGAGGGGCGAAAGAGAGTAAACCTGACCCCCCCCAAATCCAGCCCCCCCCCCGCTCACCGCGGGATCACCGCCAGGTGGCGCAGCCCCAGGGTCCGGAACAGCGTGTAGACCTGGTTTGCGTAAAGGGACGGCGCGTTTCCCCGCTTTTGTTTGCCGCTTTGATCTGGGGGCCGGCTTTCGGGCGCGCCGCCGCTGCCGCCCAACCTCAACGCTGCGCTTCCCGCAGGGCGCCCCCCCCCCCAATCGAGATTGAAGGAACCCTAAACCCTAAGCCCTTGCAGCCCTAAGCCCTTGCAGCCCCAAGCCCCTTGCAGCCCCAAGCCCTTGCAGCCCTAAGCCCCAAGCCCTCGCAGGCAAACCAAAACACAACCCCAGGGCCCGACCAACCTTTGCCAGGCTGGCGTCCTCCTGCACTACGTAGTAAGAGGGGTTCACGTAAGGCCCCAGGTCCACATGCATCACCAGCTGGTCGTCGCTTAGTCGCAGGCTGGAGAGGCTGGGCGCGGGCTCAGAGGTGTGGGAGGAGAACTCGGCCTGGCTGTAGCTAAAGGCCACGCGGCTGGCGGCCTGGGGGACGGGGGGTGTAGTGTTGCGCGGTGTTGTGCAGTGCGGTTCGGTGTGTGGTGCGGTTTGTGGTGCGGGGCGGGGAGCGGGGGGAAGGGAGGCGTGCGGGAGGGAGGCGGGGGCCGGCGATTTTGGAGAGGCTGCCAGGGGTGAGAACAAAGCGGCGAGCCTGGGCCTCCGCAACCAAGGCTTGGGGCCTTCAAAGCCCCTGCCGCAGAAAACGGAGGAAAAACCCAGCCCAAAGCAACCCCCCCCCCTCACCTCGCAAACGAATGGCGTGGGCTGGAATGCCCGCCCCGAGGCCAGCAGCTTGATCAGGTGGTTCCTCAGTATGATGCCCACAATGACCTGCTCCCCCCCGTCACCCGGCGTCACCACGGGGTAACCCGAGTGACCCGTGGCCCCCAGCGTGTCGAGGATGACCGCGACGCGCTCTACCCGCTGGAAGCAGACCGCCGGCGCGCCGCACGCCTCGGCAGCCGTGATGTGGCGCATTAGCCCGTCCGAGGCGGGGGGCAGGAAGGGCAGGCCTTTCGAATCCATCAGGGTCTCATAAACGGGCTTGACGCCCGTCCCGTCCCCCACGGCCTGTTTTTTGGGGTTTGGGTGGGGTGGTTTGGGTGGGGTGGTTTGGGTGGGGTGGTTTGGGTGGGGTTGCGAATTGGGGCGGGCACTGGCCAGTAGGGGGGGGGGGGCCTGCGAGGGGGTGATGGGCGGCCAAAGCCGATGCTAGGAGTGGACCCCAAACCAAAACGCCTGAGTTGCGCTACTGCACCCCGCAACCGCACCCCGCACCCCCAAACCAAAGCCCGCCCGCTTGCGCCGCCGCCCCACCTTTGCCACCAGCAGCACCAGCATGACCAACGGCAGCAGCGACAGGTTGTTAGTCAGCTCCAGGAGCATGACGCATGTGCACACGGTCAGACGCATGGAGCCGCCCAGGAAGGAGGCGGCACCGAGCAGCGCGTATGTGCCCTTTGGAGGGTTTGTTTTTTTGGGGGGGTGGAGTGGAGGGTTGATTTGGCGCTGACGAGTGCTGGGGGCTCAGAATTGGGGTTTGGGGTTGAGGCCTCGAGGGTTTGGGATCAGGTTTGAGCAGTCAAGGTTGGGGTGGAGGTTTGGCGGGGACGGAGCGCCGAACTGCCGAAGAGGCGCAGCGCGGCTCGGCTCCGAAGCCCGCCCCCACCAAAAAGCGCACCTCGTCCACCGTTTGGCGCGGGTGGATGTCGGCGACAAAGACCCCGACCAGCCGGCCGTAGGCCGCGCCGCAAAGAATGCCCGGCACAAACTGCGGCGGGGGGGAGGAGGGGGGTTAAGGGCAGGGTTGCGCTTCGGGGTTTTGCGTTGGGGGCGTTGGGCACGAGTGAGTGGGAGGAGGGAGAAGGGGGAGGGGATGGCCGAACGGCCTGCCACAGGCCATTGGAAAAGGAAGTGGTTGCACTAGGAGGTTGGAGGTCTAGGAGTGACAGCCCCCGACCCCAAAGGAAAGGAAGCGAACGGCAAATTTGGGGGGTCAAAGCCAATGAGCGGCAGCCCCAGAAGGTCTGGCAGTGGCCAACCGCAAAGGAAGGAAAGGAAAGGAAAGGAAAGGGAAGGGAAGGGAAGGGAAGGGAAGGGAAGGGAAGGGAAGGGAAGGAAAGGAAAGGAAAGGAAAGGAAAGGAAAGGAAAGGAAAGGAAAGGAAAGGAAAGGAGCGGCGGCTCACCACGCCCGTGGGCAGGGCCGCGCCGTATGTGAGTAAAGCGAGGCAGTAAAACACCCCCGCGAAGGTTATCAGCGTCGGCACGGAGTACTCGCGCCGCGTCTTGCTGCTGAACAGGTTGCGGATGGCGTCGTCCTGCGGGGGGGGGGTCAGGGGACGTGCTTTGGGGGGGAGTCTGGGGGTCAGTTTTGGGATGGTTGTATGAGGGTAAGCTTGGGGCGGCGCGTCATCAAACTCTGGGCTTCCGCGGCCTGGCAACGAACGATCGAAACGCTTCAATCAAACAAAAAAGTGCGCCCCCCGCGCCTGCGTGTTGAAGAAGAGCGTCGCCAGCCCGTTGTACTGCGCCTCTGGCGCCGGGCAGGCGTAGGGCAGGAAGTTGCCGCTTGAGTCAAAGTCGGGGCGGGGGCAGGGCTCGGCGGCGTCGGGGGGGCAGGCCTGGCGACGGGGGGTTGTTTGGGGGGACGGGTTTGGGGGCGTTCCGCGTCTGTGGGTTTTGCTCTAGGGGGGTGAGCGCGAGGGAGGAAGACCTGAGAGGACAGCCACCGGCCCGCTCCGAAAGAGTTTGATTCGGTCGGCAAGAATGCAGCGCACGCGGCGCGCCGCGCCCCGGCGGCCTACCCCCGCACCTGGCAGCGCGCCATCAGCGGCAGCGCGAAAGACACCGCGCTCGTCAGCAGCGCCAGAACCACCGCCTCGGCCACGCGCCCCCCCGCCCCGCCGCCGCCCCCCGGCGCGGCGGCCGCGCGCCGCCGCCGCGCGGCGCGCCACGCCGCGAGCCGCTGGTTCGCGGCGTTGAAGGCGGAGCCGGCCAGGCCGCCCACGATGCCCAGCAGCAGGACGGGCAGCAGTTCGAACAATTCGAACCCCTCCTGCCCCTCGCGGATTTCGTAGTAGATGAGGCCGCCGCTGCCGAAGAAGCCGCAGGCGGTGTCGGAGGCGCAGGCCTTCATGAACAGGCGGACTGTTTATTTGGGGGGATTAGGGGGTTAGGGGTTTGGGTTTGGATTTGGGTTTGGGTTGGGTTTGGGGTTGGGGGCTTGCATTCCCACAACCGCGCAGTCCCACAAGCTTGCCCCAGAGGCCAGAGCCCCTCCCCACACTACCGCCTTCCCCACACAAAAAGAAACCCCCCTGAACGCCTCACCCGCCACGCTGCAGACCGCGGTGGTGAAGAAGGCGTACCACATCAGCTGGTTGCGCCACCAAGTGGTCGCCTCCTCCAGCGCAAACAGCACCCCGCCCACCGGAGATCTGAAGGCGGCGGCGATGCCGGCGGCGGAGCCGCAGGCCACCAGATCTGCTCTGTCCCGGTCGTTCCAGTATTGGCGGAACCAGTGGGGCGCCAGCCAGTCGGGGCCGCCCTGCGGCCGGGCGGTTTGGGTTCCGGCTAGTTTGGGGGGTTCTGAGGGGCGCCGAAAACCTGCAGGAAGGCGAAAGGGCGCGCACAACAGGGCGCGTGCGCGACTGCACGGGCAAGCGCGCGAGCGCAAGCAAGCACGCAAGCGCAAGAAAGCGTGCAAGCGCAAGAAAGCGCAAGCCAGCGCAAGCAAGCGCAAGCAAGCAAGCGCAAGCAAGCCAGCGCAAGCAAGCAAGCGCAAGCAAGCGCAAGCATATGCAAGCAAGCGCAAGAAAGCGCGCAGGCGCAATCAAGCGCGCACGCGCAGGCCAGCGCAAGCAAGTGCAAGCATGCGCAGGAAAGCGCACCTGCGACAGCAGCGCGCCGATGCACGCGCCCGCGTGGACGAAAGGCCCCTCCTTGCCCACCGCAAGCCCCCCCGCCACCGCGGCCAGGGAGCCGGCGAGTTTGACCAGCAGCGTGCGCAGCAGGAAGATGTCCGGCACGTTGATGCCGTTCAGGTAGGCCTGGCGGGGGAGGAGTGGGTTTCGCAGCGGGTTACGCAATGTTTCGGCAGGGGGCGTGCTGCGCCACGGCCTGGCTGCGCCACGGCCCCCCCAAGCTGCTGCGGAAAGGGCCGCCCAGCAAGCGCTTGCTGGGGGGAGTGCAGAGACGCCGCTTTTGAGCCGCCGCCGCCGCCGACGCCGACGCCACCGCCGCCGTAACCCCAACCGCAACCGCAGCCGCAGCTGTAACCGCAACTGCAGCCGCCGCCACAACCGCAGCCGCCCGCACCTTGACCTCCGCGATCCCCGACCCCGCCGCCGCCGGCGCAAACTGCGTCGTCAGCAGCGCCGCCGCCGCGACGAGCGCGCAGTTGATGGACGCGTACGTGAGGAACGACGCCGCCGGCCGGCCCGCGGCGAGCAGCGCGAGGGTGGCCCGGAACTTGAGGGCCGCCAGGTTCTCGACCCCGTAGTTGACCGCGAAGGACGCGGCGGCGGTGATGATGCCTGCGGGTTTGGGGGGGGGGGTTGCGTGTTTGTGTGCATTTGTGTTTGGGGGGGGGGGGGTGGAGGGGCTCGGCACGCGCGGGGGGTGCTGGGCAAGGGCGCAGGGCAGGGGTGCGGTGCGGTGCGGCGCGGTGCGACACGGTTCGTAGCGGACCGCAACGCAACGCAACGCAATGCGACGCGGCGCAGGACAATACAGCGCGACGCGGAAACATCGCAGCCGCCCCCCTCACCCAGCAGCGCGCACATGCTCCACTTTGCCGCGCTGCGCTGGATGCGGTCGAGGTGGGAGCGCGCCGCCGTCTCAGCGCGGTACACCGTGTTCTCGACAACCTCGTAGTCAAGGCTCTCGTACCTGCATTATTAGCAAGGGTGTATTGGGGGTGGTGTTGGGGTGTGTTTTGAGTGTTTGGGGGTGCTCCGCCTCTCAGTCGGGGCTCTCGAGGGTTCGCAGCGTCTAAAGCCGCCGCAAAAAGGAACCGAAGCTGTGTGCCCGCCCCCCCCCAGCACGCAGCGCACTTTGACCGCTGCGCGCGCCGCAGCGCCGCGCCCAGCGGCGGCGGCGGCGAGGCGCCGCGCGAGTCGGGCCGCAGCGCCCGCGCGCTGCCCGGATGCCGGTGCATCCTGGGCGCGCCGCCCGCGCCGGCGCCGGCGCCGGCAACGCCGGGGCCGCGGCCGTTTGGCGGCGCGCCGCCGCCCATTTCCGCCAGTTGCAGCGCGTCCGCCTGCGGTGTGAAATGGGGTGGGAGGGGCGAGGGGCGGGGCAGGGGTCGGCCGGCTGCTGACCCTGGTGCTTCTGCTGCTACCGCTGCAGCCGCCGCTACCGCCGCAAGGCTGCCGGCAAGCAGTGAACACTCGCGCGGGGCGCGGGCCGCCCTTCCCCCCAGCTGGCTGGCTGGCGGGACAGGGGCGGCAAGGAGCGTGCATCGAACGCAGCGGGCCGCACCCGCTGCGCGTCGCCGTCGCGGCCGTACAAGCTGCCCCCGCCCGCCAGCGGGTCGGTCGGTGCCACTACGCCATAGCTCATCGCGGCGGCGCCGCGCCGCGCCGCAGCGGGGGGGCTGGCGGCGGCGGCGGGTGCGGGTGGGGTGCGGGTGCCCCGGCGGGAGCGGCGCCGCGGGCGGCGCGCTGCTCGCGCCCGCGCCGGCTGGCAGGGCTCCGGCGGCCCGCCTTGCCGGCCCCGAGCGGCCTCCTGGATCCACCTCCTTGCTGTTAGGGGTGTTAGGGGTGCTGAGAAGACGATCCCAGGCCGCGCAATGGGCGCTCGAGATCCCTGGGCCGTACGACAGGCCTCTGCGGTGCGAAACAGGATGCAATCGACCTTTCGAGACACCCCAAATGACCGCTGGCCGCCTTTTGAAGGGGGGGGCACCGGGTGAGGTGGCCCCTGCTCTGGAGCAGGCTCGCTTCAGAGGTGGCAGAGCATAAACGCATTGCTTTTCGCGTTCAGAGACTTTTGAAACAGCACGCCAGCATCGCCGCTGCCCAGTCGAGCCACAAAGAGCTCGCCACCGGCGGAGCCGGCCAGAAGCGCGCTAAACGGAGCAGCCGCGACCCTCGAACCGCTCAGGACGATGCAGCGAACGATCACGCAGCGCTGCAGCGGCGCGGGCTCGCAAACGGGGCGGCCATTCGCCGCCGCCGCCGCCGCCGCCGCTGCTGCGCCGCGTATGGCGCAGCGGCGGCGCGGGCCGCAGCAGGAGCAGCGGCTGGGGGGCAGCCGCGACGTGGCGGCGTCCAGCACCGGCGGCAGCGGCAAGGCGGCGCCGAGCCTGAAGCACGGTGGGCCGGGCTAAATGTCTGGCCGGCGGAGCCCCAGCAGCCGCATGCAACGCCGCGCACCCCGCATGCCGGCTCCAGGACACGACCCGCATCCCCTTCCTGGCCGCCTCACTCTTCCCAGCGTCCCCTGAACCCCCCCGCCCCAAATCCGAAACCAACAGCGGCGGCGCAGGGCGGCAGCGACCCCGTTTACGTCGCCGCCGCGCAGTACCTAAAGTTAGTCGGCCTCAACAACCAGGCCGAGCTGGCGCGCGTGCTGGACATCGCTATGAACCCCAACAGCCTGTTCGTTCAGTACAACGACCCCAAGCGGTCGAGGAACGCGAGCGTGAGTGGGTTTTCTTAGCTTTGGAGGGGCATTCTGTTAAACTCAGCCCTCCCGACCGCGCCGGCGGTGAGAGCGCACGCGCGTGCTTGCGGTGGGCGCGGGAAGTGCGGCAGCGGAAAAGCGCGGGAGGGCAATGCCTGGGGCGCGCCTAAGATCGGGGCGGCGGCCGGACCCCCCTCGACGCCACAACCGCCACACAAGACCACACCGCCCCCCCCCCTAACAAAAACAAACAAACAGGCCCGGGAGCTGAGCGTAGAGGCTGACATGGCGCCCGTCATCGATTTCCTGACCGCCCGCGGCCTCACCAAATCCGACGTCGTCGCCGTAGTCACCGGCCACCCGCCTGTGCTGTCATACTCGGTGCCCGGCCGCCTCGAGCCGTTTTGGGAGTTCATGGGCGCGACCGTTGGGCTGCCGGACGTGGGCGCGGCCGTGGTCAAGCGGCCGAGCCTGCTGGGGCTGAATTTGGACAGCCTCGACAAAATCGTGGGCTACCTGAAAAGCGTGGACACGCCGCCAGAGACCATCATCCAGTACATGCTGACCAGCATTTGACCGGCGTTTGACCGGCGTTTGACCGGAAGCCCGCCTGGCTTTTTGACTTTTTTTGCTTTTGCCGCTTTTACCGGCGCCCGCTCCGCGCCGCGTCAGCGCGGGGGCTTTGGGCTTTCAGCGCTGCAGCCCTATTCACGATGCGCGCTCAAATTCTGTAAAAATGCAAGTCAGAAAAGTGGCAGCTGAAAATGGCAGTGTTGGGCAGGCTGCAACTATAACACCTCAAGTGCGCACACAAAACCGCTGCCGGACGGCAAGGGTCCTCAGCGGGCGGCCGCCCCCCCTCACGCCGCGGCCGCGGCGGCGCCGCTTTGGCCGCTTTGACCGCTTTGACCGCTTTGACCGCTTTGACCGGGGCCGGATCCGAACAGCGAATCAACGTCGCCGAGGGTCAGGATCAGCACGCGCCCGCTGGCGTCGCCGCTGCCATAGCTCAGCAGCAGCCGCGGCTGGCGCGCGGCGTCGCCGCCGCCCCTGCTGCTGCCGCCGCTGCTGCCGCCGCTGCCGCTGCTGCCGTCGCCGCTGGCGCTGCCGCTGCTGCCCCCGCTGCCGCCTTCTCCGCTGCCGCCGCCGCTGCTGCCACTGCCGCTGCCGCCGCCGCCGCTGCCGCCGCCGCCGCTGCTGCCCCTCGCCACGTCCAGGAAGAGCCCGGATGCAAAGGTCACGGATCGGTAGTTGGGGTGGGTGCGCAGCGGAAGCTCTGCAGACACCTGTGGGGCGGAAGATAGGAGAGGTTTTGCAAAATGGCTGCAGCTTCTTTTTTGGTTCCGGGGCGGTTTGCGATATTCGCGCGTAAGCAGGGGTCCATGGCAGAGCTGGCCCATGTCCGGGGCAAAGGCGCGCGCGCAACGTCCGAGGCAAAGCGCGCGCGCACCGCGATCGGCGCGAACGGGGGGTCGGGCTGTGCCTTGTAGAGGTGGTGGTGGTAGGAGCGGCCGTCCTTTGAGCCGGTGGGGCGCCAGTAGTGGAGCACACCGAGCAGGTAGCGGGAGGGGGCCTGGTTTGCGTTGGTCAGTTGGCGTTTCGGCGTTGGTCGGTTAGCTTGCACAACTTGGGCACGCTTTCTTGGTGCTCTTTGCGAGTGTGGCAGGGGGGGCGGTCGCTGTCCAAAGCCTGGAATCAAGCCCAGACTGCAAGCGCAGCCACCCCCGATTCCCGCAAACTCCCTCCACCCGGACGCGCGCACCTGCGCGCCGCCGACGCTGCCGCCAGCAGCCCCCCACCGCGCCGCGTCGATTTCGACCATCGGCGGGCCGCCGTGGATGCTGCCAGCCTCGGCCCCCAGCGCGCCCAGCACTGCCATCGAGTCGACGTCGGCCGCGAGGGCGGCGGTACCGTTGGGCAGCAGGCGGTACACTTTGTGGCGCGGCGACACAGACTGCACCGCGTACGGCTCGCCGCCCCAAACGAAGGGCATCCAGTTCTTTTCGTAAATGGAGTGCTGGTGGCCGTACACCTGCTTTGCGTCGCTGAGGGCGAGCGCGAGGGGAGGGGCGCCCCAAAACGCGTCCCAGCTGGGGGCGGGCGGCGCCGGAGCGGCCGGAGCGGCCGCAGGCGACGCAGGCCAGGCGGCCGGCTGCTGCTGCTGCTGCTGCTGCTGCTGCTGCTGCTGCTGCTGCTGCTGCTGCTGCTGCTGCACCGACGGCGGCGGCGGGAAGGGCGGCGGGGGCGGAAATTGCCCCGCTGCCCCCAACGCCGGCGGGCCCCCGTCGGCTGGCCGCGCGGCCACGCCGATCAGCGGCAGCGGTGCGCCGTCAGCAAAGACGTGGGGCAGCAGGTCGCCGCCGCCGCCGCTGCTGCCGCCGCCGCCCCCGCTGCTGCCGATGCTGCTGCCGGCGCGCCACTGATGCCGCCGGTGCTGCCTCCGCCGCCGCCCCCGCCGCCGCCGCCGCCTCGGGACGCCGCTGGCCAGGGGGAGCCCGTCCCCCCGCCACTGCTGCTGCTCTTGCTGCTGCTGGGGCCAGCCGCCGCCGCCGCCGCCGCCGCCGCCCGCCGCCGGCCACGCTTCGGCCTGCAACAGCGCGCGCGCGGCGCGCCGCCCCGGCTCAAACGGCAGCCGCCGCCCTGCGGCCTGCGTCTGCGGCCCCGGCTGCGGGGACTCGGGCGCCCAGACGACGCCGCGCGGCCCCGACAGCGCCGCCGGCGCCGCCCACCGCAGCCAGTCCGGCTCCTCCCCCTCCCTCGCCACCTGGAACAGAAACTGCGCCCACACCACCTGCTGCGAGCACCAGCCCTTGCCGCCGTCTGGCCGCGCGGGGCGGCGGCCGGTCAGCGCCCACAGGCCGCGGCCGGGCCAGGCGAACAGCTTTGTGTCATCCACGCCCACCGCGTCCCACGGCACCCGGTACTCATCCGAACCCCACCGGCAATCCTCGTGCGCGCCCCGCCACGGGTCGAACGGCGCGCAGCGCGGCGGCGCGGCGGCGAGGCCGGCGGGGTCCGAGGCGCAGAGGTGGGCGGCGTTTAGGATCCATTTGAGCCCGGTGGTGTCGTGGCGCACGCGCGTGGTGCGCGCCACGAAGAAAGCCACGCCGCTGGGGGGTGGGGGGGGGGGGGGGGGGGGCGGGGGCTGGTCAGGGGAGGTTTCCAGCGGGAGCGCCTGCACCCCAGCCCCACTCTCGACGGTCCCCTCTCTCCAGCCTGCTGCGCGCTCACCCCGCCCCACCCCCGCGGGCGTGCTCACCGGTACACCACGAGCGAGGGGTTGTACATTCCCGGCTCCATCGGAATCTCAACGTCGATCCCCACCGCCGCGGCAGCGGCCGAGGCGGCCGCCAGCAGCACGAGCGCCGCCGCGGCGGCGGCGGCGCCGGCACCGGCGCGCCGACGCACGGCGCCAGCGCGGGGGGGCGCCATGCCAGTGCGGCCCCCCGAAACGGATTAGCGGGCTATCTCGGATGCCGCCCGACCCGTCCAGCGGGCCCGCTAGCCTCCGCGGGCTGGTGTTTTGCGGGTGACCATCCTCGCCCAGCCCAGGTCGACGGGTAAAAGCGGCGTTTCGATGCGAAAACAGAGCGAGGGGATTGACCTGAATACATTTATTCGGTGCTGCTGGCCTGGCTGTCTTCCGCATCGCCGGGTTCTTGCCATCTGCAGCTGCTGCAGCGCACGCGGCCGGCGGGGCGACGCACTTCACTTCGCTCGCGCCCGCACCTCTGCTGGCCCCTTGAGGGGAGGATTGCAGCAGCTCCGGAGATGGCCTTTCCACGACGGTTTTGACGGCGTCTCCCCCCAGCCGCCGCGGTTGACCCCCGTTTTGACCGGTCATGATGGAGCAAACGCAGGGTCTTTTTACTCAGCACTTGGTGAGCCGTCTGCCGCTCTGCGAGCCGTCTGCCGCTCGCATGCGCTTGTCTCAGCGCATGGGGCCTGGGCAAAAAAGCTGCATGCCTTTATTCCCGGTCAGCGTTGGCAAGAGCTGCGCCTGGCTAGCTGGCGCCCCCGAGCGCCGCGGCGGCGGCGGCCGCGGCCCCCATGCCCCGCAAGAGCATTTGCTTGTAGCCCAGCCGCCACGCCACCGCGAGGCGCAGGCACTCCGCCTCGTGCGCGCCGCTGCCGCCGCCGCCGCCGCTACCGCCGCCGCCGGCCGCCGCAACCGCCGCCGCCGCATCCAGCCTGGCGAGCTCTGCTGCGTCCTCCCCAGCGCCCGTCGCCATCCCCGCCAGCGCCGCGCGGCACGCCCCCGCCAGCGCCGCCGCCGCGCGCGCCTCGGACTGCGCAGAGATGGCGCGCCCCTCCAAGGCGAGGTGCCCCGAGGCGCGCAGCTCCCGGGGGTCGGCCGCGGCGGCGCGCAGCGCGCGCAGCAGCGCCCAGCGCGGCCGGCCGTCCCAATGCAGCGCCCGCTCCTCTTCCGCCAAGCCCCCGCTGCCGCCGCCGGCGCCGGCGCGGCGGCGGAGGAGGGGCAGCGTGTCTGCTGGCAGGGGGGCGGCGTCGTGGGGGTTTTCGCCGGCACCGGCGCCGGGGGGCAGGGTGAAGCCATAAAGCTCCAGCAGCTGCGTTGTTGTTCGAGGTTGTGTATTTTTTCAACCAGGGTCTGCGCGTTTTTGGCTGCATCATTCACGGGCAGGGACCGCGCCGCCTCGGCCGCTTCGTGCCGCTCCATCCTCCCCGCTCTTCTCCGTACCTCTAAACTGGTGTGGCGGCCGTAGCAGAGCAGCACCTCCTCGCCTGGCTCGTAGCTGTGGGTTGGTTTGGGTGTGGGTTGGAGGGCTTGTCTTGGGGGGGAGTTAGGCAAATAGTGCCCGAGCTGAGAGCCTGCAGCGGGGCCAGGGGTGTGGAGGAAAGTAGTGGATGCAGGGACCGCCAGGGGAGTCCCAGGGCGCGCCCCACGCCGCCGCGCGCACCTCGACCGGGCAAACAGGTTGTAAACGCCCGCCGCCTCATCAAACGCGCCGTCGCCGCCCTCGCCGGCGCGGGTGCAGGCGCCGCCATCTCCTCCGCCGCTGCCGCTGCCGCGCCCGCTGTCGCTGCTGCTGCTGCCCCCGCTTCCGCCGTCGCTGCCGCCGTCGCGCAGCCGCAGCCCTGCAATAGCCGCGCTCGCAGCGCCCTCACAGTCGTCACTGTGGCTGCCGCCGCCGCCGCCGCCGCCAGCGCCGCCGCCGCCAGCGCCCCTGCCGCCTTCCTCCTCCTGGCCCTCTTCCACCTCCCTCCCCTCGGCACCGCCACTGCTGCAGGACGCCACACATGCCTCCGCCTCGGCCTCCCCAATTGTCGCCGCTGCCTCAGCCTCTGTTGCCGCTGCCTCCCCCCTCGTTGCCGCCGCCTCCCCCTTCGTTGCCGCTGCCTCCCCATCCGCTGTCGTTGCCTCCCCCTCTGTTGCCGCTGCCTCCCCCTCTGCGGCCGCCGCCGCCGCAACGCGCGCGCGTTGCAACCGAGGCGCCGCCGGCGCCTCAAAGCCCGCGGCAAACGGCGGCGGCGGCGGCGCGTAGTTGAAGAGGTCCCCAAACGGCGTGAGCGCGCCCGCGGCGTCACCCGGGAGGTGCATCGTACGCGACAGCACCGCCGCCGCGGCCCACTGCCAGGCGGCCCAGCAGGTGAACTTTTTGGGCAGGCCTGCGGCGCAGCGCGGGGGGTTTAGTCAGCACGAGGGGTGTTCAGTGGGAGGGCCGCACAGCCGGGCGCCTACGGTGTTCGCGGTCCGCCGACGGCCGCTGCCGGCGGTGGCGGCGGCAGACCCGCTCAAAACGTGCCGGCTGCTGCTGCGGCCCGCAAGCCCCTGCCTCCCAAACAGGCAAACAAACATCACTGCCCAAAAGAATAAACGATTCCGCTGAGTCAAGGGCCCACCTAGGTCTTGCAGCAGCGCCCACGCGCCCCTCCAATCCTCCCTGGCGCGCTCCACAGCCCGCTCCGCGGCCCGCACCGCGTGCGGCGCCTGCAGCGCGGCGGCGGCGGCCGGCGGCCAGGTCAGCAGCAGCGAGTAGCTGCGGGGCAGCTGCCTTATGTACAGGGCCCAGAAGCTGCCCTGGCCTTTTGAGGCCTCGTGGAGCAGGTGGACCACCAGCACCTGCTTTTGGGGGCAGGGGGGGGGGAGGTAGTCAGGACATACCGTAGCATGTTGATGCATTGGGCGGAGGGTTTTCTGCGGCGGTAACGAGCTGACTTGGCAATGCAGCCCCCGGACGCCCCCAGGCGCGGCACCGACAAACCCTCAACCGGGCAAGGCCCCTCGCCTGGTGGTCGCTGAGCCGCCCCGCGTGGGCGGGCGACGCCAGCAGCGGGCCGAGCCGGGCGTCGCGCCGCGCGCTGCGGCCGCTCATGAGCAGCGCCTCGGGCGCGCGCACGAGGAGGTCCCCCGGGCCGACCGCCGCCGCCGCGACGACGCCGCGCCAGCCGCGCGGCACAAACGCGGGCGCGACGCGGGGCGCGGAGAGGCCGTGGGCGGCGCACCACTCCAAAAAGGCGGGTTCAACGGCGGCTGGGGCGGCCGTCGTCGCCGCCGACGCCGCTGCTGGTGCCGCCGCCATTGCTGCCGGTGGCGGCTCTTCACATCGCGGGCAGCGTGGCGGCGCGCGCCGCCGTGCGGCGCTTGCGGGTGCCGCACTGCGAAGTGCGCTCGCTCGCCTGTGCGGCTGTTTGAATGCTGCAGCTGTGGCAGGTTGTGTAAACTGCACCCCGAACGTTTTGATTAGTGAGACAAACGCGCCGCGCCGCGAGTTATAACACCAGATCGCTCGGACCCCCACCTGCCGCACGGCAAGTCTGGGAGGCCGCGGCCGCCTCTGAGCACGCCAGGATGCCGGCCAAAATCTTCGAGGTGCGCGTGCGAGGGCGAGGGAGCAGACGCGGTGCGGCATGGGGGGCGCAGCAGCCCGGGCGCAGCGCTGCTGCGACGACGCCGCTGCTCTGCTGCTGCTGTCGCCTGCGCCGCTGGCCGCAGCGCGCTTGATGCATCAGCCCGATTCCACCCCGCAGCTGCTGGATCCCCCCAGCACGGACTACGTGGACCGCCGCTTCAAGGGCACAAAGGTGCGGCGCCGCTGCTCAAACCAAGCGCAGCCCCGCAACCCGCCCAGCAGCCCCTGCCCGCCGCGCACCGCAGTGCACCGCCGCCCTGCACACCGCCGACACGCCCCCCCCCCCCCACCCCAAAACCCTCAACCCCCCAAAACCCCAAAACCCCACCCCCTTGGAAACAGGAGGAGTACTACGAGCGCCTCGGCGCCAGCTCCACCCTCTACGTCGGCAACATGTCCTTCTACACCTCTGAAGACCAGGTCTACGCGCTGTTCTCGCGCGCCGGCCACGTGGCGCGCGTGATCATGGGGCTGGACGCGACGCGGAAGACGCCGTGCGGCTTTTGCTTTGTCATCTACGACCGGCGGGAGGTGGGGGGGTGGGCGGCGGCGGCGCTGCCGCGTCGGGGGCGTGCGCCGCGCCGGGCCAGCTGCGGCGGCCGCGCTTTTCCTGCGGCGCCCGCTCCGGCCCGCCTTTGTTTCTTGCGCCCGGCGCGTCAGCCAATTGATGGAAGGTTCAACTTGCCCTCCTGTCAGCCCCCACCGGACGCCCTTGAACCAAACCCTCGGCCTGCGCCCCAAAACTCCCAAACCCCCTCGCCGCCGGCAGGACGCCCTCGCGGCGGCGCGCTACCTCAACGGCACCTCCCTGGACGAGCGCCCCATCCGCGTCGACATCGACTACGGCTTCGAAGAGGGCCGGCAGTTCGGGCGCGGCCGGTCGGGCGGGCAGGTGGGCGCATGGGGGACCCTGGCGCGGCAGTCCGCATGGGCGCGCATGCGGCACGCTCGCATGCGCGGGCTGCGTGCGTGCTGCATGGGCGGTGCGAGGCGGCATGGAGCGCCACGGAGCGGGAGGCCGAGCCCATGAGCCCCAGCTCCCTCCCCCTGCGCCGCCCGGCGCCAAGCCCGCACCCGCGCGCGCCCGCCCAGCGCCGCCGTTGTTGCGATCCGCTCCCCTACACCCGCCTCGCCATCCCCCCCCAGGTCCGAGACGAGTTCCGGACTGACTACGATTCGGCCCGCGGCGGCTTTGGGAAGCAGCTGGTCAAACAGATCGCGTCGCAGGGGCTGGCCGTGAAGGAGATGGACGGCGGGCAGGTCGCGTTTGTGCCGGTGCCGCAGGCGTGGCAGGCGGGCGGCGGCGGCGAGGAGGGCGGCGGCGGCGGCGGCGGCGGCGAGGGGGAGCCGTCTGCGAAGCGGCAGCGCGTGGAGGGCGGCGGCAGCGGCGGCGGGGAGGGGGCGGAGGCGGAGGCGGAGGCGGAGGCTGGGGCCAAGCCGGAGGCTGAGGCTGAGGCCGAGGCCGAGGCGGGCGCCGAGGCGGCAGCGGGCGAGGGCGAGGAGCCGCAGGGGGAGGAGCCGGAGGGCGAGGAGCGGAGAGAAGAAGAGGCCATGGAGGAGGGCGGCGGCGGCGACGACGGGGCCGATTGACGAGTGTAACTGGGCTCAACGAGGAATGATGCTGCGGGTCCTGGGGCAGTCAAGCAGGGGGCGGCGCGCAGCGCTGCGGGCGCTCGGGGTCGCGCGTTTATCGCCGCCGCCGCACACAACCCCGCAGTGTCAGCGCATTCCCGATTGGCCCAACTCGATCGCCGGAGGTTTCGAACGCCCTCGGACGCCGAGATCGGGACCCCACCCGCATCAGGGGACGGGGATGCTGCTGGCGCGGGCGGGCCTGGTGCACCGCGTCGCTGTCCGTGATTGCTGGAGGGCGACCAGAGCTGCCAGGCGGCTCCCTAGGTACGCCGCGGCGGGCGTGGGCGCGCGCCGCGCTGCGCGCTGTGCGCGCGCTCCGTTTGCGCGCCGAACCCGGCAGGCGCGCGCAGTCGCCGCGTGCCGCACGCCGCGTGCGCACAGCGCGCGGCGCTCTGCAGCCGGTGCACCGGCGCGAATCGCGGGCCCCACGCTCGGCGCGGCGTGGCGCACGCGCGCGTGGCGCGGCGCCAGCGCCCCACAGTCCGGCGGCGCGCCGCGGCTGCAGCAGCGGGCCCCGAGCCAAACGCCGCCCTCCCCGCTTCGGCCGCACGACCGCGCCGCAGGGCCATGTCGTCGCCCATCCCCATCAACATGCGGCCGTCGTCAGAGGCGGGCACGGCGTCGCCGCCGATGGGCCATGTGCGCACGGGGCGGCGGGTTGTTGTGTGCGCCATGCCCCCCGCCGAAACAACGCACCGTTTGAAAACGCACTCCGCACCACAAGTGTGCGCCCGCGCAGCCGCCCGTCTCCCCAGGCCCCCACCTCCACCACCTCCTCCTCACCGCCCCCCAAACCGGGTGCCCCAAGTCCCCAACCCCCTTCAAACCGCCCCAACCCCCTTCAAACCGCCCCAAACCGCCCCCCCCCCAACCCCCTCCCCCCTAAAAAAAACCACCTCAGTCCCCGTCCCAGGGCTACCTGGACGTGCCCGCCCCAGCCTCCCGCCGCGAGCCGCTGTGGTGCGAGCTGGAGCGCGCCGGGCCGATCGAGCCAAAGCGCCAGATCTTCTGCAACAGGTCGCTAAGCATGAAGCAGATCAAGGTGGGCGGACGCGCGCGGGGGCTCGGGGCCGCGGGGGCACGCGGCGCGCGGGTGCAGGCACCCGGGGCGGCGCGGTTCGGCCCCCTGCAGCCGCCCCTTGGCGGCCGCCTGTCTTCTGGATGCTGCCGGGCACGCCCGCCCCCCAGAGCCCGCCGAGCAGCGCACGCGCGCGTGCAGCGTGCAGCGAACCGAGTACCGTGCAGTGACGCGGCCCCGCCCCGTTCCCACCCCATCCCCAAACAACGAACCAATGCACAGGCCATCGGCTGGGACATGGACTACACAATCGCGCAGTACAAACCAAAGTCATTCGAAGAGCTCGCATACAGGCGCGCCCCGCAACTCGGTTGGCTGGCTGGCATTGAATGGCCGGCCGCGTCGTTTAGGTTTCGGCCCGCCTTTGAGGGGCTTGAAGGCTGATTGTCCCCAGTTTTGGCCCCCAAACCCAATGCGCTGGGCCCTCGATTTGACTATGTTTGACCGCGTTTGACCTCAGGGAGACGGTGGACAAGCTGGTGCGGGCGTTTGGCTACCCCAAGTCGCTGTACGAGCTGCAGGTGCGGCGCGCCGGGCTTGTTTGACCCGTTTGACCGGCGATTAGGACGGGTGGAGGTGGTGTTGGGGGTTCAGTGGCCTGTTTGGCTCGGTAGTCTTGCAATGGTTGCCTCGATAGCACGTCAGCTGCTGACCTCGGCTGTGCCTCCCCCAAACGCCCCCACCCACCCCCCAAACAAAGTTTGACTACTCCTTCATGACGCGCGGCCTGGTGGTGGACAAGCGGCGCGGCAACGTGATCAAGGTGGACCGCCACAAGTACGTAAAGGTGGCATACCACGGGTTCAGGTGCGAATTGGTTGTGTGTTTGTTTGTGTTTTTTGTGTTGTGCGTTTGCGTGTGATCTTGAGCAGCAGGGGCGATTTCCAAAATCATGTTGCTTGGCGGCGCAGCCGGGACTTGGTTGCGCCCAACGCGCATCAGCCCCCCCTCTCCAACTCCACCCAAACCCACCCGCCCCAACCCCCAACCCACCCACCCCAAACCCCACCAGGCTGCTGACGCGTGAGGAGCGCAACGAGGCGTACAACCGGGTGGCGGTCAGGGACGAGTTCGACGAGCCTGACGTGAGGGGGGGGGTGATCTGAGGGGTGGGGCGATCTGAGGGAAGGGTGATCTGTGGGGATCTGTGGGTGGCGTTGGCAATCAACACAACCCACACGATGTTCCGCACCCACACTCATCACAATCACGATCACATTCACAAACACCTCCACCAGTACTCCATGGTTGACACGCTGTTCAGTCTGGCGGAGAGCTACCTCTTCTGCCAGCTGGTGGAGCTCGCGGTGGGTCAAGGGGGGTGGGGGGCTTACGTAATGAACGCCTGTTTCGGGGGGCGATCCATATCAGGTCAAGGCGGCGGCGGGCGTGTTTCGTTTTTGGGGGCCCGGGCACCAGTCTCTGCCCGCTCGAGAGGCCTGCAGCCGTGGTAGGTTGGGGCCTCCCACTCCAACGCCCCCCGTTCCAGTGAACAACACCTCCAACCCACAACCCCCCAAACCACCCAAACCCGCAGGACAAGGACCCCTCCTGCATCCCCCACGGCCGCGCCTACGCCCCCATTTGGAGGGACGTGCGATACGCGGTGGACCTCTGGTGGGGCGCTTTTGGGTCGGGTGCTTTTCTTGGGGCCGCGGGCACCTTTTGGGGGTGCGGGCGCTTTTTTAGGGGGGGAGGGCTTTTGTGGGGGACGTGAGATACGCAGTGGACTTCTGGTGGGGCGCTTTTGGTGGAGGGGGGCCTTTTAGGGGGGAGGGCACTTTTGGGGGGAGGGCGCTTTTGGAGGGACGTGCGATACGCGGTGGACTCTAGTGGGGTCTTTTGGGGTTGGCGGGCGCGTTGGGGGGGCTTTTGCGGGTCGGCCGCTCTTTATTATCCGGTTGAGTCAGGGTGGAAGGGTGGAGGGGTGGAAGGGTGAGGGGGCCTTTGGAGGGGGCTCGGTGCGTGTTCCCTGGAGCAAGCGGTTGCTAAACCAAACCGCCCGCCGCCCGCTCCAACCCCGGCCCTGACCCCCCCCCAGCCACCGCGACGGCAGCCTGAAGCGCGAGGTGGCGGCCAACCCCTCAAAATACATCCACGATGTGAGTCATTTGAGTGAACTTTTTGATTCGAATTTTGTGCCTTTTTGCGTATGTTCTGCCCCTGGCAAGCACGGCAGCAGCGTGAAACCACCCGCACCATGGCCCGCACCCCACCTGGTCCCCATGCTGCACAACGCCCTGAAAGGGTCGAACGCTAAACAAACACACAAAAACCCACCCCAACAGGACCCCCACCTGGTCCCCATGCTGCGCATGCTGAAGCGCAGCGGGCGCAAGCTGTTCCTCGCAACCAACAGCCTCTGGGACTACACCCACGTGGTCATGAACTACCTCTGCAGGTGGGGTTTTGGATGTTTTGGGGGTTTGGGGGGGTTTTAAGAAGGCTTTGGGTTGGAGTTGGGAACGCCGCGTGGGAAGGCCAGAACCTAGAAACCGACAACCCATCCAACACGCCGACCCTGATCCGCGGTTACCCTCAACCCCCCCACCCCCCACAGCGGCCTGACGGGGCGGCGCAAGAGCGAGGAGTGGCTGCGGCTATTTGATGTCGTCATAGTGGGCGCGGCAAAGCCGGGTGGGCTTTGGGGTTCAAGGTTCAGGGTGCAGCGCTTAGGGTTTTTACAAAGGGGTGCCGAGACCTCCTGCCGAAACCTCCCGCAAAGCCGGGTGGGTCTGGGGGTTGGGGTTTCAAGGCTCAGGGTGCAGGGTGCAGGGTGCAGGCTTTAGGTTTCAAACAAGGGTGCCGAAGCATCTTGCGGGTTTCAAGCGTGCGCTCCTCAAACCTGATTTTGCCCTTGCCTGTCCAGGTTTGACGAATAAACGCTTGGCGTCTCAAACCCTTCAAGCACACTTGCACATGTGTAACGCGTTGGCTCGCCGTGTTCAAAACCCTTCCCCCCTCCCCCCCCCAAAAAAAGGCTTCTTCTCCGAGCGCCGCCCCCTGTTTGCGGTGGACCCCTCTGACGGCTCCCTCCGCAACACCGACGGCGGCGCGCCCATCATCCCCATCGGCCTGGACGACCTGCCCGCCGACAACGTGGGTGGTGGGGGGCGCTTGGTCCGCGGCTGCTTTCTTGCCTTGGTTGGGGCGGCATGCGTTTCCAGAGGTTGCTTCGTTGGCCAGCACAGGCGCGAGCCACAGCCCCCGAAACCGCCTGGTCATGACGCCCCCACCAAACCCCCGCCAACCCCAACCCCCAAACCCCCCAGGGCGGCAGCACCGCCAGCCAGGTGGATCTGGGGGACGAGGACAAGGCGCTCGTGTTCCAGGTGGGGGCTTGTGGCGGTTCCTTGGCGGTTGGGCTTTGGTGGGTGGCCGGCGGTTTGGTGTCCGCCATCGATCCGTTCCGACACCACCAGTGCCCGTGGTAGCCCCGCTGGATTTGGACCCCCCCTGGCCCCAGCCCAAACACCCCTGAACCAAACGAGCACCCCTCTCAAGTCCAAACAAAGCAACCCCCCCCCACACACAAACAAAGAAACAAACACACGCACACCCAAACAACCCTCCAACCCCCCCAACCCCCACCAGGGCGGGCACTACATCGACCTGCACCGCATGCTGGGGGTGTCCAGCGGGACAGAGGTGCTCTACATAGGAGGTGGGCCGCGGGCGCGGGCGCATGCCTGCCTTGCTTTCCCTCGCAGGCCGGTTGATTACGGAAGCCAGTGCCTTGATTCCACCGCCTGGCTTGCCCATCTGCCCCCCTGTCTGCCCCCCTATTCAACCTCCCAAGGTGTCACCTTCCCCACCCACCCACCACCCCTGCATCTCCCTCCCCACCTGCACCCCCCCCACACACACACTCACCCAAAACAAACCCAGACCACATTTACGGCGACATCCTGCGGTCGAAAAAGAGCCTCGGCTGGAGGACCATGCTGGTGGGTGGGTGGGGGCGGCGCTTCCGCCAAGGGGGGCCACAAGCAGCAACGCATCTGCCCAGTTTGTGTCGTTCGTCGTGCACGACGCCGCTGCGCTGTGCCGCAAACAGAACAAACACCAACGGACCCACCCACCCAACGAAACAACCAAACCGACCAACACCCCCCCCCCCAAAAGGTTGTGCCCGAACTTGAGATGGAGTTGGAGTGCGAGGCGCAGTTTGCGGACGCGCAGGACGAAATGCGCGCGCTCAGGCAGCAGCGGTGGGTGTTGGGCCTTGAGGGGCAGTGGCGTTTTTTGGGGGGGGGCTGTGCGTGCGCTGAGGCAGGGGATTGTTGGGGGCTGTCTCGTGGTTACAAAACCGCCCTTCAAAACATACAACCGCCCTTCAAAACACAAAACCGCCCAGCGACGACCTGGCCGACGAGGTGGAGCGGCTCGAGTGGGCCCTCGCCAACGGCCCCCCCGCGCCGCCGGCCGAGCTGGAGCAGCGGCGGGCGGAGGGGCGCGCGGCGGTGGAGGCGCTGAGGGCGCGGCGGCAGGAGGTGAAGGAGCGGCACAGCAGCATGCTGGTGAGGCCGCTGGGGGGGTGTTTGCTTTTGGTTGCGGCTGTGCGCTTGGTCGGTTCTTGGTTGCTTGGGTTGAGTTTTGCGGTGTTGCAGCACAAAAGCCAACTTAAGCAAAGCTTGCCAAACTTAATCACGCCAAACGCAATCGTGCCAGTAACATGAGACACCAAACAAAAACATCTCCCCCCCCCAGCGCGCCTACCACGAGGCGTTCCACCCCGTTTGGGGGCGCCTCCTCAAGACGGGCTACCAAAACAGCAGATACGCGCACCAGGCGAGCCTCGGGGGCCGTTTGAAACCTCCCTGACTCTGCCGTGTTCAAACACGGGAGGTTGAAACCTTGGACCCCATCCCCGCACAATACACTCACCACCGGCCCTCCACCTCTCCAAAACTCCTGCCCCCAACCCCTGCCCACCTCAAACCCCCCAAACCCCCAAACCCAACCCCAGATGGACCGCTTTGCCTGCCTCTACACCGCGCAGACCTCAAACCTGGTGAGGCACCGGTTTGAGGGGGTTTGAGCCTTTGGAGGGCCCGGTTTGAGGGGGTTAAGGCGGGGCACGCGGCGCCAGCCGCCGCTCGGACGTCGGCCGACGAACAGAGAGAAGACCGCCCACCGCCCACAGCAAACCGTCGAACCCCCCAAAAAAACCGAAAATAGGGCTGGTACGCCCCCGACCGCGCCTACCGGGGCCGCATCGACCTCATGGCCCACGAACTGTAGGGCGGCCCGCCCGCGCCGCCCGCACCCGCCGTTTGCTTGGGCAGCCTCTTTGTTAGTCTTTAGGTAAGGCTCCGAATCGCAAGGCCAGACCTTTTTCCAGGCAAAGGGAGCTTTGCCTGGGGGTGCCCGCCACTGCGAAATAGGCAGTCCAGTTTGGGAGGAAGGAGGGCGGGAGGGAGCGCAAGGGGCGGGGCCCCTGCTCGGTGGCCTTTTTGCCGGGGCCGGTGTCAATGCGCCCCCTCCCTGCCGCCCGCGGCACTGCCCCCTCCCTCTGTCCCTTTCCCTCCTCAACCCCAGGCAGGCTCTCGCTCCCCTTGTCTTTCTGCCCTCCCAATCCGCGCCCCCTGCCTGCTGTATCTTTTTTGGCGGCGCGCCGCCCCAGTTTACATCCAGTTTCCTGCATTGTCGTCCGCACCGGGTCGGCTGTGTGCTGAACCAACCGGTTCAACTGCCAGCTTGTAAAGAAAGGTTAGGCTGTGCGGCTCGGCGGTGTGGACCGCGCAGCAGGCGGCCGCGCCGGGGGATTGCGTTGCGCGAGAAGGGGGGAAGGGTGCAGGGCGGGGGCGCGCAGGGACGGGCCTCCGCCGTGGGACGCTTTCGGATCGTCCGCGCGCGTTGTCCACAACCAAAGGGCCGATGGCGGGGGTTGGAGAGTGGGGCGCAGCCGGCATCGCCGGCGGCAAAAGGAAAAGCGCCGCGTGCGGCGATCAGCCGGGCCCGACGCTACAGCCTCACGCCCTCGAGCGCCGCCTGCTCGCGGAGCCACTCCTCGACGGCGTCAGTCCCCGCGCTGCTCAAGCAGTCGCGCACGTCCCAGGGGCAGGGCGGTTCCTGGGCGCGCACCCACTGCAGCACGGCCAAGTGGCCACCCTCAGCCGCTGCACTGCAAGTCGCCTCGTCCCAGGGGCAGGGGGGGTCCTGGGCGCGCACCCACTGCAGCACGGCCAAGTGGCCACCCTCAGCCGCTGCGCTGCAAGTCACAGCGTCCCAGGGGCAGGGGGGGTCCTGGGCGCGCGCCCATTGCAGCACGGCCAGGTGGCCGTCGCCAGCCGCTGCCCAGCAAGTCCACACGTTCCAGGGGCAGGGGGGGTCCTGGGCACGCGCCCACTGCAGCACAACCAGGTGGCCGCCGCCAGCCGCGTCGCTGCAAGTCTCCCCGTCCCAGGGGCAGAGCGGGTCCTGGGCGCGCGCCCACTGCAGCACGGCCAGGTGGCCGCCCCTGGCCGCGGCGCGGCAAGTCTCCCTGTCCCAGGGGCAGGGCGGTTCCTGGGCGCGCGCCCACTGCAGCACGGCCAGGTGGCCGCCCTCAGCCGCTGTCCAGCAAGTCGCCTTGTTCCAGGGGCAGGGCGGGTCCTGGGCGCGAGCCCATTGCAGCATGGCCAGGTGGCCGCCGCCAGCCGCTTCGCTGCAAGTGTACTCATCCCAGGGGCAGGGCGGTCCCTGGGCGCGCGCCCACTGCAGCACGGCCAGGTGGCCGCCCTCAGCCGCTGTCCAGCAAGTCGCCTCGTTCCAGGGGCAGGGGGGGTCCTGGGCGCGAGCCCACTGCAGCACGGCCAGGTGGCCGCCCTCAGCCGCTGCGCTGCAAGCCTCCTCGTCCCAGGGGCAGGGCGGTTCCTGGGCGCGAGCCCACTGCAGCACGGCCAGGTGGCCGCCGCCAGCCGCTGCGCTGCAAGCCTCCTCGTCCCAGGGGCAGCCCAGCGAACGTGTGCACTGCAGAGCCTCGAGCTGGCCGCCAGCTGCTGCTGCGGTGCAGCAGAGCGTGCCGTGGCAGCCCCGCTGCGGCAGCGCCCACCTCACCACGGCGAGGTCGCCGTGGAAGGCGGCGCGCGCAGCCGCGAGCTTTCGCTGCTCCTCGGTCAGCTGCGGCCACGCCTCCTGCAGCGCCCACAGCGGCACTGAGAAGGACTTGTACCCAGGTGCTTCCGTGCTCTCGGCCTCCTCCTGCGTGGCCGCCGCCACTTTCCGCAACTCTGCCACGCGCCGTGCCGCCGCCGCTGCCAGCGCCGTGTTCAGGCGGGGCACCGTCATGATTGCGGCCCCGGGCGGCAGGAAGGAGCAGATGCGGGCCAGCAGGTCGTGCGGCAGGGCCGCCGCCGCAGCGGTGGCGGGCGGCATGGCGCGCGCACGCGCCTGCACCTGTTGTTGGGGAGGGACGCATGTCAGACGGGATCAGGCGGCGGTGCCGCGGCAGCACTGGGGGCGGAGCGGCGGCGCGGCCGCTCCGGCGGCGGCGGCGGCCGGAGTGGCGCCGCAAGCGGTAGCGCATGGTGGATCAGCCCGACAGGCCGGCCCCTTCGAAGCCCATGCTCAATCCGCTAGCTCTGCGCGCTTACCAGGCGGCGCTTCTGCCCGACCACGACGCCCTCCCCGCCTCCAGGCGCGCGTACGTAGCTCCAGGGGCCGCGGATAGCTTGCTCGCAGCGATTATACGAGTTCCTTGCTTGCGGCGGCGACGGGCTTCCGTATGTGTGTGTGGAGAGCGGGGCGCAGCGACGCACCAAGATCAGCGGCGCCGAGTGCGCCCCGTCCCCGCCGTTTCCTTACAGTCCGCAGAGCGCGCGCCCCGCGCCGGGCGCTGTGCAACACCAAACCACGGCCCACAGAGCCCCATCGCGCATGCTGCGCCGTGCGTTCACCGGTCAACCACAGCGGCGGCGGAACACGGCGCCAACAGCATCGTTTTGTAATACCGGTACGGTAGGAGGCAAGCAGCTCCTTCGCTTCCTCAAGCGGGCGTTGTGTTTTGTCGTGAGCGCATCGCCGGTGCAGCGGCAGCGGCCGCGGCCAGCCGCCGCCGCTTTGCGTGGCGCGCGGCCCCAAAGCTAGGAGCCCCAAAAACTGGCGGGCGGCGGGGCGGGGGACTTTTGGAATGCCAGCCCGTGTCAAAAAAGGGCCGGCCGCGGGGCGGCACAGGCGCCCGCATCAAACTCTTCTTGGGTCGCGCCGCGCGCGGCGGCAAACGCCCGCGCTCGTCCGGCGCGCGGCCGCGGGCCGAAACGAAAGGGAGAGGGGGCCGCGAGATGCGCCCTGGCTTGGGGCGGAGTGCGTGCTTTTGGTTTGGGTGGTGTGGGGTTCGCGCTGCGGCGCAGCAGGCATCAGCAGGCATCGCGGCGGGCGGGCCCGGCCTCCGCCACCCGCCCGGGCAGGCCTGCTTTTTTCGTTTCGGCGCCAACTGCGCCAACAGATCGCCTCGCTTTTTGCCTGCGGCCAGCTCATTTCGGCCAACGGTCAGCTCAAACCAAGAGGCTTCTCTCTGCTATGTCCAGTCTCAAAACATTGCCAGCAGGACCTCAGCCGCGCGCGGCGGCGGCCTCCCAGACAGTTGGCGCACCGGCCGCCCAGTCAGCACTCAGCAGGCGCCGCCCCCATCGCCGTCGGCGCCGTCATCCCCGCCGTCTGGGCCGCCGCCGCCGCCGTCCGAGGCGGCGGCGCGCGGGATCGCGAGGCAGTGGCCGGGCAGGCCCGAGGCGACCGCGTCCAGCTGCCCGCCGTCGGCGCAGCACTGCGGGATTTGTTGTTTTTTATTTGCGCCGTCCGCGCGGTCGTGCGTTTGAGGCATTGCAACCGCGGCTTGGCGGCTGCAAGTGCCGCGCGACGGAGTTGGGCGCTTGGCTCCAAGCGCAGCAGGCAACACAGAAGGAAGTGACAGCAAGAGTCGAGGCCGCGTTTGCCGCGCGCGCGCCCCCACCTGTATGATCTCCTCCGCCGCGCCCCACGCCTGCTCGCCCGCGCAGCGCAGCAGCAGCGCCCGCAGCGCCGCCGCCGGCGCGCGCGCGCCGCACGCGTCGAGCGCCCCCCGCAGCAGCCGCGGCGCGGCGCCCCACGCGCGCTGCGCCGCGGCGGCGTCGAGGGCGCGGCAGAGGGTGGCCGGCGACAGCGGCCAGCGGCGGTCAACCAGGGTCAAAGCGAGGCGCAGCACCATCGCAGGCGCGCCACAGGCGGCAAAGGTGGCTATGATCTGGCGGGTTTGGCGGGTTTTTTTCAGGACGGGGGGGAGGCGCGTTATTTGGTTTGGGGGCGGTTTTGCTGGGGCGTGCTGTCGCAACCCGCCAAACACGCCACCGCGCGGAACCGCTCGCCGCGCGGCGGCTTGCGCCAAACCAAGAGCGCACGCGCGCACGCCCTGCCCAAAGCGCGCGCGGGCTCGCCTGCTCGTAGAGGGGCGCGTCGGGGGGCACGCCCTGGTTCAGCAGCAACGAGTAAAGCTCCACGGCACTGGGGTGGGCGGGTTCGGCCGGGGTTTTTGAGGGGGGGGGTCGGGCGGTTTGATTGGCGGTTTCTGTGGCGAGCGGTGGAGCAGCTTTTGCGTGGCGGGCCGTCTGCTGGGTTTAGCCGCGTGCGCCCGCCTGCCTCCCTCTCCCGGACCCCCGCCGCCGCCCGACACGCACCGCGCGCACGCCGCGGCGCGGTCCGCGCCGCCCGCCTCTGCCCCCAGCGCCGCCTCCTCCAGCACCCCAAACAGCGGGCCATACGCAGACGCCGGCGGCGGGGCCGCGCCGCCCGCCCCGCTCCCGCTCCCGCTCCCGCCGCCGCCACTCCCGCCGCCGTTTCCGGCCGCGCCAAAGCCCGGCGCGGCGGCGGGGTTGTGCATAGCCCGCAGCGCCTCCCCCGCGCGCGGCCAGTCGCCGGCGCGCGCGTGGGCGGCGGCGGCGGCGGCGAGGGTGGCGTGGTTGGGGGCGAGGCCGCAGGACAGGAGCTCCTCAAACAGGTTCAGGGCCTTTTGGGGGGGGGGCGGGAGGTTGTTTGTTGCGTCGACGGGGTTGCGCTGTTTGGAGTGTCGGCTGTTTTGGGGGGGCAACATTCCCCAGCTCAAGAGCCGCCGCTTGCAGCGACATGCGCCTGAGCGGCGCGGCTTCCCCAAAACCGTTTGAACCCAAACCCCCACCCAGGGCGGTCATCCGTCTACCCCCGCCCTCCCCGTCCCCCGCACGCGGCTTCCCCGCCCCCCGACCCGCCGCCTCACCGCGCCCGCGTGCCCCGCCTCTGCGCATCCGGCGATCAGGGCGTTGTAGGTGGCCACGTTTGGCTTCAGCGCGCCGCCGCAGGCGCGCATCGCCGATAGCAGCTGGAACGCGGCGGGCCAGTCGCCCTGCGCGGTTTTGGTGATCGGGAGGGTACTATTTGTGAGTTGGGGGGTTCATTTGGGGTGCGGTGAAGATTCGAAGAATGGGGGCGTCGGGGGACCGCTTCGGCGGGCCGCCTCTGCCACAGTGGGCGGGCCTAACTGTAGCCGCCGCCCCGTCGGTTTGTCAAGGCCGCGACTAAACACGGACGCCGAACACCACCACGGAAAACGCAAGCACCCACCAGCTTGACCAGGGCGGTGAGGTACGTGTTGGCGCACCCCACATGCACGGGCAGTCCGGACGCCTGCAGCGCGCCCCACGCCTCGGCCACGCGGCCCCACGCGCCCGCCTCGGACGCGACCGCCAGCAGCGCGCCAAAGGTGGCGGCGGTGGGCTCTATCCCCCGGGAGCGCATTTGGTGGAAGAGCGAAAAGGCCTCGTCGGCGCGCGCGGCAGCGCCGGCGGCTTTGATCGCGGTGTTGTAGCTGCGTGCGGCGGGGTGGGGCGGCAGGTGGTTTGGAGTCAAAGGCCAGGGGGGCCCGCGGCAGGGGGGGGGCGGTTTCGGTCGGCGGTCCTCTGCTGGCGGAGCCGAAGGTTTGTGCGGGGTGCAAACGCCTGCCTACCCCAACACCCCCCCCCCCAAACCGCACCTAACGATGTCGGGCGTGAGCTCCCCGCCGCACGCCCACATGCCCCGCAGCAGCGCCAGCGCGCGCCGCCACTGCGCCGGCGCGGCGCGCGCGTAGGACGCGAGCAGCGCATTGCAGCACACGCGGTTGGGGGAGGCCTTTTTCGCGCTGATGCTGCCAGCGCGGCTGAGGCCGCCGCTGCCGCTGCGCGCGAGGCCCGCGCCGCCGCTGGGGCTGCGCTCGAGGGGGCGCTGGGGCGGCGCCGGCGCGGCGGCGGGCGCCGGAGGGGGCGAGGGCGGTGCGTCGCCGGCGGGGCGCGGCGGGCCGGCCGGCGGCGGCGGCGCCGGGGACGGCGCGAGCGGCGGCCGGAGCGGCGAGAACGCCGGCGGCTGGCCGGCCGCCGGGAGCGGCGGCTGCCCCGGCTCGGGGCTGTGGCCCCCGCCGCCGGCCGCCGCCGCGGCCGCGCGCCAGATGCTGCCGCCGCCGCGGTGCGGCTCGCCGCCCGCCGCGGGGCCCCCGTCGCCGCCGGCCCCGCACGCCGGCGGCGAGCCCGGCAACAGCGGCGGCGGCGGCGGCGGCGGCGGCGGGGACGCCGAGCCCCCGCGGCCAAAGCCGTCCCGCCGCTCGCCCCGCGTCACCGCCGGCGGCGTGCCCGGCGGCGCCGCAGCCGCGCCGGCGACGAGCGCCGCGGCCAGCTCCTCCGCCGGCGGCAGCGCCGCGGCCGCGTCGGGCGCGCCGGCGCCGCCGCCGGAGCCGCCGCCGCCGCCGCCGCCGCTGAGCGCGTCGAGGGCCGCGAGGCTGAAGGCGCCCTGCACCGACGCCGCCGCGGCGGCGCCGGCGCCGCAGGGGGTGTCGCCCATGCCCTCCAGCAGCGGCGCCAGGGAGGGGTCGCAGGCGTACATCAGGCGGAACACCTTGGGGGGGGTGGGGGGTGGAGGGGGCGGCGGCCGGTTTGCGGTTTTGCGGTGGGTTCGGGTGGGGCCTGGGGTTGTTTCAGGCGGTTTCAGGGGCGCGATTGTGAGAGTTGTCAACTGGCACCGGTTTGCGGCGCGCGTGCAAGCACGGCTCAAGGGCGGGCGCGGCTTCCCCCCGGGCTCCCACCGGGCCCCACCTGCTCCGCCATCTGCCACTGCCCGCCCTTGTCCAGTGCGGTGATGAGGGAGCAGCAGGTGACAGCGTCACACTCCACGCCCTCCTGCGGGGGCAGGGGGGGGCGTGTCCGGGCGTTTGGAATCGGGGGGACGCGTGTTTGAGTGGCCCCCCTCGGTCAAACGCTGTGCTCGGTCAAACGCGCGGTCAAATGCCGGTCAAACAAGTCTGCGGTCAAACGTGCGGTCAAACCCTGGTCGACCCAGCGTTTGTGCGGTCAAACGCGCGGTCAAATGCCTCTCACGAAGACCATGTGGTTGAACACGTCGATGGCCAGCCCCCACTGCCGGCCCTTTGACAGCGCGCTGATGACTGCACTGTATGTTATGGCGTCGCTGCGGCGGTTTGTGGGGGCGGTTTTTTGGATGCGGTTTGTGGAAGTTGCGGGGCACGGCCTGCACGTTTAGGGTTTAGGCTTTAGGCTGCTGGGTGTGCCAGGCGCTGCGACACGAACCGTGGCCTTGTGATAGCCAAAGCCCGCCCCCAAAGCCCCCCCTCCACCGCCCCTCAACAGCCCCCCCTCCACCGCCCCCCAAAAGCCCCCCCTGCCGCCCCCCAAGAGCCCCCCCCCGCCGCCCACCGCCCCATGCCGGCGTCCGCCATCCGCCGGAACAGCGCCAGCGCCGCCTCCCACTGGCCGCCCTTGTCGCAGGCGCTGATGGCGGCGTTGGTGATGGTGGTGTCGGGGCGCACGCCCACGGCGTCGAGGGACTCGTACAGCTGGAGCGGTGTGGTGGTTTCGGGGCGTTTTTTGGGGGGGGGGGCGGTTTTGGGGCGGTTTGTTTTGGGGGTGCGTGGACTGAAAGTTTGGGGGGCCGGCTGTTGTTTAAAGCTGGGGATTCGCGCGGGGACGGCGGCTGGCCAGGCGGCAGCAGCGGCGTGGCCCACCCGCCCTGCCCCACCCCACCTCCAGGGCCTTGGCCCAGTTCCCGTCCTTAGTCAGGTTCGACACCAGCTTGGTGAGGCCTGCCAGGGTTTGGGTTTGCCGGCCGGTTTGCGGGGTGGGTTGGGCGCGGCCGGGGGCGGTCGCTTGGGGGTGCACGGGTGCGCTCGGCGCGTGCAAGCACGCAGCGCATCCGCACGCCAAAGTGTCAGCCCCGGCCCCTGCCACCCACCCGGCAGGCGCGGGCGGAAGGTGCAGGCCGCCAGCACGCGGCGCACGTCGCCGGTGCCGGCCTGCACCTGGGACAGCGTGGCGGCGAGGCTGGGGGGGCGGCGGGGGCGGCGGAGGGGCAGTGCGAAAGGGTGAAGCGAGGCGCGAGCTGGAAGGGGCTTTCTTCGTCATACACAGATCAGCCGAGCCCTACAAAAGCAAAACAGCACCACAAAAACAAAACCGTCCGCACCTCTTCATGTCAAAGACCGGGGGAAACTGCGGCGCCGTCGCGGCGATGTAGCAGCCTCCGCCGCAGTCCGCCAGACGGTGCTGGGGCAGGCCCCCCGCCGCGCCCGTCACGCAGCGGCCGGGCAGCATCTGCGTGGCCGCGCGGCCGAGCTGCAGCTGCTGCTGGCACAGCTGCTGCTGCGCCGACGCGAACCCCGCGGCCGCGTCGGCGCTGGCGCAGCGCAGGAGCGCGCCGGCGGACGCGGCGCGCAGCGGGGGCGGCGGCGGCGGCGAGCCGCCGCCGGCGGCGGGCTGCATGAGCGCCGCAAACGGGGGCAGCCCGCAGCTGCCGCCGCAGCTGCTGGCGCCGCCGCCGCGGCCGCCGCCGCCGCCGCCGCGGCCCGGCGACGGCAGGCCGAAGGGCGGGCCCGAAGGCGCCAGCGACGGCGCCAGCCGCAGCCCCGGCGAACACGACTGCCCGGGTTGGCGGTGGTGGTTGTGGGGCTGGTGGCCGAAGCTCGAAGCGCTGCTGCCATCGCTGGTGCCGAGAGACAGCGACGCGAGGTCCGACGGCAGGCTCCCGCTGCCGCCGCCGCTGCCGCTGCTTCCGAGCAGCAGCGCGCCGCCGCTGAAGGGGCGGCCGTCCGAGGGCTGGGAGAAGGGGGGGTGGTGCGGCTGGGGCTGCTGCAGGCCCAAGCGCTGGTGGGTTTGGTGCTGGTGCTGCAGGGAGGCCAGGGCAAAGGGGTGCTGGCCGGCGGCGGCAAAGAAAGAGCCGCCGCCGCCGCCGCCGCCGCCGACGTTGGTCGGGGAGTCCCAGGAGCCGAACTGAGAGAGGAAGCCGCCGCTCGCGGCCGCGGCCGCGGCGGCGGCGAACGGCGACACCGCCGCGCCGGCGGCCGGCGGCGGCGCCGAGGCGGCGGTGGGGTGGGCCATGATCGATCGGCGGCGGACGGGGGGTTGGGGTACACGGCTTGCGGGTCTCCTGCGTGCGGGGTGAGGAGATTAGGGTTGGGACCCACAGTGCCGTTGGGGGCCTGCGCTGGCAAGCCCCGCCCCAGGCCACGCCGGCATCGTGTCGAGGTCGCCGCGCGCGCGCTCGCGCGCGTGCGTTGCGCATGCGGCCCAAGCCCGCACCCGATGGGGCTGCCGCCGAGCGACAAGGGCTCGTTATCGCGGATCCGGCGCCCCAGGCGCGCTCCAGGGGCCGCGCGGGGGAGGGTGCGAGTCACGGCGGTTCAGTTTTGCGCCGGCTCGCGGGCGGCGCGATTTCCCTCGAGCACGCGGGACCTGTCTACGGAGCAATCGCGAATCAAGCGAGCGAACTATGAAGAGATAGGCGAGCGGGGCGGCGCCCCAAGGCGGGGGGCCGGCAGCCTTGGGGGCGGCGCCCCAAGGCCTTGGACGTCGGCCCGCGCGGCGGCGCGATCTGAGGACGCGCGGGCCCTAAGCTAATTGCTTGCGTGCTTTACAGGAAGGCACGCATAATATCGCGGTAGCAAGAAGGCTGCCCGCCAGGCGCCGGCGCCGAGGCACGCCGCCCGGCCCGGACTGCCGCCGCTCAAAAATCAAATGGGGCGCCCCTAAACCCCAAAGCTACGCGCGCCGCCGTGCGCATGCGCGTGTGCACGCGCAAAGGCACACCAATCGGTGGGCGCACCTCTCCCGCGCTCCGCGCGCGCGCTACGCCCACTCCCGGGGCGCGCGCAGCACCTCCACCAGCCGCGCCTCCTCAGACCCCTCGGCTGCCTCCACGCCGTACTTCCAGGCTATGAGGGGCGGCGCGGACACCATGATGCTCTCCACGCGCCCGCCGTCGAGGCCGAACTTGACGCCGCGGTCGTACAGCAGGTTGAACTCGAGGTAGCGGCCGCGCCTGCGGTCCGGTGTTGTTTTTTGGCGCGGGTTTCTGTTTGTTCGCTTGGGCGGCGCCTTGCTGCGGCCGCGCAGCAGACAGCAGGCAGCAGGCAGCGGTTTTTTTTCCTGGACGGCTTTTTCATTGGGCTGGGGGTGGTTTTTTGGCACTCGCGACGCGAGCCAGCAGGGGGCTGGCAGGCTTGGCGGCCCCCCCGCTCATCGCAAACGCCGGCCCCTCCACCCCGCCGCACCTCAGCAGCTGCCACTGCCGCTGCGCCCCGCTGTACGGCAGCGCCCGCCGCCGCGCCGCGATGGCGGTCCAGCTGGGCAGTATGTTGTCCCCAACCTCGCGCACGAAGGCCTGCGGTTTGGCGGTGGAGGTTGGCGGCCGCGCGGGTTGGCGGGGCGCGTTGGCGGCGCGCGCTGGCGGCGTGGTGCGGGTTGACGGCCGCGCCAGTTGATGCCGGCTCACACGGATCATGCCTGGCGGCCCCATTACGTAATGCCCTTCCCAAGCCCCTCCCAAGCCCCTCCCCCAGGGACCCCCCCCCCAAAAAAGCGCGCCTCTGCGTCGTAGCCCGCCTCGCCGCTGGCGACGTCGTCGAAGAAAAGCCCCCCGATGCCGCGGTGCTCCTTGCGGCAGGGAATGTAAAAGTACCTTGATGATTAAGGCCGTTTGGGTGGGGTGGGGTTTGGATCGGCGTGGGTTGGCTGGCTTGGATTCCGGCATTCGAATCCGCCTGGCGGCGGTTCCCGCTGCGCCGTCGCCCCTAGCCTCCCTGGCTCCCCTTTCCGTCCCCCTTTCCCTGCTCCCCCACCCCCCCTACCCCCAAACCTCTCCTCCTCTCCGCCGCCCCCTCCCCTCCCTCCCCCCCTCGCCCGCCCTCGCAGCCCCTCCCCGACTCTCCGCCCCCACCTGTCGCACCACGCCTTGAACTCGGGGTACACCCCCTCCCCGTACCGCTCACAAACCCGCCGCCAGTGCGCGTGGAAATCGCGCGCGTCCTCCTCAAAAAGGTAGCTCGGCGTCAGGTCGCAGCCGCCGCCAAACCACGCGCTGCCGGCGACCTGAGGGGGGGGGGGACGGGAAGGCAAGGCAAGGGGACGGCCGGGCGGGGCCTTCAGTGCCTCGCCGTTTTGAGCGCTTTGCCTCGCTCGATTGGGGCCGCCACGCGCCGGCCCCTTCTGCCCCTTCTGATGCCCTACAACTGCTGGGATGCACAAAAACACCCAAATGTGCCCAGCAAATCCCGACTGCTCGTTGCCCCCCGCCGCCGCCGCGCCTGGAACAGCCGCACGTCTGCGCGCAGCGTGGGCACCAGGGGGTGCGCCGAGTGGAACACCAGCGACATCGCCGCCGCGCTGTAGGGCTGGCCGCCCTTTGGGTCGATGTCCGCGCGCCCGCGGGAGCTCATGGCCTGCGGGGGGGAGGGAGGGTTTTGTTTGGGGGGGAGAGGGCGTTGGGTATCTCTGCTTTGCGCCGGCGCCGCGGGCACTCGCCGGCGCTGGCAGCGGCTGCAGACGATCCCTGCGCAGTCCGGCTTTCGAGCAGTCGCGCGTCGGCATCGGCCCGCTGTAGGTCTGGCCTCGCCTGCGGCGCACGGCCGCCAAGTACGCCGAGCGTTGCGGCGCTTTTCACAGGCCACAGCGCACCTGCGCGCGCTGCGCGGAGAGCTCCCCGTGGATGATGCTGATGTTGGCGGCCGCCTTTTCGAGCAGGTCGCCGCCCTCCAGCACGGCGGTGATGCCGTAGCCTGGGGGTTGGGGGTGGGGTTTGTCAGCCAGGGGATGGGGCGGTAGGTTTTGACTTCTTGCGGCGTACAGTGGCCTGAGTGGTTGGGACCGGTGTTCAGCTTGCTCCAGCGAGAGTGGGGCGCGACTTGCGGGACGCCGAGGCGCGGCGGGGGGTCGGCAGGCTGCAAGGTTAACGGGCTGCAGGTTGCGCGGCGGCGGCGGCCGCGCGCGCGCGCGCGCACCCGCGCTCTCGCTGCCGCGCGACCACCGGTCCCGCAGGAACCTCTTCCCGCTGCCATCGATCGCCTCGGCTTCAGAGAGGATGCGGTCCTGCAGGTCCAGCACGTAGCGCTCGAAGCGCGCAAAGTCGGTGCCGGCCGCTGTCGCCGCCTCCTGCTGCTGCGCGGCGCCCGGCATGCCGGGTGGCGCGGCGCGGCGCCGTGCGGGCTGCGGCAGGCGCGCCGCTCGGGGTGCGGCCCCCGCGCGGCGCGCATTGTCGAGCCGCATGCCCCTGTGTTGCGACAGAGCCATTGGGGCGGTCGCGGACGGGGCTTGAGATCCCTGAACACGCCGAGATCCGGGGATATGGGGGACGGCGGTTGCGTAAAAGCCGGCCCTTGCGCTTCGGATTGCGCTGGCGTCCCACGCAGACGGCGGGCGTCACCCGAGTGCGACCGAGCTCTTTGACCAGCGGAAAGGAGGCCTCGTCCCTGGCTCTGGCTTTTATCGCACAGCTTGCATCGACAAGAATCGCCTTGAACTGGGCCTGCCTTCGGTCCTAGCAGCCAGCGCCCTGGGCCCCGAGCTCGCAGAGCGGCCGCCGCTTGCCGAAAAGTCGCGGTGCAAGGGCGACTGGGACTGCAAGCAACGCACCTGTGGCGGCACAGCAGCGTCGGCGGCGGCGGTAGCAGCGTCGGCGGCGGTGGCGGCGGCGCGCGCAGCAGCAGCCGCCGGAGAGCGTCGGCGGCGGCCGCGGCGCGTGGCTATCAGGTCACCGCACCTGCGGCATCCAGCTTGAGTTTGCGGAGCCGCCTGCCACCAGCCCGGTGCAGGCCGGCGTTGGCGGAGCGCGGCTGAGCGGCACGCAGCAGCGGCAGCAAACGGCAGGAGGATGGGGCGCTCGCGGCGGCGCCTGAAGAAGACCGCGCCCAAAGTCAAGGTGCGGCGCCGCCGAACCAGACGCGTATGGGCGGTGTGCCCACCCTGCCGCCACCGACACACGCGCCCTTTTACGCTTCCCTTGCCCGCAGGTGGGCGTGGTGAAGCGCAACAAGACCCAAAAGGCCAAGCTGCCCACGGAGCTACGGGAGCAGCGCCCCGACGTGGAAAAGCGGCTGAACCAAAAGTGAGCGGCGGCGCCGCGGCCAGCAAAGCGCAACACGTGCGCATGTCGTTGGGGTTCGCGGCTGCGTTGCCGAAAGACCGCCATGCATAGTTTTCGAGGCAGAGCATGCGTGCACGGGGGCGGGGTGCTGCACGCCTCCCGCGTCGGCGTAGCACTCAACACCACCGCACCCCCCCCTGCCGATCCGGCACGCGCCAGGCCCGAGTGGAAGGAGGAGGCCACGCTCACCTCCAACTATGGCGCCAACAAGTTCGTACTGGACCCGAACGAGGGCTTTGGGCGCAACCTGAAGCCGCAGCCACTGAAGAGCAAGGAGGAGCGGGAGGCGGAGGACGGCGGCACCTACTCAGATGATGACGGTGGGGCTGGGGGGGGCGGGGGCTTTTGGATAGCTCTGGATAGCATTGCGGGCCCAAAACCCAATCTCAAGGGCAGGGCGGCTGGCAGAAAACGGCCCATGCACGCGCGGTTGCCTTGCGCACCGACGCACCGCTGACTGGACCCCATGCGCAACACCGCCCCGCTCCGCAGAGATGCGCGCCGCGACGGGGCTGGTGCGCAAGGCGGGGCGCGCGCCGCCCAAGCCGCTGACCACCCACCAGAAGCAGATCGTCCAGAAGCTGCTCGACGCGCACGGCGAGGACGTGCAGGTGCGTGCGCGCGAGGCATGCGGGGTGTATGCAGTGGGCAGGGGGCCCCAAAAACCCTTGCATGTGGTGGCGCGACGCATGTGCGCGGCCGGCACGGGCGCGCATGGCGCGTGAGTTGCCCCATGCGTGCATGCACCCCCCGCATGCAAGGCCCGCTCACCCCACGGAACCCGCCACGCGCTCGCAGGCCTGGTTCCGCGACACCAAGCTCAACCGCATGCAGCACTCGGAGGGCAAGCTGCGCGAGCTGCTCGAGTCGTTCAAATTCCACAGCAGCAGCAGCCGGCACGACTTCCGTGCGCCGCGCAAGCCGCCGAAGCGGCTGTAGGATGCAGGCAGGCGGGTGTAATTGAGCTGCATGGAGGCTCCGCCAATTGCGCGGCTGGACAGGCGGGGGCAGTGGCGCCCAGGCAAGGGGGGGAGACCCGCAGCACGCATGCGGACTGCATGGCACGGCGTTGGGAGTCCGAGGCACTTGCAGGCGCCGAGGCCCTTGCTCGCAAATGCCAAAATGCAGAATGCCGCGCCTCGAGCGCTGGGCTGTGTCTGCTGGAGCTGCGGGCGCGCGCGGCTGGCTGGGTGCGAGGCAAGTCCCAGCGCGCGCGCTCAAACGCGGGGGCAGGCGGCTGGGCGGCGGGGGTGCCGCGCCCTGCACCTCGACCCGACGGGTTTGCCTCGACCCGAATCGCTCCTCATATCCGGTTTCTCGTCGTTCGTGGAGGCTTCCAGTGCGCTCGAGTGGGCGCCGCGACGCGCGGCCTGCAAACGAGGACGGGGTCCGAGCGACCTGCCGCGCACCCACGGCCTGCAGCCCTCACGAAAGTGCGTAGTGCGCGGATCTGGAGCATATTTCAGCCGCGCCACGGCCTCAGAGGCGGGAATGAAGCCGCCTGGAGATCTCGTGGTGCGGGGCCCGCGCGCACGCGACGCGCTCCCGCCCGCTCGGTCGCTCGAATGGAGCGCGGCGATGCCGGGATGCGTTTGGGATGCGCGGGGGCGGCGCCCACGACACGCAGTGGCCGTGCTGGGGCGCGGTGCGCTGCTGTGAGCGCCTGCCGAGGCTCGACGCCGCGCGGCGCGCCCGCGCAGCGCATGGCGCCGCCGCCGGCCGCCGGCGCGCCGCGGCCTGCGCGCATGGCCCCTCAACACCCCATGCGACCCATTCAGCAACGCCGTGCCCTCCCCGGTCCGCACACGCACGCAGGCGCTGCTGCGCCGGGGCGGCGGCGCAGCGACTGGCCGGCCGAATGCGGAGCTGCTGCCGCTGCTGGAGGCGTCGGGCGACGAGGACGTCGGTCCGGCCGTGTTTAGCGATGACGCCGCGCTATCAGGCCTGTGCACGCGCCTGATGGAGGTGCGGCGCGTCGTCGCGCAGCCTGTCCTGCTGGCCCGCTGCCCTCCTCAGCACCCGCTGCCGCACGCGCCTTGGGTCACATTTGAGCCTCACCCAAACCCATCTGAATGCCCCAGGCCTGCGAGCGCATCACCAACTCCGAGGACATTGACCACGCCATTGAGCTGGAGATCACCTTTATCCGCCTGGCGCTGCTGCTCACGCCGCCGACTGCCAGGTGGGCCGCGCGCGCGGTGGCCCAATTACCTTGCAATGGCTTGTGAATTGCTGGGGCGCGCCCGGCTTGCTGGCCATCCCTCAACGCTGCGGCCCGCACTCCAGGGCGCGTACCCCGCCCAGTACCCCGCCCCACCTTTCATGCACCCCCCCAACGTGCAAAACCGCTCAATCGCCCCCGCGCCCGCGCCCGCAGCTCGTCCCTGGCGATCCGCATCCTCTTCAAGAGCCGCTTCCCCGCCGCCCTGGAGCGCAGCATCGAGACGGTTTGGGACGTGGCGGACCAGGTCGGCGCGGGGGCGGTCGGCTCCGGCCGCGCGCTGCGCGCCGCGCTGCGGGCGGTTGAGGACCTCAGCTGCTACGCGTTCAAGCAGGCGCCGCGGGACGAGGGGGAGCCGGCCAGCCAGGGTGCGCGCGCTTGGCGCCACGTGCACGGGGTGGGGGACCAGGGGGTGGGATGCCTGCAAGCAAGCCCGCAAACTTGGCAACGCAACGCAGCTACAGGTCCAGTACACTAAACACCCGCACTCCCCGTTCCAACGCCCGCGCGCAGTGCCGACGGCGCTGCTGTCGCAGCCCGCCGGCGCCCCGGCCCGCTCCACCGGCCGCAGCGTGCTGGGCTCGACGATGATACCCCAGCTGATGCTGGTGCTCAGCCTCGACCCCCAGTGCGTGCGTTGATGTGGCACCAGCCTGATTGCTAGAGTGCTGGCAGGTTTCTGATCAACCTGTGGACATGGCCGCTGCTCGCAACCGCCTGCTAGCCTTGGCCTGCAATAAGCAGCAGCTGAATCACCACCAAGCCAGAGCCAGTCCAGCCAGCCGAGCCCCACTCTCGTTGACCCCCGGCCCACTCTGCTCTCTCCCGCCCCGCCCCGCAGCAAGACTCCCTACATGCTCCTCCGCGAGGCCGCCGCCTGCCTGCTCACCCTGGCGGGCTCCAGCCGCGGCAACCAGAAGCTGCTGCTGGCCCACGAGGACGACCAGCAGCGCGGCATGGCGGAGCTGGCGTTTGGCGAGCTGCTGCAGGGCTGCGGCGACTACCCCATGCAGGTGGGCGGGGGTCTTCGGTGGGTGGCGTTGCGCAGCCGGTTGCGAGCGTGCTTACCATCGGGCAGCGCAGCACAAAATGGACGGAGGCGTTGGCAGCCCCGGTTCACCCTGTTTTGAGCTGCTTGAGCTGAGCCAAACCGTCAAAAACCGCCGCACCAGGTCGACCTGCTGGAGGTGCTGTACCGCTGCGCCCGCAACGGCCGCCACGAGCTGCACATGCGGTTCGTGAAGGACGCCGCCTTTGTGGCCGCGTTTGATGAGCTCATGGACAAGGACGCGCGGGTGCGTCCTTTGCCGCCAGAAGAGTATGCAGCCTTTCATCACGCCGGGCTGGGAGCCCGCCCCGGTTGACGTCAGCCCAGCTGCCGGGGCTGAGATCCGGCAAGCCCGCCATTCCAGATCTGCTGCACCACTCAGTGCCCACTGACCCAACCAAACCCGCACCGCCGCCTCCGCCGCCTGCCACGCCAGGACATCCACCTGGCCAGCGAGCTGCACGCCGTGCTGGCCGCCTTCAACGAGCGCAACCACCGCCGCAGCGGGTGCGACCGCGCGGTTGGCGCAGCGGTGTTTGCAGCCTGCGCGCCGGCGCGGTGCAGCACATGACTGTCCCAAAACAGAAATCCAAGCGCGTGCATGCGACTAGTGGGCCCAGCTTTTCTCAGCCCTCAAGCCAACCCCCAACGCCACAACAAACGCGCCGCCGCCAGGGTGCTGACCCTAGAGGCCGAGGCGGTGGATTTCCACCTGCCGGGCTGCGCGCCGCTGCCCGCCCCCGAGGGCAACCACGTCCACCTGGGGCGCGGCCACCTGACACTGCTGGCCCGCAAGGTGGGGGATCCGTTTCAAGGGGCATTTGACAGCCGCTTTGCTTGGGAGACTGGGTATGTGGCATGCCTCCAGCAACAGAGCCGTTGTTCTGTGCATGCCAGCGTGCTGGTTTGCACTGCTGCTCTCACGCACAAACACCGCACGCCGCCCTGCTGGCCACAAAAACAGACCGACGAAGACGATGAGGGCGGGGGCGGCGGCGCTGGAGACGCGCCCTCGGATTTCCTGGACATTGATTACGGTGCGTTGGGGGGCACTGGGGGGTCGGCTTGATCGCTGTGCTGTTTTTGATGGAAACTGTGGCAAAGCTGACTCCTGGTGCGACGACGCACTCCTGATGCTTGTAACCCCCACACCTGCCGCGCCCGCGCAGACAACATCGAGTCGCTGCGCCAGGCGGCCGCGCCGCCCGTGTCGGGCGCGGGCGCAGGCGCCGCTGGCGGGCGCGACCCTCAGGCGTTCGAGATCCGCCTGCGCCGCGCGCCAGAGCTGGCAGACTCCCAGGCTGACGGGTGGGTGACACGTCGCACAACGCGTCGGTTCGTTGCAGCTAGGGGCCCTGCCTGCCGGCCTGCCGGTCGCTTGAATGGTGCTATGCTTTGCTGTGCTGCCCTGCCGTCACGGCCGGTCTTGGGCTTGGGCCGACAGCGCCATGCCTCCCTCCCTGCCGGCAAAACCCCGCAGCTCCGCCTGCCGCGTTGGCCTGAGGCTGGACTGGAAGGTGGCGCAGACCTTCAAGGCAGAGATGCAGGAGGCGGGCGTGCCCGTCTCCGCGCCCGACGGCGGCCGCGACGGCGCAGCGACGACGGCGACCGCCGGCACCACGGCCAGCATGCGGTCTTGGCGCAAGACGTCCATGTGAGCTGGCGTGTTTGGTTGCTGGGTTGATGGAGCATGGTTGGGGTCTGTGGGTTGGCTCCCAATTCAAAGCTTGCAGTGATAGCCCGTGTGCGTGCGTGCGTGCGTGCACGTATTGGCTCCAGCTAGATGAATAAAGCCAGCTCTGACCTGCAACCTCCCACCGCAACCGCCACACCCAACCCCCACAGCGCCGTGCTGGGCGACAGCAGGGCGCCCGCCAGCCGCGGAACTCTGCCGCTGAAGCCCTCGCTCGCCTCGGTCGCTGCCGCTGCACTCAGCAAGGCGCCGCTCAACCTCACGAGGACACAGATCAGCCCCGAAATGCCTTCCGGAGACTGCGGCGGCAAAGCCGCCGCCACGGCCGGTGGCAGCGCGGCACCCGGAGGCCGCGGCGGCGGGCCGTCGCCGTTGGGCACCTTTGTGACGCCGGCTGACCAGATCGTGAGCTTGCTTCCCTCGTTGCTCAAACCTGCATGTGTGCAGTTTGCAACAGAGCAGCGCGCTCAGCTGGCAGGTTGCTGCGCCTCACTTTGGGCGAGGGCTCTGGCCTGAGGCAGCGCAAGTCCACGGCCACCCCTCACAACCAACTGAACCGCTTCATCTCTCCGTGCTCCACCCCAGGCGCCCAACGGGCTGTCCCCCTACGTCTCCCCTGGCCAGTACGGCGACCCCAACCAAGCCACCGGCGGCGCTGGCCCGCCCGCCGCGGCCGCCGCCCCCGAGGCACCCCCGGCTGGCGCCGGCGGCGCCGAGCCCGCCGCGCTCGAGCCCGCCGCCGGCCCCGCCCCGGGCGCCGAAGATGGCGCCGCGGCGCTGCTGCGGCAGGGCGAGGACCCGGCGGTTTGGGACGACGAGGCCCTGGGCTTTGATGCCGAGGGCGGCTACGACCCCGTCGGGGACGCCGGCGGCTGCGTTTTCGCCGCCGAGCTGGAGGAGCTCGCCGTCCGCCACCCCGTCGCCAGCCTGCGCGCCGACACGCCGCTGCGCGCGGGCACGCCGCCGCGGCAGCCGGCGCCGCACGGCGGCGAGGGCGCGGGCACCGCTGCCGCGGGCGGGGCAGAGACGGCCGCGGCGGCGGCTGCGCCGGAGCCTGCGCGCGGGGCAGAGCCGGCAGAGGCCGGCGCCGAGCGCGCGGCGCCAGCGGCAAAGCGCGGCGGGCGGCCGCGCAAGGAGAAAGCCGTTCGCGGCGCCCGCGCCAAAGGCGGCGAGGCAGGGGCCGAGGGCCCAACTGCAGGGGACGGGGAAGCTGCCGCAGGGGGCAAGCAGGAGGAGGCGGAGCCCACAGACAAGGACGGGCAGGCGGCGCCAAAGGGCAAGGGCCGCGGAGGCGGCAAGGCCCAGGCCCAGGCCAAGGGCAAGGGCAAGACGGCGGCCGCCGCCCCCGCCGCGCGCGCGACGCGGCGCGGCGCCAAGGCGGCCGCTGCCGCCCGCGAGGCGCCGCCCGAGCCCACGCAGGATCAGATCGAGGTGACGCCGCCCGAGGCGCTGGGCGGCGCGAAGAAGAGCCAGACGGTGTCTGGCCGCAAGCGCAGCCCCGACGAGCGCCAGGGCCGCGACCAGGGCGGCGGCGGCGCGGACGAGGCCGAGGGCGCGGGCGCCGACGCCGGCGCCGGCGCCGCGGCGGCGCCCGCGGGCCGCGGCAAGCGGCGCAAGGCGGGGCAGCCGGCGGCAGCCAACGTCGGAAGCGCGGAGCCGGCTGTGCTTGAGGATCGGCACGCCAAGGGCATGCCCGCCTGGATGGCAGCAGGTGGGAACGGTTTGCAGGCAGGGGCAGCGCGCTTGTTGGGGATTCCGCATGCCCGTAAACCACCCTCCAAAAGCCTGCTGCTGTGCATGCGAGCGTTTGCTCCTTGCATCATGCACTGAATTCCCTCTCTCCTTGCCCGTCTCTCCAAACACATTCGACAGCGCCCCCGGCAGCGCCCGCTGCGCCGGCCAACGACCTGTGGGCGGACAGCGACGGCGAGGGCAGCCTCGGCGGCGCGCCGGCTGCCTCGGACGGCGGCGCGCCCGGCCCTGCAACCCGCGAGCGGGCGCGGCCCAGCCCCGGCACGGGCCGCCTTGGCAAGATGCAGGGGCGGCCGCCGCCGGCCCCCTCCCCCGGCGCTGCCGGCGGCGCCGCTCCCGCAGCGGCCGCGGAGGCCGGTGGCTTCACGTTCGCCGCGCCCAAGGGGCGCGGTGGCCGGGGCCGCGGCCGCGCCGGCAGCCAGAAGCTGGGGCCCGGTGCACTGGCAGTGGGCTCCGAGCCTCAGGGGGGCTCGCCTTTGCTGCTGCAGCTGGCACAGAAGTGGGTGCCGTTGGGATGTTTGCGCGAGGGGGGTCGGTGCAGGGTGTGAGGGCCCCCTTTGCGTTTTTAGGGGGGTTGCCGTAGCTGCTTAAATGCTTTTTCAGGCAACTGTGCACAACTAACCCCTGACGACAACTTACCAACCCCCGCCAGGCCGCCCGGCGACTCCGAGCCCCAGCCGCTCTTTGGTGCCAACGCCGCCGCCGGCACGCCGCCGGCGGGCTCGCAGCGCCCCGAGGCGTCGCAGCCGCCGCCGTCGCCCTACGATTTTGACGTTTCGGACGACGAGGGCGAGGCGGCGGCCAAGCCCTCCAAGGGCGGCAGGGGCAGGGGCGCGAAGCAGCCCGCCGCGCGCAAGCCGGCCCGCGGCGGCGCGGCCGCCGTGCGGCGCTGGGGCCGCGGCGGCGGCGAGGCCGAGCCCGCCGCGTCTCGCAGCAGCGGTGGCTGGGAGGAGGGCAGCGACGCCAGCGGCAGCGATGCCGAGTTTGCGCCGCGCGGGGGGAGGAAGGCGGCGCGCGGCGGCGGCAGGGGCCAGTCGCGCGGAAAGGCGCCGGCGCGCAGGGCGCGGCAGACCAAGAAGGCGCAGCAGCAGCAGCAGCAGGAGGAGGAGGGGCAATCAGAAGGGGAGGAGCGCGGGGCAGAAGAGGAGCAGGCGAAGGCTGGCGCCGCGCCCGCTGGCAGGGCTAAGGCGGCAAAGGGCAGCGGCAAGCCCCCCGCCGCCGCGGCCGGCAAGGCGGGCCACAAGCGCCAGGCCGAGGCGCCGGAAGAGCCGGCCGCCCAGCCGCCGGCCATGGGGGTCGCGGCGGTGGCGATTGCGGCGGCGACCGCAGCGGCCAGCGGCTCGGGCCGCGCGATGCGCGCCTCCAAGGCCAAGGTGGGTGCGGCGTTAACCGGCCTTTCTGCTGCTATGCCTTGCCTGCTGTGCCTTGCCTGCTGTGCCTTGTTGCATGCGCTAGTCCTCCCCTAAACGAGCCACACGGCCCGAGGGCCCTCCTGACCTTGACCACACACAACTCAAATCCCCCAGGCTATCGAGGCGCTGCAGCAGCAGCTGCTGGCGTCCAAGGACTCGCAAGACCCCGAAAACCTCCCGACAGGCCGCACACCGCCCCTGCAGCAGCAGACCGAGGCGCCGCGCGCGCCGCCGCCCGCGCCGCTGCCCGCGTTTGAGGACGATTTTGGGGGCTTCGACCTCGATGGCGGCGCCGGGGAGGGCGGGGAGGAGGACGGCTTTGCGGGCTTTGGTGGCGGCGCCGGCGATGGCGGCGCGCCCCCGCACGAGCTGGAGGCCGCCGCCGGCGCCGCGGCGCCCGCCGGACTGCCGCTGCCGCTGCCCCCGCCGCCAGTGGCGCCGCGGCCGGCGGGCTCGACCGGCCTGCCGCCGCTCGTGCCGCGCGCGGCTGCGGGCGGCGCCGGCGCCACGCCTTCGTTGCTGCCTCTCCCAAGGAAGGCCAAAGACATCAGCCTGCTCCCGCCAGGCCCTGGCGGCGAGGCCGCTGCCGCTGCTGCTGTCGCCGCGGCGCCGGCGGTGCTGAAGCTCGGCCGCCTGTCGGTCCCCAAGACCGCCGGCGGCCGGCCTGTGACGGAGGCCACCCCAATGGCGGACGACGCCGGTGTGCTCGCGCCCAGCGCCAACGCGCGCGCCGCGCCGGCCGCGGCCGCGGCCGCGGACAAGGCGCCGCGCCTGCTGCTGCGGCCGCTGCCGCGCGCGGGGGCTGCTGCGGCTGGCGGCGACGAGGCCGCGGCGCCGGAGGGCGCGGGCGCCTTTGCCCTGGCCGTGGCTGCGCTGGCCGGCGACGACGGCGCCGCGCGCGGCCTCAAGCGCCCGCGCTTTGCAGCGGCCAGCGGCGGCGCCGGGTCTCCCGGCCTCGGCGACGGCGGCCTGAGCAGCGGCGGCGGCGGCCTGAGCAGCGGCGGAGGCCGCGACGGCGGCGCGTCTGGCAGCAGCGGGGGCGCAGACACGGGCGAGGGCGGGTTCGGGGGCGCGGGGCTGCTGGCGCAGCTCACCGCCCGGCCGCTGGCGCTGCCGCGGCTGCCGAGCCTGGGCGCCACGCCGCGGCAGGCCTCGCTGGTGGGTAGGGCCGTTGGGACCGTTTGCGTGCATGGGGCCCCTGCTTGAAGAAGTTCAGATGTCTGCTTGTCGGATTTCATATGCGCACCTGCGAAAACCATGCAAACACCCCAGGTCAAGACGGCCGAGGTGACCAAAAAGCTGGCCTTCACCGCCGCCGCCGGCACCGCCGCCGGCGGCGGCGGCAAGGGGCGCCTCCGCCGCCTGCCCTCCCTGCCCATTGGCGGCGCCGGCGCGGCCCCTGCCGCCGCGGCCACCGCCAAGCCGCCCTCCGGCGCGCGCGCGGCGGCGCGCGGCGGCCGCGCGGGCGCACCGGCGGGCGGGGGCCTGTTTGGGGCCGGCGGCTTTGGAATGGAGGAGCCAGCGGAGACCGCCGAGCTCGGCGAGCAGCTGCTGCAGCCCGCGTCGGGCCGGCGGCGCCGTGCGGGTGGTGCGGGGGGCATCGGCAGCGCCGCGGCCCCGCTGAGCGACGAGGACGAGGACGGCCCCGCCGAGGGCAGCCAGCAGGCAATGGCGCAGCTGCAGCAGCTGATGGGCAGCTTCTTCGGCGGCGGCGACAGGTGGGGGAGGGCTTGTGTTTGGGAGGAAGCAGTGGGCTGCTGGGTTTCAAAGCTGGCTGCAGCTAAAGCACACGCGCCCCCGGCAGACTCGCAGCTCATGCAAACGCGCCCCGCCTTGCCACCACCCCTTCCCCCAACAGCGACGACGACGGCGGCGGCTCCGAGGCGGCGGCGCTGCAGCAGCTCTTCTCCCACGTCGCCAACAAGCAGCGAGCGGCGGCGCGGCGGCGCGAGGCCGCCATCATCCAGGTGGGGTTTCAGATTCTTTGCCACCCGCGCGGACCTGCGGCCTGTGGAATGTCTGCCTCATGCTTATTTGCAATCAATCCGCAACCCCTGCTGTCAGAACGGCACCCAAGCCCGGTTACCGCCACCCAAGTCCCAACCGTGCCCAAAACCACCGACTGCCCGCAGGAGGTCCAGGACGCCGTCGCGGCGCGCGCGTCCGAGCTTGCGTCATCAGTCAAGGCCGACGAGCAGCGCGCCGCCGCGACGGCGGGCGCGGCGCTGCAGCGCGCGGCGCGCGACCTCGAGGCGCGCGCGGCGGCGATGCGGGCGATGCACGAGCGGTGCGTGGGCGGCGCGGGGGCGCGGGGCGGACGCTTTTTGCGGGGCGGCCGCAGGGCTGCCGAGAGGGGCCGGCAGGGGCTGCGGGGACTGCCCTGCTGATGAACGATTTTGCCCAACTGCCTGCTTGGCCGGGGCACGCGCTGCCGGCGCGCATGAGTGGCGATGGGGTGCCAGGAAAGCAGTCCCCACCACCGCCCGGCCATCCGACCTTGCACCCCCCGTTTGCATCGACCCCCTCACAGCTTCACCGCCGAGATGCGCGCCGCTTGGGAGGACTACCAGGAGCGCTACAACGAACTGGACGCCGCCAAGCAGGTGGGGGGGCGCCATGTTTGCCCTGCTGCCTCGTGTAAGTTTTGCCTGGCCTTGTGTTGACCACAGCGCCGCGCGGCGCCTTTTTGTCACACAGCACCAGCCCAGCACCGCCCGCGACACAAAAAACGCCCTAACCGCAGGAGCTCGAGGCGGCGGCGGCGAAGCGCCGCTCCGGCGCGAAGCGCAAGCTGGCCGCGCTGCAGCAGGAGGCCGAGTCGATGGTGGCGGGCGCGCGCGCGCGCATCCAGCAGGGCCGCAAGAAGGGCGGCAAGCTGCCGCAGCTCGCGGCGCTGCTGCAGTCGTTCGTCTGACCGCGGGCGCGCGCGCGCCCGTTTGACCGAGGGGAGGGGGGTGACAGAGGGAGGGCTTGGGGGTGCAGCGCAAGTTCATTATGCGCCAGATTCACTGCCTCATCGTGCGCTGCAAATGCAGGCGGGTTACTTACCGTCACCGGGGGACTTTTGGGGCTTGCACGCTGATGACGCCGAGGCCGCTTAGGGTGTGGGCCGCCGCTGCTCGCTGCTTTCTGCTTGCTGCTGCGCCGCCGTCGCATCGGGCACTTGCGCACCCTGCCGCATGAGCCCGCTCGGTAACAGGGACCAGGGCTTTTGCAACCTCGCGCCCGGTCAAAGCGGGGTCAAACTCGTATGCAGGCCAGGGCTCTTCGGGGCGCAGCCGCGGTGTGCGTCACTGGATAACTTACCCCTGAGCAAGGAAAGGACAACGCAGCCAATGCCGGTGCATCACCCGGCCTGAACCCCGGCGGCACGGCCAGAGCAGCTGCTGCTCGCGTGCCGCAGCGGGTACATCACGCGCAGTCCGGCCCCTCCCCAGAGTTTTATTGCAGCAGCTGCATCATATCGAGCCTGCCTGAAGCGTAGCAGCGGCCTGAAGCGCTCGCTTCGACGGTCCTTGGCGCTGTGATCTGTGCAGCGGTCCCGCCGAGACGCTATCAGTGGCGCTGGCGGCGCCATTGCTGAGCCCGCAGTCGTATCTGGGCGCGGCACGTTGCCGCCGCCGCGCCGAGCGCGCCGCGCGTGCTGCGCGCGCCGCCTGCCGACCACTCCACGCCGCGCGCCCACCCGCCGCGGCAGCCTGCTGAGCGGCGGAAGTGAAAGAGGGCGCGCCACCCGGCAGCATGCCTGGCCGGGAGGAGGGGCCCTCCGCCGAGCCGCTGACGGCGGCGGAGCAGCAGCGCCTGGAACGCATCCGCCGCAACCAGGCCATGCTCGATGCGTTGGAGCTGCCCCAGCTCGCGTCCTCGATAGCGGAGGGCAAGCAGCGACAGGACGAGGCGGCCAAGGCGGCCAAGCGCGCCAAGTACGCGCCCGGGCCGGGCGCGGCCGCGCGGCGCTCGAGCCGGGCGGCGGCCGCGGCCGCCAGCGCGCGGCTGAGGGACGCGGCCGTGGTCGAAGGCGACGGCGGCAGCGAAGAGCCCAGCGGCGACGGCGACGGCAGCGGCAGCGGCAGCGGCAGCGGCAGCGGCAGTGATGGGGGCGCCGGCCAGCGCCGCACGCCGGCCGGCAAGCGCGGCCGCGGCGGCGCAGCCGCGTCGCCGCCGCCGCCGTCGGCCCGAAAAAAGGGGGCCCGCCGGCGGGAGGAGGAGGAATATTCCCCGCCGTCCTCCGAACTGCCCGAATCAGAGTCAGAAGAGGAAGGGGATGAGGATGGGGAGGCGGACGGCGGCGGCGAGGGGGAGGAGGAGGAGGGGGGGGAGGCGAAGCGCCGGCGGGGCGCGGGGCGCGGCGGCGGCGGCGCCGGGGGCCGAGCTGAGCGCAGCGGCGGCGACATGGGAGGGGGTGGCGGCGGCTTTGGCGGCGGCGGCTTTGGCGGCTTTGGCGGGGGCGAAGGCGAGGAGGAGGACTGGCAGCTGCAGCTGGCGCTGCAAATGTCGCTGCAGGGCGACGTCGGCGGCGGCGGCGGCGGCACAGCAGCAGCAGCAGCAGAAGGCGGCAGCCGCAGAGGGGTTGGCGGCAGCGGCAGCGGAGCGGGCGGCGGCGGCGCCATCGACTTGACTTGTGGCGATTCAGATGGCGGCGGCGGCGGCGGCAGCGGTGCTGGCGGTGGCGGCGGCGGCGGCGGCGGCGGCGGCCAGAAGCAGGGCGAAAAGCAGCAAGCCAAGGCTCGACAGCAGCAGCTGCAGCGGCAGCAGCAGAAAACACCGGAGGCGCCGCTCGCGGCATCGGACGGCGGCGGCGCCCCGCCCGCGCCGGGCGGCCGCGGCCGCGGCAGGGCCGCACGCGGCGGCGGCGGCCGGGGGCGCGGCCGCGGCCGCGGCCGCGCGGCGGCGCAGGCGCCTGCGGCTGTCGCGCTGTCGGCATCCGATGTGTCAGCTCTATATGCGCGGCTCCGCCCCGGCGGCAACGGCGCGGTGCCTCGCGGCACGCTGGCGCAGGTGAGCGCACTTGCGTTTGGGTGTGCATGGTTTTTCTTTGCGTTTAGCGTTGCTTTGCACAGCTTCTTGGCCATTTACCCCTCGTAAAAAAACCATGCAGCCATGCAGCTATAAAAAAAACCCATCCAGCAAGTAACCCATCTACAAAACGCCCCTACCCCCAAAAGGTGTGCGAGGAGCTGGGCGTGGAGGTCGACGGCGATCTGATCTCAGACATGATCTCATACGCCGATGATCTGGCGGGCGGCGGCGACGGCCTCGCGCCGTTCGAGGCCTGGAACGCGCCCCAATACGGAGCGGACGGCGGCGGCGGCGGCGGGTGGGGGGGAGGGGGCGCGCGGGGGCCGCTGTCGCGGGCGGCATTTGGCGCCGTGGCGGCGCGGCTGATGGGCGGCGGCGGCGGCGGCGGCGGCGGCGGCGGCGGCGGCGGCGGCGGCGGCGGCGGCGGCGGCGGCGGCGGCGGCGGCGGCGGCGGCGGCGGCGGCGGCGGCGGTGGGGGTGCTGCCGACGGCGGCGGCGGCGGCGGCGGCGGCGGGGCAGAGGGCAAAGGCGGCGGCGAGTGACGGAAACCCGCACTGCTGGCCCCAGTCAGCATTCCCCACGCGTCAACCCCCCCGCGCCCACCGCCCGGCCGCAATTCGGCCGCGTCCCAGGGACAGACCCACAGCACCCCTTCCGCCAAGCCCACCCCCTCATTTGCCCTCATTTTGCCCTCATTTGCCCAGGCCTCCCTTGACACTTGACTTCTTTGCCCCGGGGCTGGCCCCAAAAGCAAAACGACTGCAGACCGAACGAAACCAGCCAAGCCTAATGTGACTCGCCGAGCGAACCGTGTTTACAGCTGCACATATCGTAACCAGAAAACCGCCGCAGCGAGTGAGTAACAAAGACGGTCCCGGCTGCGGGATGCCTGCGGTACTCCGACTGCGGGCACAAGGCGGTGAGGAGGGGGCTGGTGAGCAGCAGGGTGGAGTGGGCGGGGCGTGCAGATGGGGAAAGGGGGTGTGCGCGGATGAGAGGGTGGGGGCGCGTCTGCCGCCCCAAGGCGCGCCCAGCAAGTCCTAGCCAGCCGCCGCAGCCTGCGAGCCGCGCCCAGTCCGGCGCGCGCGGCAGTCCAGAGGGGGGGGGGGCGACAGGTGCCGCCGCTTAGTCATCGCGGCCCGCGGCAGCCGCCGGGCTCAGCTGAGCCAGTCCGCCGCCTCCGCGCCGCCGGCGCCGGGCCGCGCCTCCGCCTTCTTGGCGTTCTGGACGGACTTGAGGGCCGCGCGGCCGACGGCGCTCTGCTCAAACTTTTGCTGCCGCGCCTCGGCCTGCGTCAAGCGCGGGCGGGGGCGGGGGCGGGGGAGGGATTGGCGGACGTCCTGCTGTGGCGTGCGACGCTGCGCACCTGCCCAATGTGCGCGAACGGGCAGCGCCGCACTTTTGCAAGCGCCAAAAAAACGCAAGCAGCGGGTCCAGGTCCTGCCCCTGGCCCTATGCGTCTGCAACACCCCGTCCTGCCCCGCCCACTGCGCCTACAACACACACACCGCCCCGCACGTTCCCATGGCACACACCCCGCCCCGGCCCCCCCCCACCCCCCTCCCACCTGCGCCGCCGCGCGCTCCCGGGCCTCCCTGTCCCGCTCCGCCTGGGAGGGGTCGAACTCGCCCCACGCCTTCGTCGGCTCCGATCCGCCGCCGCAGCAGCTCAGGACGGCGCCCATCGCGCGCGCCGCGGTCCCGCGTTTGGCGCGCGCGGCGTCGGGCGGTGCCGCGTCGGTGGTCGCCGCGCGGCGGGCCGGCAAGGCGCGTCGGGCGCTGCGCTGCTGGGAGGGCGAAGGGGGGATGCGCGCGAACGGGAGCGACCCTGGGCGGCCTGGCGCGGAGCTGCGAGGGCTTTGGGGCCGAGGTTTGGGAGGTCAGAGGAAGGTGCCCGCTCTCAGCCTTTCAAAGGTCTGGTTTCGCCAAAGCCCATTGTTCGGTCTCGCCAGGATTTTACGCCCAACCCAAAGGCGCTGCGACGCTGACACACCCGCGCAGATCGCTTGTGCATCGTCACCCGGCGTTCCGGCGCGCTCAGGCCTGCACACGCCGCGGATCGCCACATACAAGCAGATGAAAGCCGCCTGACCCGCAACAGAGCGGCACCAGGGTCGGAGGCGGCAGCCCGCGCGCCGCGGGGCGGGATGGCGGCCGCGGCCGCGCACGCGCATGCGCCGCCCGCCTCCACCGGCGGCGCCGCCGTTGTGCTTATGGTAGCCGAGAAGCCCTCCCTCGCGACCGCCATTGCCGGCTTCCTCAGCCGCGGCGCCGCGCGGGCGCGGCGCGGCGCGGGCGCGGCGGATGTGTACGAGTGGGAGGTGGGGGGGAGGGGTTGGGGCTTTGGGGGAGGGGCCTGCAGGAGGGCGGGCGCGGTACCTGGGGGAGGAAGCAGTGGGGGCGTCCCTGCTGCATCCCTGGGCCCTGCCGGCGGCCGCGGCCGCTACTGATGAACCCCCCCCCCCGAAAACGCTGTCGCCGGGCAAAACCGCCGCACCCCAAAAAAAACCGCCAGGGCGCGTTCCTCGGCCGCCGCGCGGCGTTCAGAATGACCTCCGTGTGCGGCCACCTCCTGTCCATAGACTTCCCCCCCGCATACAACAGCTGGGACAGGCGCGGGGGGAAGGGGGGGGTGTTTGTTTGTTTTGGCAGGGTTTGTTTGTTGTTCGGGCGGTTTTTCGGCGGAGGGCGATGACACAGGCACCGGCGCGCAGCAAGCACAAACCGCCACAAACAAAAACCGCCGGAAAGTAAAAAAACCGCCAAAAGTAAAACAAACGCCGCAAAACCCCCAGGGTTGACCCGTTGGAGCTTTTCGAAGCGGAGACTGTCAAATCGGAGGCCAACCCAAAGGCGCGCCCACCAAAGGGGCAAACGCCGCGCCCGCGGCTGTGGCGATTTGGAACGGCCTCGCCGCGCCGGCCCGCGCCCTTGGCTCGCCGCCGTCACCGCAGCGCACTGGCGGCAGTCGAGTGGCCGCCGGCGCTGCCGCGGCAGCGCCACCGCCCGCTTGCTTTTCCCTCCCACCAACCGACCGAGCAAAACGCCTCCCCCCCGCAGATGCACCTGTGCCGGCACCTGCAGGCCGAGGCGCGCGGCTGCAGCCACCTTGTGCTGTGGCTGGACTGCGACCGCGAGGGGGAGAACATCTGCTTCGAGGTTTGGGGGTTTGCTTCCAAAACTGTTTGGGGGGGGGGGCCAGGTTGGGGGTGATTTGGGGGGGGACACTGTTTGGGCGGTTTTGGGGCGCCCGGTTTGGTTACGGCTGATTCAAATTCCGCCCGAAACTGTCCAAACACCCCCCCAAAACGCCCCAAACCGCTCCAAAACCGCCAAAAACTGCCCCAAAACCGCCCCCCCCCCAGGTGATGGACAACACAGCGGCCTGGATGCGCCCCGCCCCGCCCGGCCAGCAGGCGCGCCTTTTTTCTTTCCTTTGGCTTTTGGCCTTTTTCCCCATCTTTTGGCTTTCAACCTATTTCATTTCCTTTAGCCTTTCGGTTAAACGGCCAGCAGGGCCAGCAGACTGAAGCCCGGTGGTTTTGTTTTTGGTGAGGCAACCACGGGCGATCAAAACACTAGCCCCTTGCCGCTCCCTCCCCCTCTCAAAACCCCCGAACCCGCCGAACCCGCCGAACCCGCCAAAACAACCGAAACAAAAACGTCCAGACCGTGTGGCGGGCGCGCTTCAGCGCGGTCAGCGCGGCGGAGGTCGAGGCTGCCATGGTGGGGGGGGGGGGGTTGGCAGTCGCATTTGCGTTCGCATTTGCATCCGCGCCCACGCCCGCTTGCGCGCTTGCACTTGGACCGCATTCACGCCCCCTAAACACCCCACCCCACCCCAAACACCACACCCCTTCTTCTCAAAACAAGCACCCCAACCCCCCAAATCCCCCCAAGGGCAACCTGGTGTCCCCCAACAAGAACGAGTCTGACGCAGTGGACGCGCGCCAGGAGCTGGGTGCGGCTTCCTTTCCTTTCCTTTCCTTTCCTTTCCTTTCCTTTCCTTTCCTTTCCTTTCCTTTCCTTTCCTTTCCTTTCCTTTCCTTTCCTTTCCTTTCCTTTCCTTTCCTTTCCTTTCCTTTCCTTTCCTTTCCTTTCCTTTCCTTTCCTTTCCTTTTCCCTGCTTGCTTTGCCTTGCCTTGCCTTGCCTTGCCGGTTGTCGCCGCTGCCGCCGCCCTTCCTGCATTCCTCCCCTCCTCCTTCAGCTGCCAAAAGCCTCCCCTCCAACACAAACCCAACCCCAAAAACGCCCCCCCCCAGACCTGCGCGTGGGTGTGGCGTTCACGCGCTTCCAGACCCGCTTCTTCCAGGGACGCTACGGCAACCTCGACGTGAGGCGTTGATACGCTTTTTTGGGCTGTCAGGGTTTCAGCAAACAATTGTTTGCTTTTCTGGGCTGTGTTTTTTGGTGTTGTTGGGCTGTCGGAGTTTTTTTGGCCGTGCTCGAGGCCTGTTTGGGCCGTAAGCACTCCCAATGAGCCTGCCTCGATCCAATACGCCCTGAGACGCCGCAAGCGGGAAAACCCCTGCAACCCCCCAAAACGCCGCAACCATCCAAATACAAACACCCCTGCATAGATCCAACCCCGCCTGAAACGGCGCCGGCGGACAACCCTCCGCAACCCTGAAACAATACCCCCCCTCCAAAAGGCGTCTGTTGTGTCCTACGGCCCCTGCCAGACGCCCACCCTAAACTTCTGCGTGGAGCGGCACCAGGCGATTGTGGCTTTCCAGCCCGAGCCGTATTGGGTGGTGGCGCCGGCGGTGGCAAAGGTGGGGGGTTGCCGTTTTGCAGCAAGCGGCGATCGAGCGCATAAACAACCGCCGCAAAACCGACCTTAAAACATGCGAGAAAAAAGCACAAAAACTGCGCAAGAAACGCAAAAGCAACGCGGTCCAACGCAGGCTAACACGACCGCAAAACAAAACGCCCCCAAAAAGGGCGGCGACCGCCTGCCCCTGGATTGGGGCCGGGGCCGAGTGTTCGACGCTGATGTGGCGGCGCTGCTGCACGCCAACGTGCGCGCCGCGCGCACCGCCAGGGTCGTGTCCGTCAGGTGGGAGCTTTTTTGGCTTGGGATTTGCCTTTCAAAGCGCGTGGAGGGGGAGGGGTGCAGTTGCCCTGCCCCTGTCAGCCCCAAAACCTGACCCCCTCCTATACCAACCCCTTGCACCCCCAAAAAACAAAACAAAACAGTTCGAAAGAGGAGCGCCGCCCCCGCCCCCGCGGCCTCAACACCCCCCCCGCAAAACCTCTTGCGAAACCCCATTGCATCCCGCTTTCAAAAAACAAAAAACCAGTACAAAAGAGGAGCGCCGCCCCCGCCCCCGCGGCCTCAACACCCCCCCCGCAAAACCTCTTGCGAAACCCCATCGCATCCCTCCCGCTTTCAAACAACAAAAAAACAGTGCGAAAGAGGAGCGCCGCCCCCGCCCCCACGGCCTCAACACGGTCGAGCTGCTCAAAGCGGCGTCGTCGTCGCTGGGGCTGGGGCCCGCGCACGCGATGCAGGTGGGTTGTCGCGCGGTGGGCTGCGGCGGGGTGTGGCGGGCTGGGGCCCGCGCACGAGATGCACGCCTCCCGACCCCCCAAAATGCAACCCCAAAACCCCTCAAAACCGCCCCCCAACCGTTTCCGCTCAGATCGCTGAGCGCCTCTACACCTCTGGCACGCTCCTCAACCCCCCAAATGCAACCCCAAAACCCCTCAAAACCGCCCCCAACCGTTCCCGCTCAGATCGCGGAGCGCCTCTACACCTCTGGCACGCTCCTCAACCCCCCAAAATGCAACCCCAAAAACCCTCAAAACCGCCCCCCGACCGTTCCCGCTCAGATCGCGGAGCGCCTCTACACCTCGGGCTACCTGTCCTACCCCCGCACCGAGTCCACCGCCTACCCCCCCAACTTTGACATGGGGGGGGCGCTGGGGGAGCAGGCGCGGGGGGGTGGTTGTTTTTGGTTTTTTTTGGGGGGGGGGGGGGCTGCGCGCCGTCTGGCAGGGGGAGTTTGGGGGGGCTTGGGCGGGACCGCGCACTCTCCGGCTTGCGGGGGGCGCTGGGGGAGCAGGCGCGGGGGGATTTGGGGTTGCTGTTGGGTGGAAGGAAGGGCCATGGATGCATGCTCCAGCTGCCCAGCAAGAGGCCCGCGGAAAGGAAGGAACCCCCCCCCCTCCCGCAAAACCCACCAAGCGCAAAACCCTAAAACCGCAGGCGCGGCACCCCGTGTGGGGGGAGTACGCGAGCGCGGTGCTGGCGGCGGGGGCGGCGCTCCCAAAGGTGCGTTTGTTTACTAATGGCATGTTTGGCATCAGTCGTATTCAGTTCACCATTGTACAGCTGGGCTGGAAAGGCGCACCCCACAAACAAAACCGCCCGAAACCGCCCCTTCAATGAAACCCCCAAACCCCCTATCACCCCGGTGGCCAAAATGAAACCGCCCCCAACAAAACCGCCCTCCCCCAATAAAAACCGCCAAAAAAACCACCACCCCCCAAAGGGCGGTCACGACGCCGGCGACCACCCCCCCATAACGCCGGTGGCCCCCGCCACGGAGGCCGAGCTGGGAGGGGGGGACGCGTGGCGGGTCTACGATTTCGTTGCGCGGTGGTTCCTCGGCTCCCTCAGCCCAGACTGCGTCGTCAGGTGGGCGCTTTGGCGGGCGGCCTTTTTGCTTTGGCGTGACTTGGTGGTGGGGGCCGGTGGTTCCTCGGCTCCCTCAGCCCAGACTGCGTGGTTAGGTGAGCAACTGCGGTTTTGGGGGTTCAGGATCAGCCCTGAAACCTGCCGTTCTGTTGCGGGGCGGTGGGGCGCGCAGTTCCTGGTCTCGATTGGGTTCTGCCAGCCTGTTTGGCCCTTTTTGAGCAGTTAGTTTAGTTAAAAATCCAACGTCCACCCCCCCAAAAAAAACTCCGACCCCCCCAGGCGCACCAAGGCCGTGCTGACGGCGGGGGGCGAGGCCTTCACCGCCACCGGCACCGTCCTGCTGCGCCCGGGGTTCACGGCCATCATGCCCTGGCGGGTGGGGGGTGTTTTCACTCCGTTGCTTGCTTTGGGGGTTTGCAAACCCCAAATTGGGTGGGGGCGGGATGGCTCGATTGGCGGGATGGCTTGATTGGCGGTGTTTCTGCAGCGTCTCCCGCAAAGCCCCGCACGCAACTGCAAGGAGCGAACCCGCAAACCGCCAAGGCCCCGCTCTTCCCTCCCCCACCCCCCCCCCAAAACAGGCCCCCCAGTCGGAGCCGCTGCCGCCGCTGTCAGAGGGGGAGGCGCTGCCGCTGCAGGGGGTGGAGCTGGTGCAGGTGCGCGGTGACTCATGGGCCCGCGGTTGCATTACGTAACCCGCATCTGCATTGCTTAACCTGTTTTTTAAAAGCGACCTGCGCCCGGATGGGTTTTTTCCTTAAACCGTTTCAAACCCACCCCAAAACCGCCCCAAAACCGCTTCAAAACCGCCCCCCCCCCAGGGCCGCACCGCCCCCCCCGACCAGCTGACAGAGGCGGAGCTGATCGAGAGGATGGAGCGGCACGGGATAGGCACAGGCGCGCCCTCCGCCGCTTTTCGATCCGTCCCGCTCCCCCCCCGCCATTGTGCTTGGCGAACCGGGCTCGCCGCACCCCTGTCTTCAACACGCACGCATTGCGATCAAGCAATGCTTTCTGCTTCTTCTTTGCGCGTTTGCTTGTTTTTCTGGACTTTCTGGTGTGTTACGGGGAAAAATGATGCACGGCGTCAGCACCGGGGTTCGACCCCCCGACCCCCCGCTTCTGAACCGCCCCCGCCACCCCAGACGCCTCCATCCCCACGCACATCAACAACATCATCGAGCGCGGCTACGCGCGCGTTGAGGCGGGGCGGAGGGTGGCGCCGACGGAGCTGGGGGTTACACTCATACGGGGGTGGGTGGCTTTTTTGGGGGGTGGGTGTTTTTATTGGGTGAGGTTTCTGGGGTGGTGGTGGTGGGCGGAGGGTGGTGCCAACAGCTCAGGGTGACGCTCATGCAGGGGTGGGTGGGAGTGGGGGCTGCTTGTTTACTGCCAGGATTTCAAGAGCTCCGCTTTTCGCCGAATGTGAATCGATTTAACCCCCCTCAACCGCAGGTACCAGCTGATCGACCCTGAGCTCTGCCAGCCACAGGCAGGGCTTTTTTTGCTTTTTTGGGCTTGTTCCGTTGTTCTTTTTTGGCTAATTGTGACGTTCTCTGCTTCCCCGCTTTTGCTCCCCGTACGTGTCTGCACCCTTGACTTTCGGCCTGCTTCCTTCCTTGCCACCAAAAAAGCCCGCCCCAACCGTAAAAAAACCCGACCCAACCATAACGCCCCCCCCAACCATAGGTGCGCGCGCACGTGGAGGCGCAGCTGTCGCTGGTGGCGCAGGGGCTGGCGCGGCGCGAGGCGGTGGTGGCGCACACGCTGGGCCAGTTCAGGCGCGCGGGTTTTTGCGCGTTGTTTCGGGGGAAACTCTCCAGGCTGCTTTTTTTGGGGGGGGGTGGCGCACACGCTGGGCCAGTTCAGGCGCGCGGAGGGGGTGGCAGGGCCTTGGAGGGCCTGCGTTTGGGGCTTGCTCCGGGTTTGTCTAGCTGGCAACCGAAAAGCAAACCCAAATCCAACCGAACTGCAAGCCCTCAGTTGTGCCAAACCGCCGCATGAAATAACCCCGCTCCCCCCCAAAAAACAAAAAAAACGCCCCCCCCCGCAGGTCCAAGTTTGCGTTTTTCGTGACCCACATCGTCCGTATGGACTCCCTCTTCGAGGCCAGCTTCTCACCCCTCAGCTCATCGGGTGGGCGCGCGCGCCTTGGGCCCCTCTTCTTTTCCGTCTTGTTCCACCGCTGATATTTGCTGGATGCTTCCGGGTTGCTTCTCCCCCCTCAGCTCCTCGGGTGGGCGCTTCGGGCTTCTCTTTTTTTACGCGGGCCTTTTTCCTTGCTCCCTTGCTCTCCATTTGCCCCGCACCCTCGCAGTCAAGCCCCCAACACCCGAAACCCCACGCCTGTGAACCCCCTCAAAACCCCAAATCAACCCCCAATCAAACCCAGGCCGCCCCATCTCAAAGTGTGGCAAGTGCCGCCGCTACCTCAAATACATCGGTAGGGGGTTGTGGGTTTTTTGGGAGGGTTCAGTTGGGGGGCTGTTAATTTGTGGGGGGCTTTCAATTTGTGGACGTTTGGGGTTGACGGGGGGACCCGACGCGGGTTGGCAGCTTCTAAGTTCAAATCTAAAACCCAAACTGTCCCAGAAACCTCTCTGAAAGATGACCCCCCTCCCCAAAACAAACACCCCCCAGGCGCGCGCCCCCAGCGCCTGTACTGCCCCACCTGCGAGGACGTCTACCCCCTGCCTCAGGGGGGGACCATCAAGCAGGTGGGAGGGGGCAAGGTGGCGCCAGCCCACGCTGCGCCGGGTTTTGGGGTGTGGGAGGGGCAGGCTAAAACCACAAAAACACCCTACCGCCCCCCAAACCAACCCCAAAACGCGCAGTACAAGGGGGACGTGTGCCCCCTCGACGGCTTCGAGCTGCTGCTCTTCAGCCTCGCGGGGGCGGACGGCAAGCACTACCCCCTCTGCCCGCTCTGCTACTCGGCGCCGCCGTTTGAGGTTGGGGCCTTTGGTCGCTTTGTGGGGCGCCTTTGCTTGCTTTCGCCCTTTTTGTGCTTCAGTCACTTTTGTTTCTTTTTGGCGTCGATTTGCTTTGCATTGGGGTCCGCCGACGTTTTTTTGAGGCCGTCAGGGTTTAGGTTTCAGGCTTCAGCTCTCGCCTCGACGTCCCCCCTCGCCCCTCGCCCCTCCCACCCACCCCGCGCAGCCGGCCGCCCCCGCCGGCGGCGAGGGCGGCGGCGGCGGCAGCCTCAGGGCCGGCATGCCCTGCACGACGTGCCTGCACCCGACGGTGAGGCCGACCGAAAGTATGCGCCGCTTTCGGTCCTTCGCACTTTCTTTTCCCCTGGCTGTTCAACAGCCGACGTGCTCAACAGTCGAACACGTTTTCGGCAGAAAGCAGCGCCGTTTCACGCCCGGTGCCGTTCTGGGCCGGCTGGCTGTTCCACAGCCAGACAAGTTGCTGGCAGCTTGCCGCCCCCCGGTTCGGCCGCGCCGCTCGACGGCCAATTCCCCCAAACGGCTCCAAACGACCCAAAATGGCCCTCCCCCCCAACTTGCAGTGCAAGCACGCGCCCAGCAGGCAGGGCGTCATGCCGGTGCGGCGCGGCGCTTTATTGTTTTCTGCATCGATGCACTCTTTGAGGCGCGCAAGGCCTTGGTGTTGCCTTCGCACCCTTTTGGCAGGGCACGGGCCCGACTGCCCCCCACCCACCCACATTATGCACCGCCTCCAGACGAGACTCAAATCCGTCCCAAAAGAGCCCTGCAAAGAGCGACAACGCCAGAAAACGACTCCTCCCCCCTTCCACCAAACGCCCGCACGTTTGCAGTGCGCCGAGTGCGGCGTGGGCACGCTGGTGCTGGACCCCGTGTCTGGGCCCAAGTGGCGCCTCGACTGCAGGCGAGGCCTGGAGCTGCCTGCGCGCTTGGTTTTGCCTGCGGTGGCTTTCTTTGTCCGGGGCCGGCGTGCCGGCAAGCAGCAAAAGTGTTTCTGCGAGGTTTTTTTGGGGTCGGAGCAAGTGAAAATGTGGATTGTGCCAACCGGAATCGAACCCGCCACCCCCCAGCCGCTGCTCCTTCCTGGTCTACCTGCCAAAGGACGTCCACGAGGCAAAGGTGGCGCGCGACGGCGCCTGCGAGGTACGAAAAATTAGGGCTGGGGAAAAGCCCGGCAAATGCACACGTGGCAGGCGCTGGGCGAGCCCGCCTGTCCTGTCGTTGAGTTTGGAAGAGCAGCAACCCCCAAAACGGCCCAAACCCGACAAGCCGCAGCGAACTGAAGCCTCATCACCCAAAAACCGCTGAAACCCCCGGCCCAAAACGCGCGCCCCCGCCCCTGCCCTCTCACCCCAGGAGTGCGGCTCCCGCCTTGTGTCCCTGGATTTCAAAAAAGGCGCCGCGCCCGCCGGGCTGCCGCTGGCGGGTGGCACGGCGTACTCCGGCTGCGTCGCCTGCGACGATGCGCTCTCGGCGCTGTGCGAGGCGAGCGGCGGTTTCTTTGTGGATGTGTGTTGTGTGTGTGTGTGCAGGGCCGGCCGGGGGGCCCGCCTGCCCTAGATGGTGCGCTGTCGCTTGTGTGGGGCAAGGCTCTCTGCGGGGCAGAGTTCGGCCGCAGTTGCAAACGAGGTTAATCGCGAAGCCTGACAAAACGGACCGCCCCGGACAAAATTTCAAAACCCGCCGCCGCAGGTCAAGCACGGCAAGGCCTGGGCCAAGCGCGGCGGCGGGCGGCGCGGCCGGGGCCGCGGGCGCGGCCGGCGCGGCCGGGGGCGGGGGCGCGCCAACGTGGACCCCCGAATGACCTTTGACGGGTTTTGACTCGCCGCGGCCGGCGGCGGGTGACCGGGCGGCAGGCGGGCTTCGCCAGTGCCGCTGCCGCCTGCTGGCTTGTGCTGTAACGGGCGAAGGCATGCAATTGGCTTGGCGGGGACGGACAGCAGTGCCACCTGGCGGCAGGCGGCCCGGCGGCGCCCGGGACGGCGCTGCGCCTTGTGCTGCCGCGCCCCTGCAGTCTGCCGGCAATCGTTGAATATCGCGCAAAGCTTTTCTTCGCTCACCGATACCACCGAGTCGGATTTGACGTCCCGGAAGGCCTTTTACGAGACCATGTCCCGTAGCGGCGAGGCGGGCCCCAGCGCCCCGCCCATGGGGGAGGATGAAATTGAAATCGGTCTCGGAGCTTCCCCCAGCGGCCGGATGGAGGCACCCGAGCGCTGGCGCGACCCTGTCTCGCCGTACCAGGCCGCTCCCGTGCTGGGTGCGCCGAAAACATCCCGCAAATACGCTCGGGAGCGTCCTATCATCCCTTCGGACACGCGCTCTGACGCGGTGCGGGCGGGGGCGCGAGCGTATAGCTGCGGCGCGCTGCGGCGGCGCCGGCAGCGGGCGGCAGCTGGGCGCCAACTCGTCCGCACGCACCCCACGGCCCGACTGCCCCCGGCGGGGCCCCCTCCCCTCCGCCCGCCGCCGCAGGAGCGCATGGCCGACATCCACGCCACAATCGACGCCTACAAGCGGCGCATGGAGGAGCGGTCGCGCCACCACATGGGGTCAGCTGCGGCCGCCGGGCGCGGTTTAGTCGCAGGCCTTTGCGCGCGCTGGGTTCACATCGTCACTCGTCACCGACTGCGCTTGCCGCCCCGCCCTTCCGCACAGCGGTCGAAACACAGCACCTCGCCCCCAAATCACCCCCTCCCGCCCCCAAATAACAACACTGAAAACACCTCGCCCAGCTACCCCTACAACCTGGACTTTGACTGCGCTGTGCTGGAGCCGCTGATGCGCTACCTGTGCGTAAACATGGGGGACCCCCTGAACGGGGACGGGCCCCACGGACTCAACAGCAACGAGTTCGAGGTGGGGCGCGCGGCGCGCGGCGCGGGGCGCGGGGCGCCCCGCGGGCGGCCAGGCGCGCGGCCGGCCCCCAATTGCCACTTGCAGGCCGCCGGGCCGCGCAGCGAGGATGAAGAAAGGGCGTGGCAGATGCAACGCAGCGGCGGCGGCGAGCGCGACTCCCCGTTTGCACCACCATATATACCAGCTCGGCAGCCTCGGCTCTCCCCCCCTTTCCCCCCCAAAAACGGAATGAAACCCACCGCCGCACGCGCCAGGTTGGCGTCCTGGACTTTTTCGCCGACCTGTGGCACATCCCCCGCGATGCCTACTGGGGCTACGTCACCGACGCCGGCACAGAGGGCAACCTGTTCGGGATCGGACTCGGGCGGGCCAATTTCGAGCGCGGCGTGCTGTACGCGAGCGCGGCCTCTCACTACTCGGTGTTCAAGGCGGCGCGCATGTACCGAATAGACACCGTCGAGGCGCGCCGCGCGCGCGCGCGCGCCGCCTCGGAACCGGCCGCGCCGCCTATCCCCCTCCACATACACACAACGAAACACAGACACAACTCAAACACAGACACAAATGCGCACCCCCCTCATCAGGTGCCCGAGCTGGAGGGCGGGGAGATCGATTACGCCGCCCTGGACGCCGCCCTGCGCGCCAACCTCGGACGCCCCGCGATAGTAAACGTCAACCTCGGGACCACAGTCCGGGGCGCCGTCGACGATCTTGACCGGGTGCTCGGGATCCTGGCCGGCGCGGGCTACCCCGAGGGCAGCTTCCACGTGCACTGCGACGGAGCGCTGTTCGGGATGATGGCGCCGTTCATGGAGGCGCCCGGCGCGGGGGGCGGGCGCGGCGCGCCGGTGGTGTCGTTTGAGAAGCCGATCGGGTCCGTCTCGGTGTCGGGGCACAAGGTCAGTCAGTCAGTGGGTGCGCGGGGGGGAGCGGAGGGCAGAAGCCGTTTTGTGTTGTTGAGACGGCTGCATGATCATGGCTGTGCCGTCCATGCATGCGTGCGTGCCTGCGCTGCACCGAGGCTTGCCGTGTTCCAACCCTTGCCCTGCAAAAACACCACCCACCCACCCAGTTCCTGGGCTCCCCCGTGCCCTGCGGCGTCGTGCTCACGCGGCGCTCCCTGGTCGAGGTGGGAAGGCGCGCAGAGCCTCTGCTGCCTTTCAAAGGGCTTCCATTCCCCTGCCACAGCAGTGCCGCACGCTTGGACCACACATGCCAGCTTGGCTCGATGCCTCGATGCCAGCTTGGCTCGATGCAAAACACAAACGCGCGCGCACCCCCCGTTTGCGCAGGCGCTCTCGACTGAGGTGGAGTGGCTCGGGGGCGGCGACCCAACCGTCATGGGCAGCCGCAACGGCCACGCGGCGGTGTGGCTGTGGGTCGCGCTCGCGCGCAAGGGCCGCGCCGGCATCCGCGCGGACGTGCTGCGCTGCGTCCGGAACGCGCGCACGCTGCGGGGCATGCTGGCCGCGGCGGGCGTGCCGGCGAGCCTGAACGAGCTGTCCAACACGGTGGTGTTCGAGCGGCCGGGGGAGGAGTTTGTGCGGCGGTGGCAGCTCGCGTGCGAGGGGCCCATCGCGCACGCGGTGGTAATGCCCAACGTGGGGCTGGGGACGATGGAAGCGTTTGTAAGGGAGCTCGTCGCCTCCCGCGCGCGCGCCTCGGCCGAGGCGGCGCGGCGGGTGGGCGAGGCGGCGCGCGAGGCAGAGGAGGAGGAGCGGCGCGCGGCGGCGGCGGCGCGTGGTGCAGAGCGGGGGCCCGGGCCGGCCGCCAGCGGCGTCGGCGGCGGCAGCGGCGGCGTGCAGAAGGGGCAAGCCGCGTCAACAGCAGCAGCGGCGGCAGCAGGCCCGGCGGCAGCCGCATGTTGAAGCGTGTGCATTGTCCGGCATTGCTCGGCTTTGAGGCCGCACCAATAATCTATTGCGGCCGCCACAAAGCAATTGACAAAGTGCCTGTAAGCTCTGTCGAGACGCAGTCCGAACGCACGCAGCAGGAAAACCCAGCACCCAGCTCAGCGCTCTGGCGCAACTCACGTTCCCAGGTCCTTGCACAGCGTGATGAATGCGCCGGCCTGCCTCTATTGTAGGTGCGCGCGATGTTGCAGCTCCCCTGCGCAGCTTCCGCCGCCCGGTCCTCTTGCAGTCAGTGCATCCCGGCCCCCGCCTCAAAACTTGTATTCCCCGCGCTCCCAAAACGTGAACGCGGCCTGCAGCCGCTCCCAGACAGCGCTCCCCGAGCAACAGCGGGCCCAGATCGCAAAATGGCGCCAAAGCCGCGCCTCGCGCAGGAAGAGTTCGACGAGGCCGTGCGCACCAACATCGATGACTTCGGCATGGAGGTACGCTCAAACCGCTGCGCGGCTCGAGCCCTGAGCCGGGCGTGCTCGACCGCCCGCGCGCGGCGAAGCCGCACTGCCGCTGCACCTGCCTTTGCTGCTGCCGCCGCCGCCGCTGCGGCTGCTGCCGTGCGACCTGCATGCGTCCCACCCCTCCGATCGCAGCCTGATGAGGCCGTGAAGTCGGCAGTGGAGGAGTTTGAGCTGCAGGTGAGGCGCAGCCGCCCGCAATTCCGCGGCATGCGCCCCCCTCCCCCCAGACCGCTGGCCCCCCAGCGCATGCCTACGCGGCGCGAACGCACCACCGGCATGATCCAAAGCGATTGTCGATCGTAACCGCCGCCCTCCACCGCAAACAGGGCTACGACCTTAGCGCCATCGTGAAGGCTGCAGACAGCAACACAGACAGGTGGGCGGCGGCCCTGTATGCCGGCCGCACCACGGCAAGGCGCAACGGGATTTGGCACGCGACACAAACCAGGCCGGCAGCAGCAGCTGCCCCTGCCCGCGCATCCCAAGTGCACCGTGCCCCCTTCCCCACTCCGACCGCGCCCCCACCCAACCCCCAACCGCGCGCAGCCACCCCGCCGCCGCCGCCGCGGCCGCGCTCGAGGCGCTCTCGGCCTCCGGCGCCGCCGGCAAGGCGCCGGAGCGGCTGTCGGAGCTCGCGGCCGCGCTGCACGCCGCCCTGCGCGCCGGCGGCGACAAGGAGGCCGCCCAGCAGGCCCTGGTGATCGCGGTCCGCGCCAACGCGGTGCCCGCGCTCCTCGGCTGCGCGCGCGACGCGTCCGAGGCGGCCGCCGGCGCGCCGTCCCCCGAGGCAGAGGCCGCGCTGACCGCCGCCGCCCGCGCCGCGCGCGCCGCCATGGCGTCCCAGGACGGCCGCGGCGCGTTCCTGGCCGCCGGCGGCTGCGAGCTGGCCGCCGCGCTGCTTGCGTCGCCGGCGGGGCAGGCGGGCGGCGCGCTGGCGGCGGCGCTGGGGGCGCTGGCCGAGTCGGCGTGCTTCAGGGAAGAGGAGAACAAGTGCAGGTGCGGCAAACGCCCCCGGCTTACTCGCAGCGCCGCCTCTCCCCGCCTGCGGTCCCCTTTCCCCCCTCCCAAAGCCTGGGAGGCTCCGCTTTGATCCCAAAGCAAAGCGGCAACCGCCCCGTCGATCCCAAACCCGCCAGGTTTGTGGAGATCGGCTTTGCCTCCGACCTGCTGAGGCTGCTGGAGCGCGACACCACCACCCCCGCCGCCTCGGCCGCCGCCGCCGGCGCGCTGCGCGCGCTTACCAACGCGGACGACGAGCGCAGCACGGGATCAAAATGCTTCGCGCACGCGCGCACGCTGGCCAAAAACGACGCCGCGGTCGGCGCGCTGCTGGCGGCGCTGCGGCGCGTGGGGGCGGGCGTGCCCGAGGCGGCGGCGGCCGTGATGGCGGCCCTCAAGCAGGTGCGCACCCTTTGCTTTTGTCTCGGCTCGGTCCTTCCTGTTGTCAGGGCTTCTCAAACGTCGAAGACAGCTCTTGTCGACCTCCCACCAACCGTCGCTCGCGTCGGCTCGGCGCCTGCTTACGCGCCCTCACGCCGCTCCCTCCCTCGTCCAATCCCTTACCCCTCCCCAGATTGCGGCCAACGACGACATATGCAAGGAGGCTATGGAGGCCGGCGGCACCGACACGCTGCTCTCCCTCCTGCGGGACGCCACCGCCGCCCGCGCCGCCGCCGCCGCCGCCGCCGCCATCGCCGGCGCCGACGCGGAAGCGGACACCGCCGACGCCAACGGCGACGCCGATGCAAACGGCGACGGCAAGGGCGGGCGCGGCGCGGCGGCCGAGCTGGCGCGGGGCGCGGCGGGCGCGCTGCGGCAGCTGGCGAACAGCGACGCGGTGAAGAGCCAGCTGGCGGAGATTGGGGCGCTGGAGACCGTCATGCGGTGGGGGCCCCCTGTTTCCCAATCAGCTTTTGCTTCGCAACGCTTTCGTTTGAGCCTCTTTTGCACCGGCGCGTCGCTGTGCTGCTGCCTGCAAACACAGCTGTATAGCAAGACAGAAGCCCCGCCTAACTGAACCAAAAATAAACCCCCCAACCCCAAACCGCCCCCAGCGCGCTGCGCGTGTTTGCGCCGGAGCCGGCAGTGCAGGAGGAGCTCCTGGGCCTGCTCGCCGCGCTGACCCTCCGCATGCCGGCGATCTCGGCCGCCGCCGCCGAGGCGGGCGCGGTCGAGGCGATCGTGGAGGTGCTGGAGGAGACCGGACTCGCCCAGGGGGCGCCGGGGCAGTCCGGGGCGGCCGCCGCCAAGCTGCAGCAGCGGGCGGGCGCCAACGGCAATTGCGCCAACGGCAACGGCGCCAACGGCAACGGCGCCAACGGCAAAGGCGCCAACGGCAGCGGCAACGGCAATGGCAACGGCAACGGCAACGGCGCGGCGGGCGCTGCGCGGCAGGCGTGCATGGCGCTGCGCAACATGGTCGTCCGCAACCCGGAGCTGCGCACGCCCTTCCTCGAGCGCGGCGCCGAGCCGCTGCTGCGCGCCGCCAAGGCGGCGCACCCGATCTGCGGCGATGTCGGCAGCGCGGCGCTGCGCGATCTGGGCCTGGATCAGTACCTGTGATCTGAGATCGCCGGGCTGATCCGGCGTTGCGAGATCTGGCGCCGCGGCAGGGCTGATATCTGGCTTGGCCTGTAGCTGATCGGATTCAGAATCTCTGTCCCCTTCCTCTTGCACTGCTGTCATGCAGTTTTCTGGGCAGCTATGTCCCTGTGCATGCCTCGGCAGGCCTGCACCCGCGCCCGCCGGCGTGCGTGCTTACAAGTAACAGGAGAGCCGATGTGTTGGCGGCCGTATAGGCAGCTCTGTGCAAGTGGGGGCGCGCCGCGGGCGCGGGCGCGGCGGGGGCTCGGCGCGCCTCGGCCCAAAGCGGCAGGGGCCGGGGCGCGCGCGCCTTGTCGGATGCAGGGATTCTTTTTCTGGAAGTGGGCCGTATAGGGACTCGCACGTTCCGGGGGGGGGGGGCGGCAGCGGTTTCGGGTGGGTTGGGGGGTAAAGAGTGGGGCGGGGGATAGAGCCTTGGGGTCGGGGGTGGGGATAGAGAGCGCCGGGCCGGGGGTTGCTTGGTAAAGAGCGCCTGGAAACGCGGCGCCCGCGCGGGGGCCTCGGAAGGGCGCAGTCGAGGCGCCCGCCGCCCCGCCAGTATACAACAAGACCCGGCGGTCGGCCGGGGTTTGGGCAGGAAAAGAGGGCCTGGGGGGAGAAAGAGAGAGCCAAAGGGATGGCGCGCCCCCTGCCCTGCCGCTCCCCGCCCGCCGACGCCGCGGCTAGGGCCGGTATGGGCGCAGGGGCGGGGCGCTGGCAGCGGCGGCGCGCCGGAAGCATGCGAATGGGGGTTTTGAGCGCCTCGGCCGCCGAGAGCAAGGCAAAAATGGAATGGCCGGAAACATAAAGGGGGCCCGAAATTGGGGCCGCGGATGGTGCGGGCCGCCGGGGCCGCCGGCGGGGCCGCCCTCAATGAGGAGCCCCGCCGGCGGCGCCGTCCTTGCGGCCGCTGCCTGTGCAAGCAAGCGTTCGTTGCTGCGGGCGTTGACTCTTCGTTGCCAGTCCTCTGGTCGTTGTATGCACCTTTCCCTGCTGCCTCATGTAATCAGGTTTGATGACGCGTGCAGTCATGCGCAGTGGCACCGCCTTGGCGCCGCGCCCGCGCCGCTATCGAGTCGGCGCGGGCGGCGCGCGGCGGCGGCAGGGGCCGGGGCTTTGGGGGCGCGCGCGGCGCCGGTCACCGCGCCTGCGTCCCAGACGCCGCCACCGCCAGCACCGCCGCGCGCGCCGGCGCCTTGGACGCGCCGCCGCCGCCGACGGCCGAGGCGGAGGCGGCAATGACGGCCCCCTCGCCCTGCGCGGCGCCGGCCTTGGCGCCGCCCGCGGCGGCCGCGCCCTCCCCGCCGCCGCCGCCGCCGCCGCCGCCGACGAGCGCCGCCAGCGCGGTGCGGCTCGCGGCGCGGAGGATGGCGCGGACGGGGATGGGCGCGACGGCGCGGCGCGGGGAGGGCGGGGGGTCGCCGAACACAAAGTCAAACAGCAGCGCGTTGACCTGCGGGCGGCCGGGGTGGGGTTGGTTTCGTTGATTGGGGTCCTTGGAGCGCTTCGCGTGGGCAACTGGGAGGCAAGCACGAGCAAACTGTAGCAAAGCACGCAGCACACGCAAACAGAAGCAAAGCGCGCAAACCAGAAGCAAAGCAGGCACAGCACGCAAACAGAAGCAAAGCGCGCAAGGCCCGCACCTCCTTGGCGCTCTCCCGCATCACCACGTGCGCCCCCGGCAGCAGCGCCAGCCCCGCGCCGATGTCCCTCGCCAGCCGCTGGGCGTAGGAGGCGGGGGCGATCTGCGCGCGCGCGCGGGGGTGGGCGGGCGGTGAGTCGGGCGGTCGAGCGGGTGGGTGGGCGGGCCGGCGGGCAGGCTAGTGGGCGGACGGGCGGGCGGGCGGGCGTTGCGCACGCGCGCAACGTTGAAAGCTGCAGGGCGATTTGGAGGGAGGAGCGCCCCCTCCCCCCAAAAAGGGGCCAAAGTTCTGATCACAAAGACGGCTGCTCAAAAGCCCAAACCCCACCTTGTCCTTCAGCCCGTGGATCAGCAGCACAGGGAAGCCGCCGCCCCCCGCCAGCACTGCCCGGTCAGCGGCGCTCAGCCGGTGCTGCCACACCGCAGACAGCTGGCCCAGCAGGCCCTGGGGAGGTGGGGGAGAGGGGGAGAGGGCGAGGCGGGGGGTTTGGTGCGGTTGTTTCGTAGGCGGCCGAGGTTGGCGGCGGAGGGCGAGATCCGCTACACGGGCACGAACCCCCCGGCTGCAGCGGCGGTGTGCGCTTCAAAACAATGGTGCGCGCTTCAAGCATGAAAGGCTGTGTTGCTTTTGCAGACAGAACGCATGCCAGGCGCGGCCGCCGGGCGAGCGCGCGCGCGCGGGACGGCGCGGGCGCTCACGTGCTTTGTCTGCGGCGGCGTGGCGCGCGCGTGCGCAACGTACTCGTCTATCAAATCCTCCTTCTGGCGCCGCGGCGTCGGCGAGCGCGACAGGCCGCCGCCGGTGGCGCTCCCTCCGCCGCTGCCGCCGGCGGCGCTGCCGGGGCCGCGGCCGCCGCCGATGCTGCCGCCGGCGGCGCTGCCGGGGCCGCGGCCGCCGCCGATGCTGCCGCCGCTGGCGGTCGGGGAGCCGCTGAACGAACCGCTGCTGCCGCCGACGCCGGCGCCGACGCTGCCACGGACGAGCGGCGACGCCGGCTCGCAGCGCCCGCCGCCGCCGCCGCCGCTGCCGCCGCCGCCGCCGCCGTCAACGGACGACAGCGGCGACGGCGGCGGCGGCGATGCGGGGGGCACCGCGGAGAGTGAGGAGCAGGTCGAGGCGCAGGAGGAGGCGCTGTGGAGGGTGCGCTTTGTGAAATGCAGGCGCAGGTCCTGTTGTTTTGGGGTGGGGTGGGGTGTTGTATTGTTTGTTTGGGGGCTTGGCGGCACGGCTCTCTACGGCATGGTTGCGGCCCCGCACAAACGTGCTTACCCCCCAAAAGGGACGCACGGGACCTCCAAACAGCGTCCAAAACATCCCCTATCCAAAAAACGGCCAATTCAAATCACTGCTGGCTGTCCCCCCACACACGAGCACAAACAACAACCAGAAAATCGCAACCCACCGCGCGCGCGCGCGCCACGAGGCTCCTCGCCGTCATCGCCCGCATGGAGTGACGCAGCGCGTGCCAGTTGCGCGGCAGCGACAGCATGCCGCCGCCGGTGGCGCCGATGAGCACCAGCGACTGCACGCGCCCGGGGGCGACGGACGCGGCGAGCTTGGCTGCGCGGTTTGGGGGGGGAGGGGGCAGGGGGAGGGGCGCGGGGTTCGGGGAAGGCGGGGAGACGCGGGCGGCGGCCTTTGCCAATGGGCTAAAGTGCTAAACCCTAAAAGCCGCCGCAGCGGGGGTTGCAAACGCAGGCCCCAAACGACCGCGCCCGCCGCCCCCGCCGCCGAATCGCCCGCGGCCGCGCCCGTCCTGCCGCCGCACCACCCCCCCCCCCCCCCCCCCCCCGCAGCACCCCCACCTGCGATCATGGACCCCATTGAGAAGCCCACAATGTGCGCCCTGCGCCAGCCCAGGCCGTCCAGCAGCGCCGCGGCGTCGCGGGCCATCGTGTCGCTGCCGTAGGCGCCCCTGCGGGCGCGGCGCGGTTTTCGGGGTTGCGTGTGGGTGTGGGCGTGGGCGTGGATGCTGCGGCGGAATGAATTGCTGCCCGACTATGCAAAGGCGAGGCGGCGCGCAAGCGGGCCCCCCCGCGCGCGCGCACCTGTCCCGCGGCGCGCTGGACCGGCCGACACCCCTGTTGTCAAACGCCGCGATCTCGACCGGCCGCCCCAGCGCCGCCGCGCGCGCGAGGAGCGCCTCGATCTGGGTGTGCCACGCGGTGCAGGTGGCGGCGACGCCCATTATGAGCAGCACGCGCGCCGGCTCCTGCTGCGGCTCGTCTGCCGGTGCTGACGCCGCCGCCGGCGCTGACGCATCGGCGGCGGCGGCTGCGGCCGTGGCGGCGCTGTCCGGCCCTGGCGGGCCCGGCTGCGGCTGCTGCTGCGGGCAGGCGGCGGCGGCGGCGGCGGCGGCGGGCCCATCCGCTGCCGTCGGGCTGCGGGGGCGGCGGGCGGGGCGCGTGAGGATGCTGCAGAGTGGGGGTGGGGGCCGAATGGGCCGGGCGCGGCGCCGCCAGGGCCGGGCGGCGCTCAGCGGCGTGCGATGAGTCTGCGCGCAGCGGGAAGCGCGCGCGCCCGCCGCCGGCGTCCCTCGCCGCCGCCGCCCTGCCCGGGAGACCCCTCACCCTGGCCACGAGTATAGCTCGTAGTATATGTGAACGTCCGCGTCCGTCTGCAAGCGGCCGGTCGCGCTGGGAGTCAGGGCCGCCCCGCCCTGGCTGCCCTCCCCGGGCTCGGTCATTTTTCGCCGCTGCCGGGAGCCGCTGCCGCTGCAAATCACGCCGAAAAATTCATTTGACAGCCGTGCGGCGAGCGGCGGTTTGTGTGCGATCGCGTTGCGGCGCGGTCATGCGTACCAGCAGTCAGCGGTGGCCGGTGCGAGGAGAAGTCCCCCGGGCCGCACGCGTGCACAACCCCTGCGGCCCAAGGCCCCCTGGGTCTGCCCCGCTTGAAAACTACTGTGGCAGCCACTTTGAAGCGCAGGCGCCGAGGCCGGCAGCGCGCCGTTTGGTGGGCGGTCAACAGGCGGTGGTTGCTCCAGAGGCGCCGGTCATGAGACCAAGCCGGCTTGCTGCCATGCGCGGTCCTCAAACGGCCGAGGGTGGGGTCCCGCCCCGCATTCATGCCAGCCAAAGGGCCATGCAGCGGCTCCAGCGCACCGTCACACCGGCACAGCGGCGGCGGCATAACCGGATCGGAGCCGCCGCCGGCCGTCGCCGCCAAGTGCAGGCCGAGTGACCACCGGTGGCAATTTCCCCGGCGGCAAGATACGCTTTGAGCCATTCCCCATTTGACACGCTCTCGGCAGGTCGCGATCTCCCCCTCGGGTCGCCGGCGGGCCGCCGACAGCGCGCGCGCAAGGGGCGCGCAGGCCGCGGCGGCAACATGAAAGCCCCGCCGCCGCAGCCACGCAGTCGTAATAGAGGTCTGGCGGTATTTCTGGCCAGCGCGGCTCTGGCGGCCCTCATTTTCAGCCGGGCGCGGTGGAAATCGTCGAACTCGTCCCCGTTTGGCGGTGAGAGTGCAGACCAGACGGACGGCCCGCGGTCGAAGAGTCGCATTGGGTTGGAGGAACGCGTTGTTGGCGGGCCAGCCCTGCTGGGCAGGCTGTAAAGTGCGCGGCCGCGGCGCGGGCGGTACGGTTACGCGCCAGCCCGCCGCACCGCCTGCCCCCCGCGGTCCCGCACCCCCCGCGCCCCCCGCCCCCTACCGCCGCAGGCCTCGACGCGTGGCGCCGCGCCGACGCGCGCCCCCGCGCCGGGCGGCTGGCGGTCGCGCTGTACGCGGCGCGCGATGAGTACGCATGCGCTGCTCTCGTAATGCTGGCCCGGCTAGAATCCCTCGGCCTTGACCCCTCCATCGAGCGCGTCCTCATCACGCCCGCCGGCTACTCCCTCCCGCCCCGCGTCGCGGCCGCCGCCGCGTCGCGCCGCGCGCGCCTCGTCGCCGCGCCGCCGCTGGCGGGGCCCGACGGCGACGCCTACGAATTCTACAGAGGGAGCATGTCGAAGCTATTCGTCTTCTCCCTTTCCGAATACAGGCGCATAGTGTTCCTCGACTCCGACAGCTGGGTTCGAGACGCTCGGCAGCTCGACGCGCTGTTTGACCTTCCGCCCGTCGAGCTCGCCGCGCCGCGGGCGTACTGGCTAGACCCCGGCCGCCCCAGCGGCGGCTGCGACGACCACGCTGCGCCGGGGGCGCACGTGGGGGAGGTGCCGTACGCGGGGCGGCAGCAGGTGCGCAGCGCAGGCGCGGCGCGTGCGGCCAGGGGCGCGGCTGGGCAGTGGTGGCCTGCTCCGCTCCACGCCCGAGACAAACGCCCCCACCGACATCCATCCCCGCGCGCCGCTCCCAGAACGCTCCTCCCACCCCGCGCACTCCCCACCCCAATAAAAGAAATTCACGAGCGCGCTGATGGTGGTCACCCCCAGCGCGGCGCTGTGGCTGCGGGTGGCGGGCAAATACTTTCCAGAGGGGGCGGGGCCGAGGCTGAGGCACGGCGAGTACGACATGGACCTACTAAACCAGGAGGTGGGGGGGTGGGGCGATTAGTAATGGACTGGCGGGCTGGCGGGCAGGCGGTTTGGCATTTGGCGGTTTGGCGGGCTGGCGGTTTGGCGGGCTGGTCCCTTGCGATGTGTGCTGGCTTGGGGCGCGGCACAAATTCCCCCTCTTCTGGGCTTCCCACTTTGACGCGCCAACTCCAAACATCGGAAAAAACCTCCCAAACAAAACACCAAAAACCGCCAGTTCAAGGACGAGGTCATGCTGCTGCCCGGCCCCCCCCTCTTCGCGCTGTCGCAGCACTGGCAGGACGCCGCCGGCGACGGCGTGTGGTCCCCTTTCAAGGGGCGCCTGTCCCAGGAGCGGCTTTGGGCAGAGGCGGGGCTCGTGCATTTTTCCCAGCCCGGAAAGCCCTGGTACGCGGAGCTGCGCGGTGCAGAGCTGCGGAAAAAGCACCCGGATGCGCACCCGCGGCTGTACGAGCTGTTTGACGCGTACAACAACGCAACGGCGGCGCTGTGCTCGTGACGCCGCCGCTCTGTTTTGCCCCGGGGCCGGCCGCCCTTATTTTTGCACTGGCCTTGAATAGGCGGCCGACTCGATTCCGTCGGCTGCCTTTTGCGTTTTGGCGCGCCTCCCCTGAGGGCCGCGCCCGAAGGACTTGTTTCTTTGAGACCGGGCACCTGCTTGCCTGAATTGTTACCACCAACGGCCGGCGGCGGGCGCTCTCATTCAGCGCCGCATCCGGGGTAACGCACCCGCGCACAAAACGGGGGCCGGGCAATGCAAAGCAGGGGGGGTCGGAACGCGCGCGCGGGTGCCCCCCCCCCCCCCCTAGCCGCTGCCGCCGTCGTCGGAGCCGGCGCTCGGCATCGAAAAGACGATCCTCTTTTCTAGGTGGCATAGATACCGCGTCTGCTCCCGCTTTTCGGGCTCCCGCCGCCCCTCTTGCCGCTGCTGCCCGCCTGCAGGCGCGCCCTCGCCGCCATCCCCGCCGCTGCCGCCCTCGCCGTCGCGCCGCCGCCGCTCGCCGTCCGCCCCCGCCGCGCCGTCGCCGTCGCCGCCGCCGTCGCCGTCGCCGCCGTCTTCCGTTGGCGTCTCCCCGCGGTCCGGGGCCAGCGCCATCACCAGGACAGATCCGAGTGTGTCCTGGTGCCGCCCCGTCAGCAGCACGCGGCCGGCGGCGTCCAGCAGCGCTGGCTGGTCTGTGTCGAGCCCCTGCGGCGCGCGGCGGCGCGGATGAAAGCGGCGAACAAGTGCGCTCAATTTGGGACTGCAAACGGCGAGCGAAGGGCGCTGAAGGCATCAGATCAGGCCGCGGACTGGACAGCCGCAGGCGCGAGGCGCGCGGGAAGGGCGCGGCTCACCCGCAGCTGCAGCTGCGCGCCCGGCGCGTCCAGCGCCGCGGGCGCGTCCTCCGGCAGGTCTAGCAGCACGTACTGCACCTCCTCGTCGCCTGGGGGGTCGGTGCGCGGGGTTTGGGCTGCCGCTGCTCGGCGGTGCGGCGGGCGCGGCGCTCGCGCGGCACGCGCAGCAGCACCGGCGGCGGCGCGGCGCCGTGCGTCCTGAACGCTTCCCCTGCCCGAGGGGGCAGATCGCTTCTCACCCTCTTCCAGCACCAGCTCGTCCATGTCCGGGGCTGAGGTACGCGGGCGGCTGGGCGGCCTCCGCGCGCAAAGCTGATGATCTGGGCTTGCAGTGTCACGCGCTGGAACTGTTTACGGCAACGGTTGTCGTGCAAGCAATCTGGTCTGCCGGTTCAGCGTCGCCGCGGATGAGTTGCTGCGGTCTCCGCCGCCGCCAGCCGCCAGCCGCCCGCCGCGCCCGAGTCGCCGGTTGCCCAGCGGTGCAAGGCCGCGCTGAAGCGCAGGCAAGGAGTCGCGGACTAGAGCACGGCGGTGGCATCCACTGAAAGCAGGCCCCGGGTCCGCACGCGGTCCGCCCCCAGCGCCGGTCAAAGGCAGCAGCGAGTCAAACACGGGCACCACGGCCAACCCATGATGATTCGGGGGGCCCCAACTCAACCGGCGTCTTGAATTATACGGTTCCTCACTTTCAAGCGACTGCAAGCGGCAGGCCGCGGAGAGACAACGGCGGCAAGCGGGTCGGCCCCGCCCCGCGACTCGCTCTTTCGATCGCACAAGCGAGCGAAATCCAACATGTGGCAGACGCCCGTACGCCTGCCGCTGCTGCCGGGCAACACCTTGCACTGGCCGGTGCGGCGGGCGCGCCGCGGCCGCGTGGCGCCCCCCGGTCTGGCGAACCGCATCCCGCCCCGCTTGCGCGCTTGGACCCCGCCCTCATCACCTCGCACACACATGCACCCCGCCAAACCAGGAGGAGGGCGCGCGCCCGCGCCGCCAGCTGTGCAGCTTCCTCGACGGCGTGCCCGTGCTGCTCGACGCGCCGCCGCCCCAGCAGCAGCAGCTGCGCCCCTCGACGGCGCCGCCCTCCGCCGGCCACGCGGGCGGCGCGGGCGGCTGGCCGCCGGCAAGCCCGCCCCCTCAGCAGGCGCAGCAGCAGCCCCAGCTGACACAGCCCCAGCTGACACAGCCCCAGCTGACACAGCCCCAGCTGACACAGCAGCAGCAGCCCCAGCAGGCACAGCACCACCACGCCGTGCCGGCCTGGATCGCGTTTGACGGGAGGGTGCTGCGCTACTCGGCCTGGTTCAGGGAGGAGCTGCCAGGGTCCCTCACCGAGCCGTGGCGCGTACGACGGTGTCGCATCCACTTGTGAGGCGACGCGCGCGCGCTTGTTCCTGGGGGGGCGCGGTACCAATGGATACTACACCGGCTGGCGGCTCTGAGTCCCCCTGCTATTTTAGCTTGCTGCCCAACTACTAATCTCCTTACAACTACGGTACTACTTACTTATTAGGCAACTTAGCCCTGCCTAATTACTCAGGTGTGGAACATCCCGCTCACCCCCCCCCCACCCAAAAAAACGGACCAGCTACCTGGAAGACGGCAGCCTGGAGGTGGTGGAGCCGCGGGAGGAAAACAGCGGACTGCCGGCGGGGCGCTTCTTGCGGCGCCACCGGTGGGGGGGGCGGGGGCTGCCGGCTGCGCTCGAACCGAGTGCGCGCGATTGAATCCGCACAAACCGCCCCACCAGCACAGTAACACGGGCAGACCCCCCAAAACGTGCATAACCCATGCGCAGCGTGCCCCGTGCCGGCGGCGGTGCCGGCCCCGGCGGCGGCGGCCCTGCGGGCGGCTTCCTGGACTGGCGGGACCTCCCCGTGGGCGGCGCCGTGCCGCTGTACGGCCGGCAGCTCCGCATCGCCGGCTGCGACGCCGCGACGCGGCGGTGGCTGGCGGAGCAGGGGGCGGCGGCGGGGCCGGATGAGGGCGTGCCGGAGGGGCCTTACGACGCGGCAAAGCGGGTGGGTGGGGGTGGGGGGGAAGGGTTTTGGGGGGTGGGGTGTTCATCGTGAGTTGCCGCTTGGCAGGGCATGCCTCAGGCCGCGTAGGTGTGCGTATCTTGAGTGTTTGTGCTTGCAACCGAGGGCCGGCAGCGCCCTGTGAACTCACTTGCTCCCATCGCGCCGCGCACTGCTGCCCAGGAGGAGCGGGCGCTGCGAGACCAGCACCCGCGCCGCGCCGGCGCCGCGGCGGCCGCCGGCGCGGGGCTGCCCGCCGCGCCGCCCGAGGCGGCGCGCCCGCGGACGGCGCCCCCGGCGGCAGACGCCGGCGGCGGGCCCGGCGTGCTGCGCTTCTACGGCGCTTTCAACACCGCCCTGCACGCCAGCCAGAACGTGAGCGAGCTCGCGTCGACGGCTTGCATTGCGCGCCTATCAACGGTGCCAAAAAAAGCGTGCGCGCGCGCCCCAGCCGCCGAGCCGGTGTTCCAAGAGACTGCGTTGGGCAGCTGCAGTGGCAGGCTTGTGTTTACACCTGGCGGCGGCACCCCCACCTACAAACCCGCCCTGCATCCGCAGGTGACGGCGGCTGACGTCCTCGCCGGCGGCGCCGCCCGCAACAGCGCGCTCGCGCCGCTCGCGGGCGGCGCCGGCGGCGAGCTGCTGCCGCTGGTGGTGCGGCACTACCTCGAGGATGGAACCTTCGAGGTGGCCGAGGTGCTGCCGAAAAAGGGGGGGAAGGACCCATTCCCGCGGATGCTGCAGCGGGGGCGGCTGCCGCGGGCGCTGCCGGCAGCCGGTGCGTGCTCGCCGCAGGGGGCTGCGGGGGCGGGAGGCTCCTGCCCGTTTCGAGTGCTGCATGCGCTGGCCGTGTGCGCCATCAGATGAGGAGGGCCGCGTTGGGGCAGGTGGCACAATGCGACCCATCGGGGCGCAGACGCCTAACAGCCCCCGCCCCGCAACCCGCCGCCGCCGCCGCCCCGCAGGCTGCCGCCCCGCGGCGGCGCACGAGCGGGTGGCCGCCTCGCGGCGCGCCGCCGCCTCGGGGGAGCACTATGGTGCCGACGACCTCCGCATCGGCGCGGTGATAAACGTGGGCGGCTGGGTCGTTGTTTGTGTGTGATTGTTGTGTGCGTTTTTCCTGTTTATGTTTGTGCGCGTGCTTTTGTGTGTGCTTTTGTGTTTGGGGTTGTGTTTTGGGGGGTGCTGCTCCGGTTCTCTCTGTGCTCCTCATTCTCCCCCGACCGCCCTCACTAGGTCTACAACCGCCCCGTGCTGCTGACGGGGATGGATGACTACACCGCCCGCTGGTACTGCGCGCGCCACGGCGTGCCGCGCGAGGCGCTGGCGCCGATAGAGGCGAGTCATCACTCATCAGTCACCACCCTGGCCCGACTTGGATGCATGCAGCTTCTTGGCCTGCGCAGCTCCCCCTCTAGTCTACGCTCCACCAACCGAATCCCCCACCCGACGCACGCAGCCCAGCGTGCGCCTCACTGCCTGCGGCAAGCAGCCGGTGGCTCCGGCTTGCTTTGCTGGGGTGTCGGTGTATCATTCTGAGCGCGCGTCCATCCGCGCACCGAAACGAACAGGTCGATTTCGAGCGCGCCGCGCGGCGGCCGCCGGACGTGGTGCCCCCCAACTGCGAGCTGCCCATAGGGGACGAGGCAGACGCGCGCGCCAACGCGGCGAGGCTGGTGCGCCCCTGATGTTTGTATGCGTAAGCCCGTCTGTATGCCACCTCAGCAGCTAGCCGCACCTGCCCCGCAGCAGCCGCGCCCGCCACGCCATGAAGCAACCACCCCCCCGCCCAGCAACCGTGCCCCTTCAGTTGCCGCGGCCGCCCCACCGCGCTCCCTTCACGTCCCTGCCGCACCGCCCCACCCTCGCCGCCCCACCGCACACCTTCATCACCATCCGCGCCGCGCCGCAGGTGCCGCGCCCCGTGCCTCGCGACTACGCCAAATGGTCCGCCAACGACGGCCTCGCGCTGCGCTTCGAGGCGCGCCTGCTGCCGCCGCACTTGACTCATTTTGATGCCGAGCGGCGCTTTGTCGTGACCTTCCACCCGGCGGACGACAGCCTCTCTGTATTCGAGCCGCCGCGCCGCAACAGCGGGCTGCCGGGCGGGGGGTTTGCGGAGCGCGCGAGGGCGCGGCGGCCGGGGGGAGGGCCTTTGGATTACTACGGCCCTGGTGACATGCAGGTGACGGCGGCGAGCGGTGGCGTGGGGGGGGGGGGGGTTGGAGGACAGGCTATGCCGCCGCAAAGCTGACTTCTTTGGGTTGCGTTCGTCAATTGTTCAAGAGTCGTGAACCAAGGCACCGGCCGCGTGCAAAATCACCAGATCCTCCCCTCCCCTTCCCCTGCCTGCACCAAACCCCTGCCACCCCCCCAAACCATCGCCCCCCCTACCCCGCCCAGATCGGCGGCGTGCTGCGCGTCAGCGGCCGCCACTTTGAGCTGACCGACGCCGACGAGGCGACCCTCGGGCTGATGGAGCGCGCCCCCTCGGCGTTCCCCGCCTCGGACGGCGCCGCCGCGGCGCGCGCGCTCGCCTCGGAGCTGGGCGCGCGCCCCGAGGCGGCGGCGCGCGCGGCGCGCGCGCTCGCGGCGCTCGCGGGCGCGGGCGGCGGCGCGGGCGGAGATGGCCGCGGCGGCGGGGCCGGCGCGGCGGCGGGCCCGCCGCGGGTGACGGCGCGCGAGCTGCACGCGATCCTTTCGGGCTGCGGCCTCGCGGCGGCGGCGCGCCCCGGCGGGCTGCACCGCTCGGTCGCGCTCGTCCGGGCGCTCGCGGGGGGCGGCGGCGGCGGCGGCGGCGGCGGCAGCGGCGGCGGAGGGGCGCGCGCGCCGCCGGGGCGGCCGGCGGCAGAGGTGTCTGCGCCGGTGGCCGACGCGGCGCGCGCCCTTGGGCTGGAGGCCGGCTTTGCGTCCGCCCCCGCTGATCTGATGTGACTGATCTGGTTTGCTGCTGCTCGATCTGCCGGCCATATGTGGCTTTCTTTTGTGAAGGCGAGGCAACACCGAGGTTACACACAGTAAAGGCACGCGGCCCGACAGTCATTCTCTTGAACAATGCTTTGCAGGAGCACGCACACACAGCGGCGAAAGCTGTCGCTTTGCAATACAGAAACAGAGCCGCAGCGGCTTGAGGGGACATGATTAATAGATGGCAAGGGCAGCAGCCAAGAAAAGGCCGCCCCGCCCCGGCGCGCGGTGTTTCAGCTGCCGGGGGGGCTGCTGCGCCGGGCGGGCTGCTGCGGCACGCGCCCCGCGCGCTTGCATGCCAGCCGCCGCTGCCGCGGCTGGCGCGGGCGCAGCGGCCTCGCGAGGCCCTCCGCACCGCGCGCCTAACCGTCCTCGCCGCTGCTGCAGCTGCCCCCGCCGAGCGGCCCCCCGTCGCTGCCCCACGAAAAAGAGTGGTCCCCCCTGCTGTCCTCTGCCAGCTCCGTGATCCAGATCAGCTCCTCGTCGGCGGCCACCTCGACCTCTGGGGAGTCTATTATGTTGGAGGTGCTGATCAGGCCCCGGAAACGCATCTGCGGGGGCGGCGGCGGGGGCGGGGGTGCGGTGTGAGGGGGGGCTATTGCGGGTTGGCGGCGGCCGGTGGGGGGGGGGGAAGCAGGGTTCGGCGGCTTCGGAGGTGCGAGGGGCCAGGGGGCGCGCTGACTGATGAGGGCCGCCCTGGACAAGCACGCCGCAACGACTTGCCACCAATGCGGTCAACAGATCAAGCCCAAGGGCCCACCTCAAACTTGTCGAGGTTCCACCTCAGCCCCTTGGTCGTCGTCACCGCCGGCGCCGCCAACGGCACCAGCCCGCACGTCGGCCCCTCCAGCCGCGCGTGCGGCCGCACGAGGCAGCGGCCGCGCGGCAGCAGGCGCACCAGGTTGCCGTCCCCGCAGAGGGTGATGTCGAGGTGGGGGAAGGCGTAGAGGTTGTTGAGGTGCGCGATGATGTGGTCGAGCCGCCCGCCCAGCGCGCCTGCGCGCGCGCGGCGGTGCGCGGGGTTTTTTGGGGGGCGGGCGGGGCGTTGACGCTGGCGGCGCGGGGTGGTGGGATTGCCGAGCCCTTGTCGGCGGCTTTCCGCTTCCGCTGAGAACGCCTCCGCTCCCTGTTGCTGCTGCCGCTGTGGCACCCTCTCTGCCCAACGATTGCTTAAGGCGGCCCCCGCGGCTCACCCAGGACGACGACCGCGTGGCCGCCCCTCAGCCGCCGCGCTTCCTCCTCGCCGCCCGCCCCTCCGCCGCCGCCGCCGCTCTCGCCGCTGCTGTGTCCGCCGCCGCCGCCGCCGCCGCTGCCGCTGCCCTCAGCGCTGCCGTTTTGACCGCTGCCGCTTTGACCGCCGCCGCCGCCGCCGCCGCCGCCGCCGCCCCGGATGCGTGCGTCGAGGTACATCAGGCATTTAGTCAGGTCCGTCGTGTCCTGGTCCGCCGACAGGTCGACCATGGGCACGCCCCTGGATGTGTAGTAATCGCGCACGTCGGGGCGAACAGAGTCCAGATCGCCTTTGATGACGTCGGGCAGGAAGGCGTCGCGCGCCGCGGCCGCGCCGGAGAGGCCCGCGGCGGCGGCGAGCTGCGGGATCTGGTCGTGCAGCCGGTTGGCGCCGCCGTCGGCGCACATGCGCGTGGAAGCTGCCCGGGGGGGGGGAGAGTGAGGGGGGCGGGGCGGGGACGGGTTCAGAAGCGCGGCGCCGACGCTGGGGCTTGCCGGTCACGCGTGCGCCGCATGCGGTCAACCGCATGCGCGGGATGCGGAGCCGCCGCGCCCAAACGTGCGGCATGCGGGCGCGCGGCCGCGCGCGCCGCCTCACCCTGCTGCCACAGCCGCGCGGTGAGGACGGGCAGGTGCCAGTTGAGCACCACGAGGTGCAGCTGCTTGGTCTGCGGCAGGTCCGGGTCCAGGTGCTCGCTGGTGACGAGCCAGGGGCCGGGCGGCGCCGGCGCCGGCGCGGCGCCGGCGCGCGCGCCGCCCGCTGCTGCCGCTGCCGCCGCGGCGCCGGCGCTCGGCGCACCGGTCGCGGGAGCGGCCGGCGCCATCGAGCCGGCGTAGCGCACCGTATGCGCCTGGCGCGGCCTGGCGGGCTGCGGTTCGCGGGGCTGGGTGGGCCAGATGAAGCTCCGCCTCCCCAGCACGCCCGTCAGCACACCAGGGCGTCTGAGCAGCTGCTGAGCGCTCAGCATGAGGGTCGCTTTGTGCACTTGGTCCCGCGCCCAACAGCGACCTTTGCAGCAGGGCGTGCTGGGAGGCCGAGTCAACCAGGTTGCAACTTGGGGTGTGCCTTTCCCTCTCCCTCCGTGGCTGCTTCCGATGGCCGCAATTTTACACACGGCCCGTCGCAAATGGGCCGGCGCATAGCAAAAGCGGTGGAGCAAGGGGTGCGGGGGTCACATGGGGCCCGGTGCAGGCAAATGCGCGCGCGCCGGCGATTTCAATTGGGCGGCGCGTCGGGGTGCGCCCGTTTGGGGGGCGCGCTGCCTCTCGGCAGCGTGGGGGGCCTCTGGCTATCGCGTGCCCGGCGGCGGCCCGCCTTGCGGCGTGGCGGGGGCTGGGAAGGGAGAGTACAAAAGGGGGGCTGGGCGCGCGGCGGGCGCCTCCGCGGGCGGGTTTGGCGGCGCGGCGGCTTCGGCGCCGCGCGCCGGCGTCACGGCAGGCCGCTGAATGCAGAGTGCGCATGCAGCGGGCCGGGACTGTTGTTGGTACAACAAGGCAGAGGGGTGTAGCACAGAGGGGGGGCGACGGGAGGTGCGGCGCAACACAAAAGCGGCCCGGCGTTGGTTGGTTGTGGTCAGCAAGGAGGGCGGGGCGGGGCCTCTGCAGGCGGCGCCGGGCCCGCGGCGGGGCTCCAGCAGCGGGCCTCAAAGGGCTCCCGGCGCCGCCCGCACGCCAGGCAGACGCAGGCGCCGGCGATCTGGCCGGCGCGTCCCCTGGCTCAGCTGGCCTGCTTCTCCTGCAGCCAGGTGGCGCGGTAGCCGGTGCCTCGGCAGTTTTGGCACGGCACCTCGCCCTGCGGGGCGATCACGGCGCGCATGCGTGTGGATTAGTGTGGGTGCTGGTGTGCTCAAGCAGAGGCTTGATTGACGGCCGGCCGCAGCGCATGCAGCGCTGCTCTCAGACGCTGCCTCTGCTGCAGGCCTCCCGACGCGGCAGAGGGCGCGCGGGCGCACCTTGCCCTTGCAGACTGGGCAGTGGCTGCTGCCGTCGCTGGAGCGCAGGAAGGTGTCCCCCGCCATCATTGCGCCCGTGCCGTGGCACCACTGGCACTCGGTCTCGCCAGACCCCTGGCAGCTGCCGCACTGGCAGCGCGTGTTGCGGCTCTGCGGGCGGCGGTTCGGGGGCGCGTCGCGGGGCGCTGTTGTTGGCCCGCATTGCAAAGCCCCGGCCTGCTGCCGGCGCCTTGTGCGAAAGCCCCAGCGGCGCCCGGCCTGCTGCCGGCGCCTTGCGAAAGCCCCAGCGGCGCCCGGCCTGCTGCCGGCGGCTTGTGCGAAAGCCCCAGCGGCGGCCCGCCTGCTGCCGGCGCCTTGCGAAAGCCCCAGCGGCGCCCGGCCTGCTGCCGGCGCCTTGCGAAAGCCCCAGCGGCGCCCGGCCTGCTGCCGGCGGCTTGCGAAAGCCCCCGCCGCCCCGCACCTTGCGTATGTTCCAGGCCAGGTCCAGCTGCCGCTGCAGCTTCTGAAACCTGTCGGGCGACCGCAGCCGCGCCAGCTCGGCGGCCAGGTCGGCGTCCAGGTCGTCCTCCGCGTCAAAGCTGGCGTTGGAGGACGCCGACGCCGCGGGCGGCGGCGGGGCGGCGCGGCGGCGCGGGCGCAGGCGCGGCGCCGGCGGCGCGGCGACGGCGGCGGCGGCGCCGCTGCTGAGCGGGCGGGGCGGCGCGCGTGGTGGGAGGGTAAGGGCGCGGAGCGTGGCGTCAGGCTGGCTGTCTTGCGATGCTTCGCAGCGCAGCAGGAGGCCTCTTTTGCGCGTCGGGCCCCGGCCCACCTGCGCGAGCTGGCGGTCCACGCGCTGCGGCAGGACGCCTGCATCCCTGCCGGACGGCCTCCGCCTTATGAGGTGCTACGCGGCGGTATGACGGCCCCTCGGGGCGATACTGGCGCCGGGGGGGCGTGGCACGGCGGGGGGGCTGTGTGTTGGCGGGTTCTTGTACCGTTTTGGGGCGAGGGTTCGTCGTTGTGCGATCGCGTGTGAACGAAAACGTCCCGGCCGTTGATGATAAGGGACCGACTGCGCGTGCGCGCCCGCCTGGTCGCCCGTCGGCGCGCTGCACTCGCATCACCGAGCGTGCTGGCTGCTGCGCGCGGCCGCCCCCAGCACGCCCCTTTGTCTGCCTCCGCAATTTACTGGGCAGCATGTGCGCATAGGCCGTCGGGTCACGAGCGCTGCCGTGTTTATTGATGGGGTTGACAGTCACCCACGGCATGGTCAACCTGTGCAGGGCCCCCCTTCTAATCGCTGCCGCGCCCCTCCCCGGGGGCCGCGCGCCCCCCGCGCACGCGCACCGAGTGGAACACCGCGTCAAACCCCTGGCCCCGCGGGCTGCACGCGTACACGCCCGCCCGCACCGGCGACGCCCACGCGGCGCCGCCTGCCCCACTGCTGTCGCCGCCGCCGCCGCCAGTGGGCGCCGTGTCCTCAAGGAGGTGCGCCATCCGCAGCTGCATCCAGCCGCCGCCCGGCGGCAGCGGCAGCGGCAGCGGCGCGCCGGCGACGGCCGCGCCCGCCGCGCCGCCCGCGGGCGCGCCCGCCGACGCGGCGGCCTCGGCCGGCGCAGCCGCCCCGCCGGAAGCTGCCTCCCCCGGCAGGGCAGCTTCCACTGTGTAGTCGCTGCCCTCCCGCCGCACCCTCAGGAGCAGCTGCCGATGGTTTGAAAGGCGTTTGCGGGGACGGGCATTGCAGGAACGTTGGCCCCATGCGCCTCTTTTGCCTCACCCGCTGCGCGCCGCCGAGCCGGCCGGCAACACTCACACCCCCTGCCCCGCCCTAGCGCGCCCGCAGCCCCCCCCCCCCCCCCCCCAAAAGAACCCACCCTTTTCAGGCTGGCCGGCACGTTCACCGTGCTCCAGTCGCTGTAGCCGGCGTTGGTCACGACAGCGCCCAGCCGGCTGGCGCCAGAGGGCTCAAACTCAACGCTGGCCTTTAGCCAGCAGCTGGGGCTCAGGCGCACCTTGTTTGCCGCGTCGCGGTTGGTGTTTGCGTTCCGTGCGTTTTTGGAAATGAGTGTTTGGGTTTGGGGCCTGGTTTGGAGACAGCAGGCAGCTTTTCGACTCATCCTCGCACTGCTCCGTGCATACTGTTTGGGCTACTTGTGGGGCCGTTAAAAACCGCGCTTCAACCCGTTTCAGCCCCCACCCATCCCCCCACCATGATCCCGGCCTGGTCGTACTGCGCGTTCGGGCGCGCCTCCACGTCTGCCGTGAGCACGAAATCGCCGTCCAGCAGGGCTGAGTAATAGTGGCCGCTGTCGGCGATGAAGCCGTAGTGGGTCCGCGCCCAGTAGTCCTGTGGCGGTTTGGGAAAGCAGTTTTTTTTCCGGTTCCGTGGGGTCGTCGGTTTTTTTTTACTTGGGGGCATCGCGGTCGGCGACGGCGCGGCGCGGCGGCGGCTGGCTCTGATGCGCCCCCGCCGGCTAGGCGTTTCGCGCCTGCGCGGCTTGGTTCCACGCCTCAGCTCCCCAAGCAGCGCCCGGCCCGCTGGCCTGCGGCCCTCCCTGTGCCGCGCGCGGCGGGGCGCACCGTCGACGGCGCGGTGCGCACGACCAGCGCGCCGCCACTGGCGCGGGACGCGGCGACCGGGGGGCAGCGCCACTCCATCGGCGGGGCCTGGCCGCCGCCGTCGCCCGCCAGGAGGTCCAGCTCGGCCCCGGGCGGCACGCGCGTGGGCGCAGCTGCCGCGGGCGGCGGCGCCGCTGCCGCGGTCCCCTGGATCGCTTTCAGGCTGCCGTCCATGACGATCGTGCGTTCAAGGAGCCAGCCGTTCGAACAGTGAGCACTGGGGGGTCAGATCAGCCCCGCCAGAGGTCTTCTCCAGCTTTCAAGGGACGATTGCGGTTTGGAAACCAAACCTCGGGCTAGCCGGACTGCAACGCGACCGAGCGCGCGGCCGTAAGACGTCGCAGACGGCAGCGGCGCACCAGCAGCTGCGCCCGGATGGCGTCGTCGTCGCGGCGCGGCGCGCAGCGCGCGCTCGCGCTCGCCTGGCGGCGCTGGCATTGCGCGGGCGGGGGCAGCCAATGGCAGGGTGTGGCGCCAGGAGCGGCAGCTGCCGCATCGGGCTGGCAGGGACTGGCGGGCCTGGGCGACGCCGCGGGCCGCGGCAGCAGCGCCAACACTGGCGGCGGCACGAGCGGCCGTGGCCCGGCAACGGCCCCGCCCGGGCCGCCGCTCTGGAGCCGTGATTGGAGCCACGGCCAGGGCTGGGCCTGTGGCGGCGCGCCCGCCGCGCCGCAGCTGCAGGCACGCGGGAGCCGCGGGCGCGCCGGCTGGCGGGCGGGCGCGGGCGCGGGCGCGCACGCCGCTTCGCAGCGGGCCGGACTGCACACCGCGCCGCCGCCGCCGGGGCAGGAAGACGCTAAGCCATCCCAGCAGCAGCAGCCGCGCGAGCAGGACGCGATTCGGCCCCGGCAACGGCGGGAGCAGGAGGAGAAGGAGGCAGGCGAACCCGCCAGCGGCGCGCGCCGCCGGCCCGCGTCGGGCGCGTCGATAACGTCGGCCCCAAACCTGCTGTCCTTCTCCCGCATCGCCGCCGCGCCGGTGGCGGCGCATTTCATGCTCACCGCGCAGTGGGGCCCGGCGGTGGCGCTGCTCGCGGCCGCGGCGGTGGGCGGGGCGGCTGCGGCGCTCGGTGTTTTTTGGGGCCGGGGGCTGCGGCCCAGCACTGCTTGTTCGCGGGCGAGCCTTCCCTTTCAACCCGCCTCCGGCCCTTTCAGCCCAGCGGCACGCGCAAGCCGCGCAGCGCATCCAAATCGCGCGCCAAACCCTCAGTCCCATGTGCGCGGCAACCCCTCAACCCCCCCCCCAAACCCCCCCCCCCCAGGTGACGGACTGGGCCGATGGCGCGTTGGCGCGCCGCCTCGGCCACACCTCGCGCCTTGGCTCTTATCTCGACCCCTTTGCAGATAAGGTGCGAGTGTGTTTGATTGCTTGCTTGCAGGGGATTTTACAAGGTTTACCCAAATACCCCGCTTGGATTAAGCCCGCCCTGCCAGGCACTATTCAAGACTGCAAACTGCAAACCGTAGCCCCCCCCAGCCATCTTCCTGGGCGGCGATCACAGTGAGCGGTTTAGCAACCCCGCCCCGCCCCGCCGCGCCCCCGGCCCCCCAGGTGCTCGTGTGCACCGTCTTCGGCTGCCTCGGCTGGCTCGGCCTCGTGCCCGCCTGGCTTTCAGTCATGGTCGTCACCCGTGACTCCGCCCAGGTGGCCGCCACGCTGGCGCACCGCGCGGCCCAGTTTGGGTGGGAGTGGCCGGGGCTGGCCGAATTTTTCGACGCCGACGGCCCCTTGAGGCGGCGCGGCGGCGGGGTTGGGGCGGGCAGCGCCGGGGGCGGCGGCAGCGGCAGCGCTAGCAGCGGCGGCAGTGAAGCGAATAGCAGCAGCAGCAGCGTCAGCAGCAGCAGCAGCAGCAGCGGCGGCGGCGACAGCAGCAGCGGCGGCGGCGGCAAATTCAGCGCCGCAGACGCGGGCACAGACACAGGCGCAGGCGCAGACGCGGACGCGGGCGCGATGCCCCGCGTCCGCCCCCTCTTCGTCTCAAAGCTCAACACAGCGCTCGCCTTTGCCCTCGCCGCGGCCGCGGTGGCGCGCGAGTGGCAGGGCGCGCCGCCGGCGGAGGCGGTGGAGCTGCTGGCGCTGGCGGTGGGCGCGACGACGGCGGCGTCGGGGCTGGCCTACCTTTGGCTCTTCCGGCAGGGCCGCCTGCTCAAGTAAACCGCTGAGCTTGGCTTTCCCTGCTGGTGAGCAGCCTCTCAGCCGAGTTAGTGCCCTTGAATTGCATTTTGTCTGCTGCAGCATTTGCTTAGGTATGGTTTGCTCTCTAATCTTCATCCATTTTCCACGGCTGGTTTTCCCCCTTGCGTGCCGAGGCCTCTGCAGCCGGCTCCTCCGCCCCCCGACAGCGGCGCCCGATGGGCACACGCATTGTTACCCTTGCGCCGCGGCCGGCAACTCCCCACTGGCGGCGCGCCAACCGGCCCCGCTGCGCGTGTGACACCCCCAGTAATGCGGGCGCAATGCACGGCCACCGGGGCCAGAGGGGTATCGGGAGCGGGTTCCAGTGGCGCCCGCACAACAGCACGCAAGGGGCAGAGCGGCGTGCGCGCGCTCGCCTCGTCGTCCCTCAAGCGGCAAGCGCGAGCGCGCCTGGGGCGAGCTCAGCTGCGGGCCGTTTACGCTGCCAGCCCTATCCCCAGCGAGAGGCACAGCAACTGGGGGGCCCGAGCGGCGGCGGCAGCCCTGCCATGCGGCCACACGCGGCCGCGCGCGCCGGCGGCAGCGGGCGCCCCGCCCCGCCGCGGCGGGTGGGGCGGGGTGCGCTGGGCGGCTGCCGCGGCGCCGCGGCCGCGGCGGCCAGCGTCGGCCGCGCATGCCTGGGCTGGGGCAGCCGGGCGGCAGCGACCGACCGCTTCTGCCGTCTGCCGGGGCGCGAGGCAACGAGTCGCCCCAACAAGCGGGGGCTGGGGCGGCGGGATGAGCGCTCATGCAAGGCCCATTCAGCAGCATCGCCCGTTTTGAGCCGGCATGCGCCCGTCTTTCTTTTGGTGTCGGCGGCGGCGGCGCGCGCGGCGCCCGGCGCCCCAGCCGCGCCGCAGCTGCGATCGCAGCCGCGGCGCGGCGGGCCCCGGCGCCGCGCGCGCGCCCGCCAGCGGGCGCGAACGCTCAGCCCGGCGGGGGCCGCGCGAGGGCCTGGCTGAGCCCCGAAAAGCCCCCGCCGCCGTCCAGCTGGCTGCTCGCGAGCGCGCCACCAAACTCCTGGGTACCAAAGCCGCCGCCGAGGCCGCCCAGCGCCGAGCCGCCAAACGCGGACGCGAGGCTGAGCCCCGCGCCGCCCAGCGCCTGCGTCTGCAGCGCCGCCTGCGTCAGCGGAGCGGCCGCCGACAGTCTGCGGCTGCCGCCGCCGCCGGAGGGCGGCAGGGAAGGGATGGCAAACGGCGCCGGCGCGGCCCAGGGGTTCACCCCCGGCCGTGCCGCCGCCGCGGCGGCCGCCGCCGCCGCCGCCGCCGCCGCTGCGCCGTCGCCGCCGTCGCTGCCGCCGCCGCCGCCGCCCGGCGCGAGCGGGTGGGCGTCCCCCACCCTCTCCGTAGGGTGGAACCGCCCCACCGCGCCCAGCCCGCCGAGGCCGGAGCCGGACTCGATCCCAAACGCGGCCCGGTCGAAGCGGCGGCGCGGCGCGGGCAGCTGCTGCGCGGAGGCGCGGAGGTTGGTGAGGGGGCCCTCCACCAGGAGGTCCTGTTTGGGGCGTTTTTTGTTGGGGATGTTTTTAGTTGGGGGTGTTTTTTGTTGGGGGTGTTTTTTGTTGGGGTGTGGGTGTGGGTGTGGGTGTGGGTGTGGGTGTGGGTGTGGGTGTGGGTGTGGGTGTGGGTTGTTTTGACTTTTGTGGGGTGCATGCCATCGCCCGGTTGGGTGCTGGCTACTTGGCTTGGGTTGCATAGGGCAGTGATCGCAGCGCCAGCTGTCCCAAATCAGCTGCGAAAGCGAGCTCAGCCAAAAAGCGCGCCGACCACCAGCGCCCCCCCCCCCCAAAAAAAAAACGGCCCCCTCGCCTGCTCCCGAAAGTGCCCCAGCAGCGCCGCCCACAGCGGCGACCGCGCCAGCACGCGCGGGTTGCCGAGCAGTACCAGTCCGTACCGCGCGCGAGTCAGCGCGACGTTTAGTCGGCGGGGGTCGCCCAGGAAGCCGATGCCCCCCGACTCATTGGAGCGCACGCAGGAGACGATTATGTAATCCTTCTCGCGGCCCTTTGGGGTTTGGTTTTGGGGGGTTTGGGGTTTAGGCGGTTTTTTGTGGGGGTTTAGGCGTTTTTTGGTGGGTGTTTAGGCCGTTTTGTGGTGGAGGAGGAGGTGTTCAAACCGAAAATAAAAACCCCGAGCGCCGGCCCGAGCCAAAACCACCCACCTGAAAAGCGTCCACGCTCGACACCTCCACCGCCCGGTAGAGCTCCTGCCGCAGCGGCCCCTGCCGCGCGAGCGCGGCGGTCACGTGGGCGCGCTGGCCCTCGTAAGGGGTGATCACGCCCAGCTGGGAGGGGTTGACGCCGCACTGTTGTTTTGAAGGGGGTGTTGTTCGGGTGTTTAGGGTTTTAGGGTTTGAGTTCCGGGTGGTGTGGTGGGGCGCCGCGGGTTGAGGCTAGTAAACGGCGCTTTCGTCCCAGGCAAACGATGCGGGAGGGGCTTGGGCGCTTGGGGCTTGGCGCGCCGCCGCCAAAGCCAGGCTGGCCGCAGTTCGAGCGGCGCGGCGGACAGCCCAGGAAGCCCCCCCAGCAGCATCTCCCCTTGGCCCCCCCCATGTGGGCGCACCTGCAGGAAGCGCGTGAGCAGCTTCTCCACGTTGGCCGCCTCGGTGCGGTTGAGGTACGACGTGCCTGGGGGGTTGAGTCAGAGGGGGATGGGTCAGCGGGGAGTGAGTCAGAGGATCGGGCGGCACGTGAGTCTGACTGCCGGTCAAACCCTCCCACGGCAGCTGCCGGGCCCTTGGTGAATGAAATGGCCCGCCCGCCTAAACCCTGAACCCTAAACCCCGACGGACAACCGCCCACCGCTGGCCGAGATCTCCTCAGCCCCCAGCTGCGACCAAAACATCATCGGCTTGTCTGGCTTGGGCCAAGGAAACTCCAGCCCCGCCGGCGGCCGCCGGTCCGCCGCGCCGGCGCCGTTTTGGAGGGCGCCCTCGTAGAATGTGTTGGAGGGGAATTCGGAGAGGCAGGGGTGCATGCGGTACTGGACCTGCGGAGATGGGGTTTAAGGTTGGGGGTAGGGTTTTGGAGTTGGGTCGAGTGTTGGCTGCGGGTTTGGAGTTGCAAAGCCGTTGCAGGCGGAATGGGTCGAAGGAGGCACCGCAAACACAAACACAGGGGGTAAAAAAAAAGGGCAGGGCAATACGCAGGAAGCGACAAAACCAAAGCGCGCCTGCAGCCTGTGCGGCTTGGTGCCCAGCAGCCGCAGCCGCTCGAACAGGCTGAGGCTCAGCCCCGCCTCTGCCGCGCGTTTGCACATTATGACGGGGCCCAGCTGGCAGTGGTCGCCCACCAAAATGACCTGACGGTTGGGGTTGGGGCGGTTGGGGCGGTTTGGGGATTTGGGCGGTTGGGGTGGTTTGGGCGGCTGAGGCGGTTTATTTGCGCTTGCGCGGTTGCGGTTTGGGCGGAGGAAAGAGGGGGCGCGGGCAGGCCAAAAAGGAGGCGCGGCAGCGGCAGGCGGGGGGCCGAAAGGGGGCGCGCGCGCGCCTGCTTCGCGCCCAGCACGAGCGGCATCAGCGCCTCCGGCTCCGTCGCCTGCGTGGCCTCGTCCACCAACACGTGCTGGAAGCGCAGCGCGGACAGGCGCGCGTCGCCGGCGCCGACGCAGGTGCAGCACACCACGTCGGCGGCGCCGAGGATCTCCCGCTCCAGGGACCTTTTTGGGGGGGGGAGGTGAGTTTGGTTTTGGTTTTGAGGGGTTTTGGTTTTGGTTTTGGTTTTGGTTTTGGTTTTGGTTTTGGTTTTGGTTTTGGTTTTGGTTTTGGTTTGGGTGTGGCCCCCCAACCTGGGGAAGGGTCTTCAGGTCGGCCCCTTCGTGGCACTCGGGCGCTGCGCGGGTGTCAAAACGCGCCTCCCCCCAAACCGAAACGGCAGGCCCAGCCCCACCCCCACCCCCAGCCCCCACCTCCGCAGCTGCAAAAACTGGCGCTCGTCCGCGGCCGAGAGCCCCCCGCGCTCCGCCTTTAGCTGCCCCAGCTTCCGCAGCAGCTCGGCGCCGGGCACGCCCAGGTGGGCCACCTGTTGTGGGGGGAGGGTTATGTGCGGTTTACGTTTTGCTGGGGTTGGTGTTGTTCGTTGAGCTAGGGCAAGGCCCTCGCACCGGACTGCACTCGCAATGCAATGCAACCTCCCTCGCCCAAACCGACCGGCCCCAACCCCTCCAAGCCTCCAGCCCCAACCTTGGACCCCCCCTAAAACCCCGTCCGCAGACCCCAAAAGCCCCCGGGCGCGCCTGGTAGTGGAGGGTGAGGGGCTCCACCGGCGACGCCACCGCCTCGCGCGTCTTGGCGAACACGCGCACCACCTGCGGGCGGGGTTTGCGAATTGTTGCGATTAGAATTTCAAATGTTCGGCAGACGAACTGAGTTTGGGGGGCGGCTCTGGCCTGCCTTTCCGCTCGGGGGGCTCCCCAAATGTCGCCAGGCCAGCGGTCAAACCCCAGCGGTCAAACCCCAGCGGTCAACCCCCCAGCGCGCCTTGAGCCCCGTGGCGGCTATCTTCTCCGCCAGCTGGTCGACCGCGACGTTGGAGGGGGCCGACACCAGGATCTGGGGGGGGGGTTGGGTAGGTAGTTGGGGGCGGTTGGGGGCGGTTGGGGTGGAGGCGGTCGGGTTTGCAGGGGGGGGGGTGTTGGCGGTTAGCGCCACGCCCGGCTCGGACGATGCCTGAAAAGTGCGGACGCACCCGGCTGCCTAAAAAGCGCGCGCACAACCGGCTGCTGGTAGCATTGGCAGGTGGTCCGCGATTGCGGCGCCGGGCTCCTGCACCGTGCCCCCGCCAAAAAAATGTGCTGTCTGCGGCAGGGCTTTCTGCGCACCTGGCTGCCCGTGGCCTGCGCCAGGTGGTAGACGATGGTTGCGCTGGTGACGGTCTTGCCGGTGCCGGGGGGGCCCTGGATCAGGCTCAGCGGCTGAGTCAGCACGGCGCGCACCTGCGGCGGCGGTTGGGCGGCGGGGCGGCGGTGTGCGAGCGCGAGGCGGTTGGTTTCGGGGCTTTTGCAACTTGGGGCAGCGATGCGGCTTGAGGGAGGTGGCCGTCTGAACACAGCCCGACCCCAAACCACCCCGAAACGCTAGCCCAAGCCCCACAGTCCAGGCCCCGGCCCCCACCCCCGACCCACCGCCTGCAGCTGGCTGTGGTTCAGCTCCGGAAGGTTTGGCGCGCTGAGCCCGCCGGCGGGCAGCGGCACGCGCAGCGCGGCGGGCTCCACAGCGTGGCCCAGCACGCAGTGGAAGAGGTAGCCTGTGGGGTTCGAATTGGGAGGGTTTTGTGGAGGTTTGTTTTCGGAGGGTTCTGTGCAGGTGGTGACCCCCATGAACACCCCTTAAAACCCCCCCGTAAAAACAGCCCCCCCTCACAACAGCGCCCCCCCCCAAAACGCCCCCCCCCCACCCGAGATGGAGGCGGTGTAGTCCCTGAACAGCTTGCTGGCCGCGTTCATGCGGTCAAAGGTGGTGGACTTCCAAACAAACTCGAGGGAAAAGCCTGGGGGTGTTGTGTTTGCGGTTGTTTGTTGGTGGTTGGTGGTTGTCAGCACTTGGTGGTGTGGTTACTGCACCGGGAGTCCGGGAGGGCCCTTTTTGCGAGTGTGTGAGAGGGGGGGAGCAGGTGCCAGCGCATCAACTTTGCAGGCTCTGTTCAGTTTCAGTTGACCCGTTACGTAACCCCCCCACCCACCTGTGGTGACGTCATCGGGCACGTCAGCGCGCGCCATCTCCAGCTGCACCTCCTCGCTGATGCCGTTGGAAACTTTTTCGGGGGTTGGGGGGTTGGGGGGTGGGGTGTTTGGGGGCTGTTGCTCTGAAGCAAGGGCGGCTCAAGGGCGGTTCAGATGGGCTTTTCCCCGCGCCGTTTTTAGGCGCTGCCGCCCCACCACTCGCATCCCTCCCTCCCCTTAACCCCCCAAACCCCCCAACACCACCCCAAACCCCCCAAAAGCCCTCCCAAAAGCCCCCCCCAAAGCCCCGGACCCCCCAAAGCCCCCCCACCTCCCACGACGTGCCCCGTGCCCTCCCACGCCCCCCTGGCGCCCGCCGCCTTGTGCCGCAGCCGCAGCTCGTCGCCGGGCAGCAGGCGCACCTCCACGTCGTCCTGTTGGGTTTGTTGTTGTTTTTTGGGGGGTGCAAATTGTTAGGTTTTGGAATTTGAGGTTTGGGGTTTATTGTTAAAGAAGGGTCACCCCAAGGCCCAGTCTCCCCCCAAAACCCCCAACAGCAGAACCCGCACCCCCAACCCCCCCCCCCAAGACCCCACCTGCGGGAAGTAAAACAGCGCCACCCGCCGCTTGTTGAGCGCCGTGTCCCACCGCACGTTGATGCCCTCCCGCCGCTGGCCCTCGTGCATGGCGCGGTCGTGGGCGGCCTCGGCGCTGATGAGGGGGCCGAAAACGGACTGGGGGGGTGTTTCGGGGGTTTCGGGAGGTTTCAGGGGTTGTTTTGGGGGTTTTGGGGGTTTCTTTTGGGGGGTTGGAGGGGGGGTCGCGGTTGCGGGCGGCCTCGGCGCTGATCAGGGGGCTGAAGTGAGGGGGACAACAGTGAGGAGGAAAACAACCTGCAACCACCCTCTCGCCCCCCCCCCAACCTGGTACTGCGCAGCGTCGTCGTAGCGCAGGGCAACAGGCACCAACTGAGCGCCCCCCTCGCCGCCGCCGCCGCCGCCGCCGTCGCCGCCGCCGCCCTCCCCGCCCGCTGCCAGGTCCTCCAGCCGCGCGTCGGGGCGCTGCTTCCAAGCATCCTCCAGCGCGCCTGGCGTATTTTTGGGGGGGGGGGTGTTGTTTTGGGGCCGGTTGTGTTTGAGGGGGGGCGTGTTTGGGGGCGGGCACGTTTGGGGGCGGGCTTGCTGTGCTGCCATCGCTCCGTGCGCACACAGTCCGTAAGCAAACCCTCCCCGCCCCCCCTCCCACCCCAAACCCACCTATCTGCGCCGGCGTGAGCCGCCGCGCCCTCAGCCGCTCCTCGTCCCCCGGCGGCCGCACCAGCCACGGCACAAAGGCCCGGTCCTCCACCACAGGCGCCCACTGGGCCATGTCGACCCCGAGCTCGCGCACGGCGGGGGCGTTGGGGGGGGTGTCGCGGGAGAGGAGGACCACCTGCGGGGAGGTGCGTTTGCATTGCATGCGAGCACCAGTGTGAGCGTGTTTTTGTCGGGGGGGGGGGCGTAGCAGGCTGTTCTGCACAAGGAGGTAACATATGTCTCGAAAGCACAGCGGAAACCGCCCCCAAAACAGCACAGCAGAGAAGACCAAGCGCGCCAACCAAGCGCAGCCAGACCGCCCCCACCCCCCCACCGTGTTGTCCCCCCGCACGGGCACAAACCCCAGCACAAACACGTTGCGCGCGCCGCTGGCGTAGCACTCCAGCACGGCGTCGCCCAAAGGGCTGTCCCGGTGCAGCTGCACCTCGCGGCAGCGGGAGCGCACCTGGGGGGTGTTTTTTCCGCGTTTTTGTGGGTTTTTGTGGGCGTTTAGTGGGTGTGTTTGAGGGCGTTTTGTGAGTGTGTCTGTGGATGTGTTTGGGAGTGTGTTTTGTATTGAGTGCTGCGGTGAGGGGTTTGGGGGCACCTCCAAGGGTGCTGTGCTCCCGCAGCCGCCGCAAAACAATCGAACCGACAAACCCCTCCTGACACAAAAAACCAAACCCCATGTCAAACCAACAACCCCCTCCCGACACAAACAAACCCCACAACAAAAAAATGCCAAAAGCCGGCCCCACCAGGTGCACGATGATGCAGGACCCGCTCTTGCCCATGCGGCCGTTGCAAAACCACTGCGGTTGCGTTTTGGGGGGCGGGGCCGCGCGCGGAGTGTCAGGTCGAGGCCCCGCCGCGCTGCGCGGCCGAACCACCAAAGCCACACTCGTTTGCTTTAGGGGTTGAATGAGTGCAAGCCCCCCCAAAGCCCCAGGGCCACGGCCCCCCGCCCCCCATCTGAATTCACTCCGCCAGCGGCGCAACGCCCCTCCCCACCACCCCACTCCAAGCAAAACCTCAAAAAGCCACCCCCCTCCACCCCACCTTGCCCGTGGTGCAGCACTTCACGACGCTCGCGGGGCTGTGCACGCCGCAGTAGGCGCACGCCCACTCGGGCAGCTGCTCGGACGCCTGGGCGCTGGAGGCGTCGTCAAACGCGTCGTCAAAGCGCAGCTGGGGGTGGGGGCGCGGGTTTGGTGTTTATTTGAGGGGGGAGTTTCAGCGATGGGGCTGTTGGCTCATTGGCAGGTGATGCCGCGGGGTTTGTTGTTGACGGGGGTGCGGCGGGCCCCATCCGCGCGCGCAGCCCCAACCGCCCCCAGCAAATTCGAAGCGTGCGGGCTTCACTTGACCCGGCGCGGTTTCGAATGCCAACCTGGTCAAACGATGACGCCAGGCCGCCCAGGCCCCCAAAGCCGCCGCCGTCCGGCTGCTGCCGCCCCCCGGGCGCGGCGCCCGTGCCGTCCGTCCAGGCGAGGCTGCTTTGGGACGCGGCCTGCGGCGGTCGGGGCGCGCGCGGCCGCAGAGCCGTTTGGGCGCGCGGTCGGCGTGCGTGTTTTTTGTGTTGTGTCCGGCACTGCGCGTTTGCATGCCGCGCGCGGCAGCCGATGCACGGGGACCGCTGCGGCCGCGCCGCTGCAGCATGCGCGCGCCGCATGCGGGCGCATGCAGGCGCTGGGGGCCCATGCGGCGCAAAGAGAGCCTGTCACGCAGCATGCATGAAGCAGATTTGCATGGGGTTCGCAAGAGCCCAAAGGAAGCATCCCACCCCCTCACATGGCCGCCAAAATCCGTGAAATGAAGGTACGAGTCCGCCTGGCTGGATCCAAAGTCGCGGAACGCCGCCGTCAGGCCGCCCGTCGCCGCGGCGTCGTCGGCAGTGAGCAGGCCCTCCTGCGTCTGGAAGCCGAGGCCGCCGGGCTGCGAGGAGAACGCCATGGAGGCGGGCGGCGCGCCGGCGGCCGCTGCGCGCGCGCTGCTGCTGCAGCGGCGGTCCCCGACTCCCGAGCCGGCCGCCGGAGGGCGGGCAGGCGGGGCAGCAAGATCTGCGTGCCCCTTGGCAGTGATTGGCGCTGCTCCCAGCGATCCAGCGCCCGCGGGCTTGTGCACCCGGCGCAAAGATCAGCCTCGCGTCGCTGCTTCAATCAGCGGGCGCCCTAACAGCGATGAAAAACCCCATGCGCAATCAACCCGGTGTGTGGCGGGCAGCACCTTGTACGGGTGGGCCGTGTGGCGCGACCCCTCGTGCGGCGCCCACCCCCCCCTGCTGAGTTGCCGCTCTGCTCGCGCGGTTGCTGCCTTGGGAAGCCGTCCCAACGTGAAGGGGGCCAGGCTTACTCACAATGCGCAGTGTGCATTTGCTATCTATGAATACGGACTGTTGGATGAGCGGGGGTGGGTCGCGCTGGGCTTGCGGGCGGCGCGCAGCGCTGCGCCCGGCAACGGCGACGACCCAGGGCAGGCGCGACGAGGCAGCCAGGGGAGGTCGCGCGCAGATCATGCACCCATTTGGTGCGCGGTGCGGCCCTTGGCCGCGCGGTTCAAAGCGGCGGCGTGGCGGCGCCGGCGGGCGATTCGGCGCCGGCGCCCTCCGCGCCCTACCCAGCCCCAGCCAACGGCGGGCCCGCGCCCGCGCCCGCGCCCGCGCCCGCGCCCGCGGCGCGCAAAACCCCGCCGGCGCCCGCCGGGGCCCGCCCCCCCGATCAGTCGCACTTGACCTGCCGGTAGATGGTCCGCACGAACGCCGCCGCCGTCCAGTACCCGATCGCGCCGCACGCGAGCGCGAGGCCGAAGCAGATCATCGAGGTGTAGCCAAAGTAGAATGCGGTCTGGAAGAACCCAGACATGCGGGTTTTGAAGAGGTAGTAGTGGACCTGGGGGGGGGGGTGGGGCGGGGCGGGGCGGGGGGTTGGTCGGCGAGCTGGCGGGTCCCGCTGGGAAGGCAACTCGAGAGCCGGCCAGCCAATGCGCGAGCCCCTGGCGGCCAGCAAAACCCAGGCGCCTCCCCAGCCTGCGCTCCCACTTCAAACCCCCACCCCCTGGCCGCCTGCAAGCCAACCCCCCCCCCCCCCCCTGGCCGCCTGCAAGCCCACCCCCCCCCCCTAAACCCCCCCCCACACACACACCCAAACCCCCCCAACCCACCGCGTAGAGCCCCACGTAGCCCGCCGTCGACCCCGCCATGCCAAAGCTGGCCCACTGCCAGTGGTAGTTCTCCGCATTGAGCAGGAAATAGGAGCCCACCACGCTGACGCAGGCGGCGACGACGATCATGATCAGGAAGACCAGCAGCATGAAGCCGTAGACGTAGTAAACCTGGGGGGAGGGGGTTTGACCGGGGTTTGACCGGGGTTTGACCGGGGTTTGACCAGGGTTTTGCACCGTTTGGACGGCGTGCTGCGTGCGCGGAGCGCGGCCAAAGGTCGACTGCTGCGGCGCGCAGTCTAGCCCCCAAGCCAACGCCCTGCCGGCCCCCGAAAAAGGCTCGCCCTGCAATCAAAAAGCACACACAACAAAAAGCCTCCCCCCCGGGCCTTGCCTTGTAGTTCCAGAAGCTTGTGAATATGAAGTACATCTCTATGAAGATGGACCCAAACGGCAGCAGCCCCCCCGCGGCCGCGACCGCCCAGGGCGACAGGTACCACGGCTTGACCGGGATGGGGCTGGGGATGCGCTTGACGCGGCACGGGTTTTCGGGCGCCCCCGCGTAGCGGCGGCCCACGATGGTGCCGGCGACGCACAGCGGGATGGACAGGAAGGCCCAGAGGAGGACCACGATGACTATGTACCAAAAGGGCACGGCGGCGAGGGAGCCGTAGGCGATGGCGATGGTGTTGAGGAACGAGGCGACGGCGCAGCAAAAGCCGGGGAACAGGACTGGGGCGCGGGTTTTGGGGGGGGGGGGGGGCGGTGGGGTGTGGGGGGGGAAGAGGGCGCGTGGCGGCAGCGGCCGTAGAAAGGAGGCCACTGGTGTTTGAACAGAGGACTGCACACACACCCAAAAAGAGCCTCAAACGCCACAGACACCCCTCCTCACCCCTCCACACACACCCCGCCCCCACGCACCCGCCGTGAGCACCATGGCCCGCATCCAGTGCTTCCCCTCCATAGCCGCGTACAGCCCGCCGCTGACGTAGCCCCCCACAAATGAGGTGAGCGCGTAGGTGACGATGAACACGGTCAGGATGGTGCCGCGCTCCTGGGGTGGGTGGGAGTGTTTTGATTGCGTACTTGCGTGTGTGCGCTGCGCGTGTGCGCTGCGCGTGTGCGCTGCGCGTGTGCGCTGCGCGTGTGCGCTGCGCGTGTGCGCTGCGCGTGTGCGCTGCGCGTGTGCGCTGCGCGTGTGCGCTGCGCGTGTGCGCTGCGCGTGTTGTTGTGAGTGCGGCGACCATGTTTGTGCCAGCAACCACTGCAAACACAAACACATCTGCACGCAACCACACCACCTGCACAAAACCAAGCCCACCTCGAACAGGGTGCCCATGATGGTGACAAGGATCGTCGCCAGCCCCAGCAGCGCCAGCTGCATGCCCGTGCCCACCGCCGCGGCGAGCAGCATGCGGTGGCGCGGGGGGCGGAACACGTCGCCGTGGACCAGCTTCCACCCGGTCTCCTCCGCCAGGTCCCTCTCCAGGGCCTCCAGGTCCCCCTCCTCCTGAAGAAATTACGTGGTTAGTAGTGCGGGTTGGTTAGTAGGTCTGGTTGGTAATGCGGGCTGCGGTTGGAAGGTCCGTTCCGCGGGCGGGTGCGTTCGTGTCGCGGTGGTTTTGCGGGCACCCCCAAAGCCCCCTGACCCCTCCCAAAGCCCCCTCCCACACACCCCTCAACCCCCCACCCCCAAACCCCACCCGTGCGTATCGCGCGTAGTCCCTCCTCAGCGTGCGCATGAGGATGATGGTCACCAGCCCCACCAGGAACATAACCATCATGAAGCTGTTGACGATGGAGAACCAGTGGATCTGGGTTTTTGCGGAGGGCAGGGGGGAAGAGGGTTGAGTTTGGGTTGGGTTGGCTGGAGAATCCGCGGATCTTGGAAAGGAGGGCTGGGGATGGGGTTCAGTGGTGGCGTAACACCACAAGCCCGCACCACAAGCCAGACGTGCGGAAGCCACCTCCCCACCCCCCCACCTTGTGCTCGAAGAATGAGTAGTCGAGGTACTTTTCGAACCGCCTGTCAAAGGGCGTGTCCGACTCGCTCCACGACACCGAGTAGGTGAACGCGGCGCGCACGCCGTTGGCGAGGCGCAGCGGCTCGGTGGCGTTGCTGTGCTGCGTCAGGTTGACGTGGATGATCTGGGGGTTGGGTGGGTGGGGGTGTTTGGGGGTGTTTGGGGGGTGGGGGTTATTGGGTGGGGTGACGGGGCTGGTTGTGGTAAGCAGGGTGCAGCACAGGCGGCGGGAGGAGGCGCAGCGTTGCGTCACGGACAGAGTTGGCACGCACACGCACACACGCGTCCACGTGTCCCACATCCCGCAAAAGCCACGCGCTCCACCCCCACCCCCACCCCCAGACCCTAAACCCTGAAACCCGCCTGGTTCCCGTTGTAGCTTATGTCCAGCTGCCAGTGGGGGTAGAGGAACAGCCCGTCCCCCTCCCCGCCGTCCCTCCGGGCCTCCCCGACGTAGCCCCACAGCGGCAGGTCGTCCACAAACAGCTCAAACCTTTGGGAGGGGGTTTGTTTGTTTGTTTGTTTGATTGCTTGCTTGTTTGCTTGCTTGCTTGCTTGCTTGCTTGTTTATTTGTTCTCATCGGCGTGTCACGCCAGGCAGCTCAGTTCAAGCTGCACCAGACCACGTACAGCCCAGCTGCACCCAACCACACCCACCCACCCCCCCCCAAACTGCGCGCGCCTGTGCCCAGCCGCGCCCCCCACCCCGCGCTGCGCGCGCCCAGCCCCCCCCCTCCCACCAGTACTGCCGCTCAATGGCGAACCCAAAGTCGGTCACGTCCTCCCCCTCCAGGGTCTTCTCGCAGATCGTGGTCTTGGGGACGGGCACTGCGGTTTGGAAAGGGGGGGCGGGTGGTTGCCGCGGCGCGGGGTCGGCGGGGTGGTGCCGGCTGGAGCCACGTGCGCGCGCTCGAGCGGGCGATCCCCCGCCCGCCAAGACACGGCACCAAGCAAGCCCCCAAACTTTCCCCACTGCTTCACACACACACACGCACACACACACACACACGCACACACACACAACGCACGCAATGCGCACACAAAGCCAAGATCTGCGTACGCGTGCAAGCAACCCCCCACCCCACCCACCCTTGAATTTTATGTCCAGCTGGCTGTCGATGAGCTCATTCCCCTGCAGCACCTCCCCCAGCCCGCCCCAGCTGCGCGTCGGCCGCTCCTCGGGGCGGGCGCGGCAGTAGGGCAGGCCGTAGTAGTTGTACGTCTCTTGGGGGTTGTTGAACGGGCCGACTTTGTTCACCCACAGCACCACGCGCTCCCCGTCTTTGTAGCTGTGCGTGCGCTCGCCGGCGGCGGCCGGCGCCGGCGCGGCCGCCGCGAGGAGCGCGGCGAGCAGCAGCGCGAGCGCGCGGCGGGGGCGGCCGGCGGCGCGCGGCGCGGGGGGCGCCGGCATCGGGGGCGGGCGGGGGGTGGCCGCCTGAGTTTGGGGGGGGGGGGGGGGGGGGGGGGGCAGGAGGGTGCGATCGACGGTGCGCGCCGCCGATTGCTTCAGCTGCCGCGCAACAGCCACAGCAGCAGCGGCAGCAGCAGCAAGTGAATGGCGGCAGTGGAGGACACAAGCGGCAACAGCGCTGGGGTGGAGCGGGCGCCCACGCCGCAGCGGCGGTGCGGCGCAGCAAGCGCGCGCAGCGCGCGCTCAACACTCGCTGCCGCGGCTGCTCCACGCCCCGCCGCCGCACCTGTGTGGCCACCGCTATCCCCGGCTCCGCACGGCCCTTTCTGAGCCCCAGCAGCGCGGTGCCGAGGTCGGTTGCGGGTTGTGCTGGGGCCCCGGCCCAATTCTCCAGCGCCGTGCCTCTGTTCGCTGTCTCCGCAACTCCGGATCAAATCCCGATTTTCCACTCCTCCACGCTCACGCCGCTGCGGCCAGTGGGGTTGCAGTGCGATCTGCCCCCGGGGCTGGCCTGCCAAACTGATCCAGGAGGCTCTTTACAGAACGTGAACTTGTCTTTCAGGCCTGAACTGGCCACCAGGTGTCGCCTGCTCCTCGCACAGTACGCCCGCTGGCAGCTGCTGCCGGGCAAGCGGCGCAAGTGTCCCAGCTCCTGCCTCCTCCTCGAGGACGCCGCCAGGGGCCCCCTTCAGACCGGAAGCTGATCCGCCGATGCTGGCTGGCCATCGACCTGTTGGTTTTTGCGAGGGAAGGGCAACGGTGACACACGAGTGTGGGGTGCCAGCTCAGTTGTGCAAGCTGAGTACCCCACCCCAAACCCCGCCCCCTTCCCAAACGGCCAAAGGGTGTGAACCGCACCCAAAGGGCCTGCTGCTGCTGCTGCTGCTGTTGCTGCTGCTGCTGTTGTTGCTGCTGCTGCGGTGGAGACGGCGGCGGCGGCGGCTGGTGCTGCTGCTGTTCGCCCCGCTGCGGTTGGCGGCAGTCGACCTGCAGCAGGCCGGCCCCCGCAGCCGCCGCGAGGCCGCCGCCGCCAGAGGCGCCATTGTGCAGCGACGCGTTGCCGCCGTGCTGCGCGGGCGCCGGCTTGAGGTGCCTGCGGAGGGGTTGGCGGGTTCGCAGAGAGGATGTGGCATGCGCTCGCTCGCGCACGCGCGCATGGCGTGCACACATGCCCATGCATGCTCCCAAACTTGCCCTCTGTGAGCCCCACGCGCTTAACTGAATCCAGGACCAACAAGCACAACAAGCAGGGAGCGGATCCCCCCACCCTCGCGCGAAAAACAGCACATGCGCGCGCGCGCGCGCCGGGCACCAAAATGCGCACCAGTCAAACGGAAGGCCAGTGGACACCAGCGCCACCCTCTCGGTGCTCTGCGCCAGCGCGACCTGCTCTGAAGTCAATATGTGGGCCGTCCACTGTGTTTTTGGGTGGGTGGGGGGGTGCGGAAGATTGCACGCTTTGTTTTGGTGTTGGTGCCGGGAGCGGGCCGTGGCTGATGGAGGGGCGAGCGACCCTTGCGCCAGGGGGGCCGGCCCCGCTGCAGGGTCGGAGCGGCGGCCTCATCAACGCGCCGCAGAACAGCGCGCGCGCGCAAACGCGGCCGCAGCGAGCGGCCAAAGCGCGCGGTCAAAGCGCGGTGTCAAGCGCGCCTTTCTGTGGTGCCACGCGACCCCCGCCAGCGAGGCGATCATGATGGCCGAAACGATGCTGGCCGCCGCCAGGGAGTGGTCAAACTTGATCCAGGCCGCCACGGCGAGGTTGGCGAAAAGGCACGCGATGGATAGCCCCTGCCGGTTGCGGCGGCGGCGGCTTGCGGTCTGCGGCGCGCGCGCGCCCCGGCGGCGCGCGGGCGGCGCTTGCTGGCAAAGGGGCTGGCAGGTTGTCTCCTCCCCGGGCGTACCGGCCCCCAGCAAGCAGAGGCAAACCAAAGACGGCCCCGCGCGCTTGGCGCATGTACAGCCTGCCGCCTGCCCCCATTGGCGGCTGCCCCGGCCGCGAGAAAACCAGAGGCTTCAGTCGGCCACGCCCCGCCCCGCCCCCCCCCCCCAACCCCGCTCACGAAGAGCGCAAACGCGCGCCGCCAGCTGCCCTCGCAGCGCGTCTGCCAGTGCATCGCGAAGGAGCGCTGCGGCGCTGGCGGGCGCGCGCCGCAGGCCGGGTAGTTGACCGCAAACTCGCGCGTGCGCGCCTGGAGGGGGGGCGTGGGAGTGGGTGGCAGCGTCTCGCACGTGAGAAGTGCGGCCGGGCGGCGGCCTGTCTTGCACGGTTAGGTCCCTGCGCCCCGAAACGATCCACCCACACAGAGAAAACACCCAAAAAAACACCCCCCCCCCACACACGCGCGCGCGTACACGTGCCAGGCTCACCATGAACTCCGCCTCCTCCTCGTCGCTCATGTACTTCTGCCCGGTTTTGATGATGCTGCGCGTTGGGGCGGGGAGTTAGGGGGGGCGGCGGGCGGGAGGGGGCGGGGCGCATCATCCCATCCGCCGGCCACCAAGGCGTGGTGCGGGTTGGCAGCACAGGGCGCCGGTGGGGCGTGGTGCGGCGTCGCGGACGGGCGACCGCGGCTGTCGCGCTCCCAAACCCCGGCCCCCCCCCGGCGCACCTGACCAGCATGAGCGTGCATATGATGACGCACACCATGTCGGTGCCCACCGTCAAAGCCATGGTGGCCGCAAACAGCGGCAGCAGCGCGCCGGTGGTGTCCACAAAGCCGGTCCAGTCCGTCTGAGGGGGGGGAGAGCGTGGCCGCGGGGCTGGGCGGTGCGGGGAGCTGGCCAACGCCAAATGCTTTGAGCGGGGGGTGCGGAAGCCTCCTCCCATATCACAGAAAGCCTCAGCACGAAACACACGTCAGCCACCATTGCACAGAATTGCACGCACACGCCCACACAAAGGCACACGCACGCACCTGCAGGAATGCGACGAGGGAGAAGCCCGCGATGAGCGCGGCCATGTTGGCCAGGGCTTTGAGCTGCTCGCTCTTCTCCTCGACGTCGCGCCTGCCCGGCGGTTTCGGCGGTTTTAGCGGGCCTCGGCGGCGGCGGCGGCGTCTGCTGCGCTCCGCATCGCGGCGGCGCCTTTGGCGGCGCAGCGGCGCCCGCAGCTTTCGGCGTTTGCCTGCCCCGGGGCACGGCCCTGCGCTCGGCCACCCGCCGACAGCCAACTCTGCCATGCATGCCTGCCACGCGCCACTAAACCCTCAAACAAGGCTGAACGCACGCGCGCGCCCGCGCACCTGTTGCGCTCCACGACGCGCGCCCACAGCACGCGCGCGTTGTCGAGGTGCCGCTGCTCCTGGTCTTCCGCGCGCCACACGCGCTGGGCGGCGCTGCGGGGGTTCAGGTTTGGCGATTCGCCGATGCCCTCAGGCGCGGCGGGGGCGGGGCGCGCCCCTAAAGGGCAAAGGCTGACTCGCCGCGCACAGCACACCACGGCGCCCCAGGGCAGCTGCCGCCCCGCATTCGGAGCCCGCGGCGCCCGTCGAGGGGCACCCGCGCTGCGGCGAAAAGCCTTAAGCCAGCCGAAGCCCCCCCCCCGCCCGTGCGCACATGAAATCGAGCTCCATTGCCATCTTCCGCTCCTCCATTCGCCGCCATTCCAGGTCCTGCGCGCGCCACGCGCGGTCCTCCGCCCGCCACTCGCGCCCCTGCGCGCTGTCATAGCCGGCGAGCAGGCCCTCCAACAGGCGCGCGTCCATGGCGATCGCGCGCCGGCGGCGTAGCGGCTGCGGGCGCGCACGCTGCTGGCGGCGGGAATGAACGCAGGCGTCGGGCGTCGGGCGGGCACCCGACAGCCGAGCGGCGGCCTGCCGCCGCGAGCATCCGCCCATCCGTATTGCTCAGAAGCGGTCTGCGGCCCAAAAAGCAGGGCAGGACACGGTGTTTTAGGGCGCGATAGGCCACGAGATCGACCGTCAGGAGACCAACCTCAGCCCGCCCCCTCTCAGCCCGCCTTTACAGCGGCCCTCGGCCCGCGAGGCGATGGATATCGCCACCAGCGACACGTATGAGCGCTGCAGCACGGCTGCAAGGCCGGACCGTGCACGCCAGCGGCGCTAGAGCGGCATGTGCCGACGCTGCCCGCCGCCGCTTTGGCCCTGATCGAATTCGTCCGACAGAGGAGAAAGCTGGTTTGGTGTGGTAGTATGCAATGTGGCGCATGGGCTTAGACCATATGCTTTTGGTGGCCTCCGGCAGCTGGGCGGCTGCTCGCTGTTTGGGGCAGCTGCTGGTCTACCGTAATGGTGGCCGCAGACAGCGGCAGCAGCGCGCCCGTGGTGCCCACAAAGCCATGCCCCGCCCCCATGACACGGCCTGCCTGCTGCGAGGCACTCATCGCCGATTACAGGGGCACGCATGATTGTGCAAAGCAAGGACGAAAACAGAAGCGGGCGCGCCCTGCGGCGGCCCTGTGAGGCGGTGTCGCGGAACTGTGGCGACGGTGCTGTGGTGCGATGGTGTGCTGCAACTTGAAGCCCGTAAAGAATTCGACTTGGTTCTCTCCCTCCCCACCAAACATCCATACCGGAAATCGATGCAACACCCCGCCGCCCAAGGTGCCGCGGCGGGGTCAAAATTGTGTGCGGGCGCCCCCCCCTGCAGGCCCGCCCAAACCCCAACGCCGCGCGCCTCTGGGCGGTGCGGCTGGCTAGCTGCGCCCCTCGCGGCGCCAACCCGGCGCGTTCCAGGTTTGGCTTGATATGGGGGCGACGGGCCGCCGGCGGGCCGCCGCTGCAGTGGCGCGGCGGCGCTCGTCCAAGGCGGGTGTTGTGTTGTGGCCGCCGGTGCGGGGGCGGGTGGCACGGATCAGAAAGAGCTCGGGGACCGCAGCAGCCGCTCCACCTGCGGTTCGAGAGGGGTTTGAGGGTTTGGGGGTTTGCGCGCCATGCGGCGGAGCGGGCGGGTTGGCTGCGCGCCAGCTGGGGCGCGCACGCATGCGCATGTGGGCCCCAAACCCGAGCGCTCAACGTCCTATGCCGAAAAGAGCACAACATTAGCCTACACCCGTCCCCAAGCAACAAAACTGCGCGCAGCGGGCCCCCCACCTCGTCCTGCGCCTCCGCCTGCGCCTGCCACTCCTCCTGCAGCGCCTCGAGCTCCGTCAGCCGCTCGATCTGCTCCCCGATGCCGGCGATCTCCGCGGCCGCCACGTCCATCTCCATCTCCACCTCTATCTCTATCATATCCATCACGCGCGCGTAGCCCTCGATCAGCTCGAGGCGCGACGCGAGGCGCTCCTCCACGCCGCGGCGCGCCGCCTCGACGCGGCCGATGCGCGCCGCGTACGTGCCGCCGGCCGCCGCCGCGGGCGCGCTGGGGCCGGCTCCGGCGCCGGCCGCGGCAGCGGGCGCCCCGCCCCCCACAGACTCCATTTTGACTTGCAGCTGCCACAGCCGCGCGAGCGCGCGCGCGTCCTCCGACGCCTCCTGCAGCGCCGCGCCCACCTTTTTGCTTAGCCCCGCGTGCTGGGCGAGCAGCGCCTGCCGCATGCCCTCGAGCTTGACCGCGCCGCTGGGCAGCTGCTTCAGCCGCGGCAGCAGCAGCGCGTTGCCCGCGACCGCGCTGCCCGCGGCGGCGGCGGCCGCGCCGGCGATGAGGACCGGCAGCGCCGGGTCGATCAGCGCCGACGCGGCGTCGCTGCCGGCGAGGAGCACCGCCGCGGGCAGCACCCAGCTGGGCAGCCCGCCCTGCGCGCCCGGCGCGGGCGGCCGGCCGAGGCGCAGCGCCGTGCCGGTGCGGTGGTTGACGACGCTCATCGGCTCCCCCGGCCGCATGCCCGGCGCGGCGGTGGTGAGCAGCACGCGCCGCTGCTTGCTGCGGCCGCGCTCGGGCGCGGCGACGACGGTGATGCGCTCCCCGACCTGCGCGGGCACGTCCGCCGTCGCCGTGGCGGCACGGTAGGTCCGGCTGGCGCCGTCCGGCGCGCGCACCACCCACGTGTGCACCGCCGCGACGGGCGGCGCGCGCCACAGCCCGACCGCGCGCGCCGCGGCGATCGCCCAGTTGCCCGCCGGCTGCTGCGCCTCGCTGCTGCACGACGTGACCGTGCCGCTGAAGAGCTCAAACTCGTAGCGCGACTCCGCGTCAGCGACCACCCTGGAGCCCTCCTGCGGCTGCACGACGGCCAGCGGGCGGCCCGGCGGCAGCGGAGAGGGCACGACAAAGCCGAAGGACACCTCCTCCGCGCGCGGCAGCCCCTGCGAGCGCATGCCCTGCATCACCGCCAGCGCCTCGGCGACGCGCAGCTGACGGCACAGGCCCAGCACGAGCGCCGCCGTCGTGGCGAGCGTGGCGGGCGGCCACTGCGGCGCGGCGGCGGCGGCCGCGGCGGGGCGGGCGCGGAGCACGCCGGCGCCGGCGCCGCCGGCGCCGCGGCGGGCGGCGCACATCTCTGCGTATATGGCAAGCGCCAGATCCGTGTTGCCCTTTTCCAGGGCTAGAGAAAGCACAAGCTCCGCGTCCGCCGCGCCGACGGGCTCCGCCTGCAGCTGCTGCTGCAGCAGGTCGAGCGCCTCCGCGGCGCCGCGCGCCGCGGCGACGCGCCGCAGGAGCGCCGGGTCGCGCGCGAGGCGGCTGCCGCTGCTGCTGGGGGGCCGCTGCGGCTGCGGCTCCGGCTGTCGCCACTGCTGCTGCTGGGGCTGCTGCTGCTGGGGCTGCTTCTGCGGCTGCTGCGGCTGCTGCCACGCGCCGGCGGCGGGGCCGGGCTTGGCCGCCTCGGGGTCGGTGGCGGCGGCAGCGGCCGCATTGCGTGCTGCGCTGGCGCCGCCCCCCATGATCGCATCCGACGCTGCGGCCTGTGGGAGCGGGGTGCCGCCGTCAGAGGCGTTCTACGGGCGCGTGGGAGCCGCTCGAGGCGTGCACGGGCGGGCGTGCATGCGGCCGGCGCACCTGGACCCGCAACGACGGACTGCAGCGACGTGGGCGCCCAGCCCGCAGGCCGGGCGCCCCCAGGCTCGGGCCGGGTGCTCTCAAGCTCCTAACACAGCGCATCGGGGCGCCGTGTCGGTGAGATCCCCGTTCAGGGGGCTCGGTTGGCCAGGGCTCGACGACTATTCGTCCAGGGCGGATCCCGATTGCGTGTATGGATCCGAGTGATGAACGTGACCCCGGCCAAACGGCTGTTGTGGGCCTGCCCGCCGCGCGCGAGGATTTCGTGCCGCTGCGCCAGCGGTGCGGTGCAGTCACGAAGGGCAATGCGCACGCCCCCCGGCCGCCGGCCGCCGGCCCGCCACCCCTGCCACTCCCCTGCCGCACGTGCAATGCTTACTGGATGCGAGCGGTGGTCGCAATGGAGCTGATGCAAAAGGGGGTGCATAGCAATTTGAAATGGCGCGCGGTCAACAGCTGCCCTCCTCCATCCTGCAGAAATGCACGCGGGCCGCGGAAAGGCATGGACGCTGCGGTGATACCGTAATGGAGCGCGGCACCGTGTTGGGTGTTTCCACGGGCAAGGTCTCCCAGTTCGCTCTTCGTTTGTTCGTTCCGCGCCGCGCACGGCGCGCGGCCTGCCGGGGGGCGCGGCCGCCGCTTGCGGCGCGTTGTTCGCGCCTGGATCGCAGTTGGTTGGCAGCACGCAACAGGAAAGGCCTCGGCGCGCCGCCGCGCCAAGCAACTCGTTCAAAAACGCGCCTTGGGGGCGCGGTCAAAGTTTGGGGCGGGGCGTCGCGACAGCGGTTCCTTACCCCCCGTCCTCTCATTGATTCAACAGCGCAGCCCAGCGGCGCGGCAAGCCCCATCTCTCCCTGCCCATCCCAAAGGTTCGAAGGCAACCCAGCAACAACCAGTCCAAGGTGGTATCACGTACAAAGGGGTGCGCCGTGCCAAGAGCTATGGCTGCGCCCGCGGCGCAGCCCCCTTGGTCAGCGCGCAGCGCAGCGCAGCGCGCAGCCGCTCACGCCCCCGTCACGGCGCTGCTGACGGCGGCGAGCTGCCCCTGCGAGCGCGCCGCCTCGAGCGCGGTCGCGGCCGAGGCCTGCGGGTGGGCGGCGGCGGGCGGATCGTCGGGGCTGCACATGCCACGTGCACGCAGCAGCCGGGCCCACACACGCCCTCCCCTGTGCAACTCAATCGAGCATGCGCACGCAGGCCCCTCCCTCCCGCAATTGAATCCAATCGCCGCGGCCGAAACCGACAAACCGAAACGCCGAAAACACTCACCGCTCTGCGCGCCGCCGCCGCCAAGGCGCGGTCCGCCAGCAGCCGCTCGAGCGAGGCGGGGTTGCCGGCGCCACTGCCGCCGCCGGGCAGCGCCTCGGCCTGTGCCACTGTGGCTGTGAGCTCTTCCAGGGCCGCGGCGAGCTTTTTTGGTGGGGGGGAAGGGCGAGGAGAGCGGAGTCGACATCAGCGGAAAGCGGGGGATGGGTGGTCAAGGTCGGGCAAGGAGCCCCCCCCACGCGACGCCGGTGGGGCTTTACCGCTGCCCCAAACGCTTCGCAGCCACCCCCCCGCGCAGCCCATCCCCGCTCGCTCACCGCAGCGCTGTGCTCCGCCGCGGCGGGGCGCGCCAGCTCCAGCTGCACGTCCCGGACGGCGCCGTCCCACGCGTCCCTCACCGCCACCCCCGCCGGCGCGGGCGCCGCCGCGGCGACGGCGCCGCCGCGGCCGCCGCCGGGGGCGACGACGGGCAGCAGGCTTGAGAGGCTGAGCGTGAAGTTGCTGCCCGGCTGCCACAGCGCGCAGTCGCCGCCGGGGTTCCTTATGACATACTTGTACTCCATTTGCACGTTGGTGCTGGTTTTGGGGGGGGGGCAGGCGGTGGCGGGAGCAGCCGTGGAGGGTTTGGCCGGGGGGGGGGGAGGCTTTGCTGCTGGGGCCGCAAAGCGCGCGCCCACCAAGCCGCAGCAAGGCAAGCTGTATATAGGCATTAAGGAACAGCCCCTAGAGGCGGCCCTGCACTGCTTCATCCTCCGGCCCCCACGCGCCGCCGCAGCGGGCTCACCCCGCGGGCAGCTCCACATCGCCGGTCCACCAGTCCCCCTCGGTCCACCGCAGCGCGACGGCGCGGTGCGGCTGCCACGAGCCGAACTCGTCGATCGACCCGACCACGGCCACGTCCTGGCCGAAGTCGACTCGGTAGGGCAGGCGGAAGGACACACGCACCTTGGGGCCGGGGGGGGCGGCTGCGGGGTGCGGGCGCGGGCGCGGGCGCGGGCGGGGTCAGACGAGCGCCCAGCGGAGTGGCAGGCGGGGCGCAAGGGGAAGCGCTGCTTGCGGCGGCGGCGCCGCCGTGGGCATGCGGCGCCGCGGCCGAACCCGACGCTGCGCGGGCGGCCCCACCCGCGCGCCGCCTGCGCTGGCTGCCCACCGGTGACTGGACCCTGGCCGGCGTGAGATGCGCGTACGAACAACGCCGTCCTCCTGGGCCGGGAGATGCCGCCCTGTGCGAGGGGCAGGAGGGTCGAGGTCAGCGCTCAGCCGAACCGAAATGCCAGCCGATGAACGCCCTCAAGGCCCCCTCATGCAGCGCATCCGCTTACTTGGAATCTTCTGGAGCCGTGGGAGCAGCCTGTAACCGGGCAAGCGGCCGAGAGCGCGGCCATTGCACCTACGGGGGGGGCTCTGCAGGGGTCCGCAAGGCCCCCTGCTCGCGCGAAAGATGCAGAGTGGATAATACTGTTTGTTGCGACCGCGTCGCGGCCGGTATCACCGCGCCAGCGTGCGCGTCGACTGCCCGAGCGCCGCCAGCGGTGCCGTCCCTCCAGGGCCAGGCCCGCCCCGCTAACAGTCGCAGACGCAGTTGGCGCGCGCGTACCGAGCCTCACCTCCTAACGCGCGCTGGCTGCCGACGGGCAGCCTGAGCCAGCGGGGCGACAGGCTGCAGGCAAGGCGGTTGGCCCACCGACGCCCAGGCCAAACAGTTGTGAGCAGTAGGGTTCGTTCCCCGCCATCCTCTGACTGTTTGCAAATCTCTCTTTACAGCCTCAGACTCTCACATATTAAAGCGTGGGCGGCGTCGCGCCATTGATGAACCGAGGTCATAACCGGGGCAGTTGATTGAGGGGGAAGGGGGGCTGCCCGGCTGGCCCACCACCGAGGGACAAGATGCGTGCGGCCGGCAACAGGGGGCGGGTTGGTTTCCACCCTTACGGAACACTGGAACACTGTATACAGCTGAGGTGCTGTGCGGAATAGCTAACGTAAGCTGCAGTGCTTGCCGGCATGGGAGCCCGGCCGCCGGCCGCCGACGGGCAGCCGGTGGCGGTTTCAGAAAAGGAGGGGTTTGCTCGTCAACGGCCTTGTCGGGGAGCGTTTCATATTCGCTCGGCTTCAACGGGGTGGACGCATTGGGGGCAACAGGGCACCGAGGCCACTCGCGGCGCTCGGCGGGAAGGGAGGGGCACAGCATCGGCTTGGGCACGATATGAGCTCAGGGACAAGGCGGCGCGCCCACGGGATTGCACACGCGCGCAGACCCCCAACAAAATCCTTCCGCATGCAAAACAAAGGCCACGGGAGGGGGCTGCGCGCCCTCAGGGGAGTAAGGAACTCGGCAAATGGGGTGGGGGGGACCTTGCCAGGCCGGCCAGCACCGAAGCGGGCCACCCGCGCGCATTGGCGCGCACGTGCGCGCAGCCGCGCGCGAGCGGCTCCGGGGGGCGCTGTGGGAGAGAGTCGAAGCGGCCGCTCTCCCGTTCAGGTTGCCAGTTGTTGGCCAAAGCGCGCGCGGAAGCTGTGTGTTTTTGTGACAACATGCAGTGTGACAACATCATGCACTAGCGCCCCCGCAGAGTGGCGGGCTGGCTCGATTCGGTGGTTTGGACGAGGGCCGTCGGTCCCAGCAGGCGCGCAGGGCTGGCGGCGGCGGCACGCGAGGCGCGACGCGCCCCCCACCAGCGCGCAACAAAGGTGGCCTGGCCGGGGCCGGCCGGCGGGGTGAATGGGGGGGACGAATGGGGTGGGCGGGCGAGTGAGGGCCGCACGAGGGCCTGTTGGGGGGGGGGGGTGCACGGCAGTGTGCATCCCCTTCTATGCGGCCGGCCCGTGGCCGCCCTTTTTTGGTTGCTGAACGCGGTCCCGCCGGCTCAATGTGATGCCGGCGGTTGAAGGGCACGCGCGCAAAAGTGATGACGGGCAAGTGAAGGAGGTGAAGAAGGTAGGCGTGCCGCCGATGCAGAGCAGGCCGACTTTGGGGGTTTGATTTCCATTGAGAGATTGAGGCAGCGCGTCGGTTGGGTTTGGGTTTGATATCTCCCCCCAGGATCTGCCAGAGGTTGACTTGCGCATGGTAAGGGCCCGGCAGTTGGGGCTGCCTACATCATAGCGCCACGGCGCGATGCGCCGTCACGCGCGGTTGCTTTAGGTGGCAGCCGCGTTTGCGGCATCAGCGGGGCCGCTTTTGCGACTGCGGCCGCGCCGGGGGGGGCGCCCTCAGACGGCGAACCCCAGGAAGCGCGGCAGGAGGAACCCCGCGGCCGCGGCCGCGCCGTGCGGCGCCGCGCGCATCGGCGCCGGCTCGGCGCCCGCGCCGGCGCTCCAGGCGCTGGAGGTGCTTGCAGCGCTGTCGAGGCGCGGCACGAGGCAAAGCGCGGCGTCGACGCCCGCGCCCGGGCACGCGCCCGGCCCCGCAGCGGCAAGGTGCCAGGCTGCGTCGGCGGGCGCCTGCCAGTGCTGCGGCTGGTGCTGCAGCTCGAACGCCAGCTGCTGCTGCAGCTGCTGGAGCGGCGGCGGAGGGCGGGCCAGCCCCAATCCCAGCTGGGACTGCGCCAGCGCGGGCAGCGCCTGCTGCGCCGGCTGCGGCAGCGAGAAAATTGGCGCGCCGGGCACGTGCCCGGTGCCGGGGACGACACCGGCGCAGAACGCGGCCGCGCGGCCCATGTCGGGGGCCCCGAGCAGCGCGGCCGGCGCCTCGGACGCCGCGGTGCAGGGGTCCCGAGGCGCGAGCAGCGGGGCGCCGCCAAAGGCCGGGGCGGGGAAGCCCGGCGCGACCACGGCGGCGGCGGCGGCGGCGGCGGCGGTTGCGGCGGTGGTTGCGGCCGCGGCGCCGCAGGCCGCGGGGACGTTTCCGCTGGGGTCTGGGAAGCGCAGCTCCCCGGCGGCATGCGCGAAGAAGCAGAGCGGCCTGTTGCAGCGCGCCCCGTTCTTGCACATCTGCGTCTTGAAGCGGTCGGGGTGGAGCCAGTACTCCTGGACGCAGTGCGTGTAGGGGCAGGCGTCGCCGCGCGGGCACGCGCGGCCCTGCAGAGCGGCGGGGAGGGGTGTGTTTGTGTGTGTAGGGGGGTTAGGGATTGGGGGGAGGGCTGGGGGCCGAGGGGCCAGGGGGTTGCAGCGCGGGCCAGGCCGCCGTCAGCCTGGGCCCGCGAGTCGCTGCCATTGGGCACACGCCGCTGCTCGCTGCAACCGCGGCCCTGCCGCCCCCGCCGCTGCCGCTGCTGCCGCCGCCGCCGCCGCTGCTGTCAACCAGGCTCCACCCCCCAGCTGTGCCCGCACCTGCATGGCGTCTGGGCAGGGCAGGGATGCGTAGTTGTAGCGCCGCGGGTCGCGGCGGCGCGCCTTCTCCTTGTCGTGCGCGTAGGGGCAGCGGGCCCAGTCGTGGTTGTCCCCGCGCGCGCACACCTCCACCTTGTAGGTCCACATCAGAAAGTCATCGCTGCAAGGGGAATCGGTTGAGGGAACCGGTGGATGGGAGGTTTCAGAGAGGGCGCCCCGAACGCCGGCGCGTCATCTGCTGTGCTGGCCTGCTGGCGCGACGGCGGCTCGACGGCCGCGCCCCCGGCCTGCCGCCAACCCCGCGCAGCAGCTGGCTGCGCGTCACCAGTTTCGTTTGTTTTCAATCGATGCGGCCCACCTGTAGAGACGATGCACCATCCGTTGGGGCGGCTGTGGCGGCGCTGCGGCCTGCGCATCATCGGACCAGCGGGGGCGAGTCGTCGACGCCGGGGGCGGGGCGGTCCGCGGCGCGGCGCGCTGCAAGCGCGACCCCCACGCGCTGACTCCGCAAAAATCACGCTCAAATGCTCACCTGAATGAGCTCCATCGGGGGGTCCCTGGAGCCAGCCGTCTGCGCGCGGTCGGTCGGTGAAATGTGGGAGTTTCGTGCGGCCTTTCGCGCTGCTGCACCGAAAGGATTTTGAATCGAGAATTGCCAATGGGCGACCGGGCGATCGGACTCTTCTTGCCAGCGGCGCCGCGGCAGCCGCCACGCCGACTCATCACAATAACGCCGGTGCCCCTTGGGCCAGCTTGGGGCAGTGTTGGCGCAGGCCGCAGGGCCCCCAGGGTCAACATGCTGCGCCCGCCTCAGCGCAGGCCTTGAAAGTGACGAATAGACATCACTTGTAACCTCCGCAAAGCCTCCAGGCGCGGCGCTCTGCGGGTGGGATTCAACGCCCAGTCAACGCAACACAAGGGCCGCCGCCGGCGCCGCCACAGGCGCACCAGCACAGGGAAACGCCGGATGAGCTCACAATTGTGGCCCACAACTGGAGAGGTGCGCGTGATCGCAACCTGTCAGCCACTTTCGCTGGCCGCCGGCCGTCGTGTCGGCGGCGTCGAGTCGTCCGCTGACAGCCGCCGCCCGGCCATGTACGGACCGCGCCGGCGCTGTGGTAGTATCTGTAGCAGCAGCACCGGCCCTGGGAGCCCTGCGGGGCTGCAGAGGGGGCGAAAACAGAGCGGCAATCGGCGGGTGTTGCCGGTGCCAGTTGGGCCCAGGTTGGGCCCACCCGCGCTGCTCGCCACCTTGATCAGGTCGTTGCGCCCCGCATCCCCCGCATTCCTCGCCCCGTTCGCAATTCATTCGTTCAGGCTCTGAAAGCCCGTCGCGGACCGTCCCTGCACTGCTACAATTTCGCACGGTTCCGGACCCCGCTGACGCCGCGGCCGACACCCCGCGGGACGCCACCTATGGCCAACGTGAGTCAAGAACTTCTATCTAGGACCGCTCTCCGGGCCGCTGGCCGGGCGGCCCGAGCCGCGGCAGCGCGCGCGCCCGCGGACGAGTCGCGCGGCGCCGCACGACTCGGCTCGGGGCGCGGGGCGCCCCCGGCCTCCCTGGGGGCCCAGCCGTGCTGTGGCCCGGGTGGGCGGCGATCAGGGTTGCTGTGAGCCCGGCAGCTGCGGGACGGAAGCGGGGGAATGACATGCCGAGCCCGCGCTGACCCGCCTTTCCGCGCACGCGCCGCTCGCAGGGCGCCGCACCGCCTGCGGCGCGGGTGGGCCGCCCCAACCCCTACAGCGATGACTTTTTGATGTGGACCTACAAGGTGGAGGTGTGCGCGCGCGGGGACAACCACGACTGGGCCCGCTGCCCCTACGCGCACGACAAGGAGAAGGCGCGCCGCCGCGACCCGCGGCGCTACAACTACGCATCCCTGCCCTGCCCAGACGCCATGCAGGTGCGGGCACAGCTGGGGGGTGGAGCCTGGTTGACAGCAGCGGCGGCGGCGGCGGCAGCAGCGGCAGCGGCGGGGGCGGCAGGGCCGCGGTTGCAGCGAGCAGCGGCGTGTGCCCAATGGCAGCGAGTCGCGGGCCCGGGCTGACGGCGGCCTGGCCTGCGCTGCAACCCCCTGGCCCCTCGGCCCCCAGCCCGCCCCCCACCCCCTAACCCCCTACACACACAAACACATCCCTCCCCGCCGCTCTGCAGGGCCGCGCGTGCCCGCGCGGCGACGCCTGCCCCTACACGCACTGCGTCCAGGAGTACTGGCTCCACCCCGACCGCTTCAAGACGCAGATGTGCAAGAACGGGGCGCGCTGCAACAGGCCGCTCTGCTTCTTCGCGCACGCCGCCGGGGAGCTGCGCTTCCCAGACAGCGACCTTCCCGAGCTGAGCAGCGACCCCTTCTGCGCACCCGCCGCCGCGGCCTTGGCCGCCGCGCCCTCGGCGCCGCTCAGCCCGGCCGCCGCGGGGGCCGCCGGGTTTGGCGCGGCGCTGGCGGCGCTCGACGCGCGCCGCCCCGGGGGCACCGAGACGCCGGCGCTGTCGGAGCTGGCCGCCGCGCCGCGGCCGCCGCTGTCGGCGCCGCTGCTCATGCTGCCGTCGGCCGAGGCGGTGGCCGCCGCTGACTGCATGCCACAGGACCTGTTCCCCTCACTCGCACCGCCGACCACGGCCGGCCTCTGCCGCGCCACCACAGCGCCGCTGTTCGCGCCTCTGCTGCCCGCGCCGGCGCCCCTCGATGCCACGCAGGCCGCCGCGGTCGCCTCGCCGCAGCAGCTACGCGAGGTGCATCAGCGCCGCAGCGTGCTGGAGCAGCAGCGCCTGGCACTCGACATGTGGCTCGAGCACCTGCAGCAGCGCGAGGCGGCGCTCTGCGGCGCCCTCGCGGCCGCGGGCCTCTCCTGCGACGACCCGGGCTCGCCGCTGAGCGTGGTGCCGCGGCTGCCCAGCGCCACAAGCTCGGCCAGCCACCTCAACAGCGGGCCATTTTGCCTCGACCTCGACCCCCACGCGCCGGCCCTCGTGCCGGCGCCGCCGGCCGTGTTTGGCGGCGGTGCGGCGGCTGTGGCCGCGGCCGTGGCCGCGGCCCAGCCCCCGCCGCTCGCGCCGAGGGGGGGCGGCCTGTTTGAGGCGTGGCCGCTGGGGGGCGCGCCGCTCGGCGGCGGCCCGCTCTGCGCGATGTTTTGATTCAGATGGATGCACTTCTCGAGAGCGATTGTGTGCGCACGCCTCCCTGCCGGCGGGGCGTGTGGTGTGGTACTGTTCCCGCATCAGCTACTACTCGATGCAAAACTCAACCCCTCCCGATTCCTTGCGCCCGTCGCCATCCCACCCCTCGATAGACCCACAAACAAAGCTCCCCACGCCGGCACGCCTGAATTGTCACTTGTTTAGAATGAGGCGGGCCCACTGCCTTACAAAGCGCTGCGGGCGGCCCGCATGCGCCAGAGCCTACTTTGCTCGGACACTCTTCTCCAATGCGGCTTGCGAGGCACGCAAGCCCCCCAGGCCCCTCAGACCGGCTGTCAACACCCGTTGTGCTTAAAAGGCGGAGCTCGGAAACCTTACCCTTCCCTTTTTACCCTTACATTCCCTTTTGGGGGCGGCGGCGCCAGGATTCCGGCCTGCCGCCAGGCGTTGGGGGTACGCCGTACCCAGAGGTTTTTAAACACTCAAATACCGTACTCGGGATTGCGGCATTCGGTGCATGTTTCTCAATAGACGCGGATCTTCGCCTCCCTGGGATTTTCCTCTCCAATCAAGGTGCCCTTCCCAATGCGTGCGCGCGCGGCGCCAGCCGGCAGCGCAGCCAGGCTGCGCGCGTCCACGCGGGTTTGCTTTTTCGCCGCCCCTTGCCTTTTGCAGTGCGAGCCCGGCGCCGACGCCCCACGCTCCCCCTGAACCTGCAGAGGCATTGCACGCTTTCGCAACCCTGCCGGGCTGACACGAGTGTCGCCCAAGCCTTCCGCGCGCAATCCTCAAAACCGCTGCCGGCCGGCTCAAAAATGCCCCAGAGAGCACATTCCTAAAGCCTTCCGCGCGCTCACGGCGCACCGCGCCTCGGACGGCGCGGTGCGCGCGTGCGCGCGCTTCGCATACCCCCAACATGATGCTTGTGCTCCGGCCGTTGCCTCGTGCGCACGCGTTGCCAGGCGGGACTGATGCCGGCTGCTTGTCTGCAGGCCTGTGTGCCGGCCCTCTACGTGGACAGTTGTGAGTTGTCGATGCGTGCGCGCACCCCCGCCAATACCCCAATTACCGCCACGCCCCAGTGAAACAATCACCCCCTGCCTGAGTTCTTGCAACAAGCTGTGCCCAGTGCGCGAAGTCAGGGTCTGGGGTTTGGGCAGCATGCCGCGTCACCAGGCGCCCAGTGCGCGAGTTTGACCGAGCGCTGCAGTGCACTCCGACAGCGATGTGCGAGGGCCGGGGGCGCCAGGCAGACCAGCAGCCGGTGTCTTTTTTGCAGCGGGCGCGAGGCGAAACGGGGAAACTGCCCACCCCGCCCCCCTGTGATGCCGCACACACCTGCCGCCAACACACCGCGCCGCGCACACACCCAGCTTCCCCGCGTCAAGAGGCCCCCCGCCCGTCCCCCGCGCCCCACATTTGTCGTGCCCAAACCCTCAGAACCCGTTTCATCCCGGGAGCAGGGCCCGGTGGATTTGCGAGTCGCGCTTGGGCTTCGGCGATCGCCGCGCCCACGTCCGCTCGCCACAGAGCCCGGTCGAGGAGGTTTTACGGACCCCCTAGACGCCATTCACCCGTCCCCAGGCCCTCGGAGCGATACCGAACGTGCCCAAGGCGTGGGCACACTCGAGCTGCTTCTCCGCCCAGGCCCCGCAAACCCGAGTGGTGAGACCCCCAAGGGACAGGGATCAATGCTTCAAACCCGCCAGGGCTGAGCGCACGACGCGGCGCGGCCCGGGGCGGGAGTGTCTCGGGATGGCGGGAAATGGGCAAAAGCCCGCGCCAGCCCAACGGCGGGCCGGGCATCCACTGCGAGCGGCACTTTACGCACCCCCCGAAGGAATTGCGAGCGGCGCAGGCCTCCGTGCGGGCCCCAGCCGCGCGCCCCGACCGTCTGCGGGCGCCCCAACACACCACCGCCGCTCTCTGCTGCTGCCGCAGGCCCGGCCCCGACGATCGCCCGCATGCCCTGCTTCGCGCTCGAGCTAGAGCTAGAGGCAGCTCAGATGGATGCTTCCAGGTGCGCCCTTGGGGCGGGGCGTGGGCCGTGCGGGCACCCGCCGTTCCCCGGCTGGGCAGCCGGACCGGTCAGCGCCCCACTTGCAGTCGACACGCCCCCACTCACAAAGCCGCCGGCCCAACCCAAACGCCTTGCAGGGTCGCATGCGACATGGTCCTCGTCCCAGAGCCCCTGTGGCAGGCGCCATGCGGCAAGGCCGGCGCGCATGGGGACGCCGCTCGCGCCGACAAGGCGCCTGCTGGGCCGCCGCTGAAGGGCGCAGGGCCCGCCGCTGAACAGGCCGCAGGCGCCTGCGCCGCCCAGGTTGTGCACCTGCGGCGGCAGCCCGCTGTTCGCACGCAGCGCGGCCTCATGCGGCGCTGCCTGCCCGGCGTCCAGCAGTACGCGCCGGCGCCGGCGCCGGCGGCGGCCGCTGCCTCCCCCCCGTCGCCCCCCGAAGCGGCGGCGTCTCCCGGGTCCGACTGCGCGCAGCTACCCGGCAGCAACGCCAGCAGCGCCACGTGCGGCGCGCCCCTGCGCGCCGACGCGCTGGCCGCGTGGGGCGAGGACGCGTGCGGCCCCGCCGCGTGCTTTGGCGCGGGCGCGTACCTCGACGTGACGGGCGGGGCCGAGGCGCTGGCCATCGGGGGGCCGTCCAGCTTTGTGCGCCACGACGACGGCGACGACGACGACGACGGGGCGTCGTTCCTCGGCTTTGCGGCCGACGGCGCCGAGGCGCGCGGGTTTGACGCGATCGCGCAGCGCGCGCCCTGGTGGGCCAGCCCCGCCGCAGACGAGCTCAGCGCAGGCTCGGCGGCGGGCGGCGCTGCCGCCAGCGCCAGCGTGGCTGCCGCATCTGTGCCGCTCCCGCCGGGCTGCTCGCTCCCCGGTCGCACGTCGCTCGCAGTCGGCGCCCTGCCGCTGGCTTGCAGCTCGCCGCTGTCGCCGAGCCCGCTGCCCTGCTGGCGCAGCGAGCCGCGCCGCCAGCTGGCTTTGCCGCCGATGCAGCTGGGCATCCTGAAGCCGCCTGCCGACCTGGCTGCAGGCGCGCTGCTGGCGGGCGCGTTTCCCCCAACGCCGCAGCCCGCCGATGCGGCGCCCAAGGGCGACGACGACGATGCTGAGCAGCAGCCGTTGCTACAGCAGCCGCAGCACCACCAGCAGCAGCAGCGGCGCACACGCAAGGCTGCGCCGGTGGACGCCGCCGGCGACGCGGCCGCGCTGCCTCCGGCAGAGGGCCTGCCGGCGGGCGCCGCGGGCCGGCCCGAGGGCGCTGTTGTGGCGCGCAGGGTGCCGCCGTCGCGGGCCCGGCCCGCGCCGCCGCCGCCGGGCGATTCGTCAGACGGGAGCGACGCCGGAGACAGCCCCCTCTCGCGGAAGCGCCCCGCGGCCCGGCTGCTCACGCGGCCCCCCGGCGCGGGGTGTGTGGAGTGCGGAGCCACGTCCACGCCGGTGTGGCGCAGCGGCCCCAAGGGGCCAAAGAGCCTGTGCAACAGGTGTGGGGTCAGGCTGTCAAAGATGATGCGGCGGAAGTGAAGGGGACCCCCTTTGGTGCCTCTTCCTCCTTGGCTGACACCCCATCCGTTCTCCAGTTGCGCCTGCTCCCCCTCCTCCTTTGCACCCTCCCTGCTTCCCCTCCCGCCCTTCCCTGCGTCCCCGCGCCCGGCAGCCGGGAAACACATGACACAGCGCGCGCGCCGGCCCCGCCGCGGGTGCCGCGCGCCTTCTCGCGGCGTTGCACATTTGGTTTGGTTGCGCGCAGCCCCTCGCTGCGGCACGCCTGATGCAGGCGGGTTTAGTTTTGCGCGCGGCGCCGGCCTCGCCCTGCGTTTGTTGTACACTGCCAACGGGCGGCCCGCTAGCTCGCGCGCGTGTGCGCCGTCTTGCTCCGCGTCTGCGCGCTCTCTTCAGCGTGCTCTCTTGTTCGCATTTCGAGGTTTTGAGCTCGGAGCCTTGCCGCGCCGCGGCGCCTCACTCGCCGCTCGAGTGGCGGCGTGGGGCGCGCGGCGCGCAGCGGCTGGCGCGCCGCTGCGGCGGCGCGCCAGCTCGCCTGGGCTTTTTTTGTCGCGGCCGAGGGGGCCGAAGCTTGGCACTAACAGCAGGGGTGTTGCGGGCGACCTCCCTGCCCGCACGATCAGCGAATTTGGGACCCAGGCCTGGGGTACACACATCACATCGCCTCGGGGCGCGGCACACCGGCGCCCGTCACGACACCGCGGGGCGCCGCGCCCGGCGGCCGCGTGCAGAGGCGCCGGCGCCGGCGCGGCGCGGCGCCCCACCGCAGCACCTGAACGCGCGGGCCTCGCACCTTGCTTTGGCTGTCCGATCCGGCCACGCACCACGGGCCATCTTGGCGGGGCTCTGCCTTTCTCGGGCCCCGCGCGACTGCATTGACTCCGCTCCAACGACCCTGCCGCCGTGGCTGCGGCTTTGGCTGGCTTTGGCTGGCGCGCGCGCGCCGAGCGCGCAATCTCTGACCCGCAGCAGAGCTTCTGACCGTTTGCGCTTTGGATGAGGCCGCCCATATGATCATGCCCGGGCGGCGCGCAGCGCAGGCACTGTGGCAGACCACCTTACAACTCAGCAAGCAGGCGGGCGTGGCGGCAGGTTTGTGACGCATCACCGCACCTCGGGAGCAATTGTGCAGCAGCAGCGCGACGCCCACAGCGCTGCGCGCCCACAGCACTGCGCAGCGCGATTTGTTGTAACCAACGCGATTTCCAGCGAAGAGCTGCAGGGGTCGAGGTGTTATTACATGCATGTGTTGTTGGCGGGGTGGTGGCCTGCGCGTTGGCAGAGGACAGCTGGCGCGGGGACGGGCGTGGGCCGCGGGTCCCGCGCCCGCGCGCCCGATGACTGCAGCTGGTGTGGGCTGTCGCATCGGGGCGCGCCGACCGCGCGCACGCAAATTTGCGGTGCAAGCGAGGGGACATGTGCGGGATGGGGCACAAAAGGCTTGGGAAGGGGCCCGCGTGCTGACGCGGGGGCGCCCGGCGCAGCCGCGGGGCACCTGCCGCGCCCTCAACCTGCTGCTGGGGTGTCGTGCGTGCGCAAGCCGCCCCGGCAGCGCCGCCGGCGCCATGCGCGGCGCGCACTGACGCGCCGCGGGTTGGCGCCGGCGGCGCGCTCGGGGGTTGGGAAGGAAAGGGGAGGGGGTTGTGAGGGGCGGGGTGGGAGAGGGGCGGGCAGACGGGGGCGTGCAGAGAGCCGGAGTGGGGGCTCCGTGCGTGGTGTGGCTGCGGGTCAGCCGGGGAGGGGTTTGGTTTGGTCAGGGGGGGAACAGATGCTGCTGTCAAAGGGCTGACGCAGTAACGGCTGCGTCGAGGGCCCAGGCGCGGCGCCGGGGCTGCAGGCCTAAAAAAAAGGGGGCTCAAAAAGAGAGGCGGGGGCGGCGAAAAAAGGCTCTATTCGGTACAGCAAAAGCAAGCTGCCGCGGCGCATAGTGCCAATGCAAAAACGGAGAGGCAACAGACACAGAAAAAAAAGTGGGCAAGCCTCGGCCTGCCGGAGCAGGCAGCCTGTGCTCTTACCCGCCCTGAGCACAGGCACAGGGCGGGCGGCCCGGCAGATGTGGTCGAGGTGAGGGCCGGGCCGGCAGGGAGTGCGGGCAGGGGGGATGCCAGCAGGGAGCCGGCGGCTCTGTCAGCGTGCCGACGTCCAGGCCGCGCCGCCGCCGCCGCTCCCGTCGCCGCCGTTTGCGCCGCCGCCGCCCTCGGAGCCGAGCGCCTCTGCAAACCAGAGGTGCGCCGCGGCGGCGGCGGCGCCGATGCGCGCCGCGGGGTCCTTTTGGAGCATCGCCGCCACGAGGCGGCGCGCGCTGGGGGAGATGGACTGCCAGGGGTCCTCTGCAAAAATGACCTGCGGGGGGCGGCGGCCGGGTTTGGGCGGGTTTGGGGCGGACTTTTGGGGGGCTGGTTTGCGCGCGCGGGCCGGCGCTGGGCAATTTGAAACAGCTGCACGGCTGCTGCCAGATGGAGACCCAAGCGCGAAGCGACCCAGTTTGGCTTGGAAACCTTAAACCCTCCTGGCCAATCACATGAGCTGCCTGAACCGCCCATTTGTCACCTCTTCCCCCCCTAAGCCCCGCCCCACGCGCACCTTGCCCCTAACGACGCCGTCCCGCAGCTCAAACGCCGACATGGCGTCAAACTCGTTTGCGCCGCCCTCCCAAAAAGGAAAGGCCCCCGTCAGCAGCTGGTACAGCATCACGCCCGCAGCCCTGGAGGGGGGTGGGTTTGGGCTGTTTTGTTAGCCTTTTGACGGGGCTTGCAAGCCCGGACCGGACGGGGCTTGGGGGATGGCGCGCTTGCATGCATATCAGATTGCGCCGCCGCAGGCGCGCCGCAACGCCGGCAGCCGGCGGCTGGCGTTGCGCGGCCGGCGGACGGGCGCGGATAGCCCAGGCGGCGGGGGCGGGGCGCAAAGGGGAGGGAAGGCAAAAGGCGCGGGCGCCCACCAGACGTCAGAGGGCATGCCGAAGCAGTGGCGGAACGCCTCTGGTGACAGGTAGGCGGGAGTGCCGCTGACGGGCTGCGTTGGGGGGCGGGGGGACGGGGGCGGTGAGCGCGGGCGTCGGCCACGGGCACGTGCGGGGGCCCAGTTTGTGCAACTCAACCGCCACCTGGCTTACAGCCGCTTCCGTTTTCTGATGCGTTGGGAATGGCAGGGGGTGCAAGGCAACATCGAGGCATAGATGAAGCCTCCAGAGGCGGGCCTTGGCACTGCAGACGCCCCAGCCGAAGCGCCCCCTTGAACCCAGCAAGCAACCCGGGGCCGCAACCCACCAGCTCCTCCAGGCATTCGTCCACAGCCACGCTTTGGCAGCAGCCGAAATCGACGGCGGCGATGGAAAGGGGGCCGCGCGGGTGGGAGGGGTCCAGGAGGTGGGAGACGCAGGGGTAGAGCGACCGGAGCACAAAGTTGCCCGGCTTGACTGCGGGCGGTTTCGGGCGGTTTCGGGCGGCGTTTTGAGCGGTTTCGAGCGGCTTTGGAGGGGTTGAAAAGGGTCCCGCGCTCGCCTGCCACGGCTTGACCAAGGGCGCGCCCACTCCTCTTCCCCACTCGTCTTCCCTACGGCAGGAGGCTCCCTCCCCTCCAAGCCATCGCACTCAACGCCCCCAAACCGCCCCATTCCCCCGTTCAAACGGCGGAACCCACCGTCCCCGTAGCAAACCCCCGCGGCGTGCGCGTGCGCGAGGAACCGCAGCACCGGCAGCATCACCGCCGCGGCCTCGCGCTCGTCGAGGCGCCCCCCGCTGGCGGCGAGCAGCGAGGCGACGTCGCCGCCGGCGCAGAGCTCCTGGACTATGTAGAGCCGCTCGGGGTCCTGGGGGGTTTGGGGGGTTTCCGAGGGGAGTTAACAGGGTTGCCGACCCCGGCTTGGGCGAGTAGCCTCAACACCCACTCGCAGCGGGGGTTTTGGACTTTGGCCCTCCACACAGAGGCTCGCGGTGGGCGCCGAGGCGGGCGCGCCCTTGCAGACGCCAATGGCAATGCGTGCAGGTCCGTTGCTCGACTCTGTTGCAATGCAGCTCCCTCCATTCATTCCTCTAAAGGAAAAGGACCCACCTCGTAGACGCCAAACAGCCGCGCCACGACGGGGCAGCCCTGCAGCGCCGCGCCAAACGCCGCCTCGCGCAGCGCCTCGTCCCGCCGGTCGCGCCCCCTCTGCCGTTTAACCAGGATTTTGACCGCCACCTGGCGCCCTGTGGCCGCCTCGGTCGCGACGCGCACGTCGCCAAAGGTGCCGCTGCCGAGCAGCTCCTCCATTTTGTATGCCGCCTCGAACTGGCCGGCCCCCAGCTGCACGGCCGCCGGCGCCGGCGGCTGCAGGCCGGCGTGCGCATCCGGGTAGCCGGCGGCGGCGCCGGCACCGAGGGCCGCCGGCGCGGCGCGGGGCGGGAGCGGCGGCGGCGCGGCGGCGCGGGGGGCGGCGAGGGGCTCGGGGTCTGGGGAGGCCGCGGCGGTTGCGCTGCGGGGCGCGAGGAGGCCGAGGCAGGGCGGCGGGGGCGCCTCGAGGGCCTGCTGCTCGGCCGCTGGAAGCATGAGGGCCGCCGCCGCGACGACGGCGTCGGCGTCGCCGGCGGCGGCGGCAGGGGCGAAGGGCGCGCGGCCCGCAGAGCCGGGGCGGTGGCTCGGCAGCGGCAGCGGCGGCGGCGCCGCCTGGCGCGCCGTAACGGAGGGGGGGCGGCTCACGGCCGCGGACGCGCCGCGGCTGGCGAGGGCGGCGAGGGCCATGCTGTTGACGGGCCGCGCGCGGCGCCGGTACAAGCGGTGGCCCGCGTGCGACGAGGCCCGCCGGCGGCGCGATGCGGGCGCCCTGCTGGCAGCGGCTGGGCCGCGCCGACTGCGGCGCGCGGGGTTCCGCGGCCACCTCGGCTCCGCTCGAGCGAGTTACGGGAGTCGCTTAAGGTCGATTGATGCCGCTGCAAAGGTCTCCTGGGGCGCGGGCGGCCCCAGCCGCTGCTGAGCTGGTCTCGCCAGGGGGCACGCGCCCTGAGACAGACCGGCAGTCCCTAAACTAGGAGAGGCCTACCTTGCGAATGCAAACAAGTATGTTACGCGTGCTGCAAGTGCGGGCGCGCAAGGGCGAAGCTGTCGGGGCGGACAAGCGGTAGCGCGGCCCCTTGAAGCAGCGCGCGACACCCCGCGAGTATCAACGTCGATTTTTACGACATTCGCGACGTAAATCTCCAAAGGCACCGTCTTTGGCGTTTGGGGCTGTTCCGGGAGGAGTCGTTGGCGTGGGCATGCGTTGGGGAGCAGCTCTCTGGACCTCGTGGCACTGCCTTTGGCCCGAAAGCTCCTCCGGGAGGGTGGCTGGCCCGCGCGGTCGGTCGTCAGGGATGAGCTGCGGCGGTCAACTCTGCAGCGCGCGCGCGCGCGCTGCATGCACCGATACCCCCCCAGCCGCCCAACCCGCCGCGTCTCCGTCTTCCGTTTACTCCCTGCCCTAGCGCAAACCGCTCGTTATGGCCAGGCCCCAACGTTGAGTCGCCGAGTGTTGCGAAAGCTGCAAGCCAAAGCGGCCGGGCCGCGCAAGATCGATGAGGGGGGCGGGGTCCATTCAACCTCACTCCCGAGGGCCGCCGGACCTTTGTGCCCGGGCGCGCCCTGATTCGTTCGCGCTACTCCTTTGGGCGCGGCTGGCGGGGGCATGAATCGTGCATGCGCGCGCGCGCGTCTGCCAAGGGGGCCGCCTCCAAGTCCTGCGAATGCCAAGCCTGCCAACCGCGCGCCGCCGCCCACGCGCCGGCGAAAGCGCCGGCGGGGGGGCGGGCGGCCGGGCGTGGGAATCAAGTGCGGGGGCCCGGCGGGGGGCTAAGCGGGCGCGGCGGGGCGGCCGCGCACAAGCGGCAACTTTTTCGGGGGGCGCCAAGGGGTGGGCGAGGGCGCCGCTGGTGGGGTATGGACCGGTTTGGTTGCGAGAGGGGGTGCGTCGGCACGGGCGCCCGGCCTCGGAAGGGGCCGATTTGCGCCGGCGGCGGGTCGGGGATAAAACGTTTCGGGGGGGCGGCTGGCTGTGTCTGTGTGTGCGGGCGCCCGCGGCCGTTTGAAATGCTGAGCACGCGTGCGCCCGCCCGTGCCTGGGATGCATCATATGCCCAGAGGAATGGGGCCTCAAAGGGGGAGGGGGGGGGGGTGCTGCTATACAACCACACAAGAACGGAGGCCGCACAAAACGGCCGCCGCGGTGCAAAAAACGATAGGAGGGGTGCTGTACAGGACGCGGCCAAAGCACAGGGGCAGTGCAAGGGACCGGCGCGACGATCGTCGCGGCGCGGTGCGGACGGCGCCTTCGGCGGAAACGGCGAGGGGGCTCGCACACACGAGGGGGAGAGGGTCCGCGCGCCCGCGGCGTGCGCAGGAGCGCATGGGGCGGCGTCATAAACGTGGGGCGCGCCAATATCAGCGAAAGCACCAGATAAACGCAATCGGCCGGGCCGCGCGGGCCCGCCCGGCCGATGGGAGAGGCGCGGGCGACGCCCGCCGGGCGCGCGCGCGGCCGCGGGCGGCCGCGGGCCGCCGCGCGCGCCGGGCGGCTCGGCGCCTCCGCCGCCGCGGGGCCGGGCCGGGCGGGCGGGCGGGGCGGGTTGCGCGGGCGGGGCGGGGCGGGGCGGGGCAGAGAATGAAACGCCGCCCTCCCGGCCGCCCGCTTCAATGCTTGCGGAACCGGCGGGCAGGGGACAAGAGGCTTCCCATTCAGAGGCAGGACCTTGGCCCGGGGGGGGGGGGGGCGTGGCCGGTGCTGGGCTTGTCAGGCCCACGCGCCCGTCCGCCCGAGGCGGCGCCGCCGCGGCCGCCGGCCGCCGTTGGCCGGCGTTGGCAGGGGCGCGGGCCGCGGGCCGCGGGCCGGCCGGCGCGCCGCGGCGGCTTGCCGGCATTGTGTTGTTTTTTCGTTGCGTTGCGCTGCTGCGGGTCCAGTTGGGTCGGGGTGAGGTTCCGCGGGGGGGGGGGGTACAGGTACGGATTAAGAATAGGCGGGAGGGCACCACGGCGGATTGGTTTGGGGCGGACCGAAGAAGAGAGGCGTGGGGACTGCTAGCGGGTGGGCGGGGGGTGGCGGGGAACGTGCAGGGGGCGCGCGAAAGGGCCGCGGCGGCCCGGTGAGACTGCGGAAACACGCGCGCGCGCGCGCGCGCGGGGGGAGAGGACGGCCAACGCGCCGTCCGCGCACCCCTACGCGCGCGCGTCACGCCGCGGCAGGCGCCAGGGCGGGCCGCGGGGCCCTCAAAACCTGGGCTGCCGGCCCGGCTTGTGCTTCTGCTGGTGCCGGGCCGCCTGGGAGGGTTGGGGTTTGGGGAGGATTGGGGTTGGGGTTGGGGTTGGGGTTGGGTGAGGGTGAGGGTGAGGGCGAGGGCAACAGCAAGCTCGAAGGGGGGGGCGTCGCGGGTTTCACCGCGGCGGTCAAACCGGTCAAACGGTCAAACCGGTCAAACCGGTCAAACCGCCCACCTGGTGGGCCGCGACCTTTGAGCCCGTCTTGCCCAGCAGGCGGTCCTGCTCCTGCTGCTGGGAGTACCACTGCGCAGGTTTGGGGCGGGGTTTTTGGGCGCTTGGGGCGGTTAGCTTGGCGTTTGGGGTGGATTGTTCAGCGTTTGAAGGCGGCCCGCAGAGGAGCCGCGTGTCGAGGCAGCACGGAAGGAGCAAGGCACCGCCAAAACGCGCGCGCACACAAAAGACCGATCGCAGAAGCAAGGCCCGGTCAAACCCCGGTCAGACCCTGGTCAAACGCGCGCGCCCGCACCTGTCTCTTCTTATTCAGCCGGTCTAGCTGCACCCTCTGGGCGGTGTCCTTGAAATAGCTTTTTGGGGGGGGAGGGGGAGGGGATTGCTGGGAGTCAGCAAACATTTGTCATGCCCGAGCCAGCGGGGGGGGGGCCTAAGCAAAGGCGCCCGCGCCCAAACGGCCCCAGCCGTCCCGAGCGCCCCAAAGCCGGCCCGGCCCTGAGGCCCGTGAGAGCGCGGCGGGCGAGAGCCGGCCGCGCAAGACCCTGGCAGGGCCCCGCAGCTGCCCCCCGGGCCGGCGGGGAGCCGCCGCCGCCGGGGCCGGGGTGGGCGCTCACGTGCTGGCGGGGATCGTGATGGGCCTGCTGCTGCTGGCCCGGGACAGGACGGAGCTCGAGGGCGATGACCAGGCCGCGTCCAGGTCAGCGAGCAGGGAGAGCTCGTCGGGGGCCAGTTCCTGGGGGGGCCGGGGCGGGGGTCGGGGTTTTGGGGGAAGGGTGTTGGGCGGCGGCGGCTCGGGCGCCGAGGCTTTGCCGGTGGCGGCCGCGGCCCTGCACACTGCACAGGGCGCAGGCCTGCGCGCGGTTGAGCGATCCGCCGCAGCCTTTGACCGGCCACGCGGCGGGCGCAACGTCCCCCAACGCACCGCCTCGTCATCGTCGTCGTCGTCGTCGTCAAAGGCGGCGGCACCGTCAAACTTGCCCATCAGCAGGGAATGGATGGCCGCGGCCGCCGCCTCGTCGCCGCCGCCCCGGGCGCCGCGGCCGCCGCCGCCGGCGCTGCTCCCGGCGCCATCATTGCCGCTGCTGCTGCTGCCCCATGCCGCGTCCTCGACGCTCGCCTCGCGCAGCAGGTCGGACAGCAGGCTGCGCTGCCGCTGCTGGCTGCCCGGGCCCGGCGACGCCTGCGGGGACTCCAGATCGAAGCCGTACTTGACGGTGAGGCTCACCGGCGGCGGGTACGAGGCCATCGAGTCATAAGAATTGGATAGCGGCTGCGGGGGGCGTCCGGCGTGGGCCAACAGGCGCTTTCGACAGATCGCCGGCGCGTTCGGCGGGTATCGCTGCGCGCCTGCCTGGAAACCACGCGCGGTACGAGCACCTGCAGCTGGAATGGGGTTTGGGGCGTGCTGGCGGTCGGATGGTGCCGCCAAAAGGCAAAGGTCACTGCCGGCACCAAACAAATGGCTTGCTCCATCGATCAACGCTCCGCCGCCGCTTACAAGGTTGATGGATGCCGCCATTTTCGATGGCGCTGCACGCTGCCGCGTCGGGGGGGCTGGCGGCCGCGACCCGCGGGGGGCCGGCGCCCGGCGGCCGCGGTCTCGCCGAGCGAACGCCCGCTCGGGCCGCCCTCGAGTTTTACCCGCAGGTATGTATCAGGCCAGGACAGCATGGAGAACGCATACATGGCATGCCACCTCATATGAACAGCCGCAGGCAGTTCCGGAGAGGCGCGCCGCCGCGAGCCGCGCCCCGCCGCGCGCCGCGCACAGCACGCTTTTGTTTCGTTGCGTGCTCCTGCAGCAAGACCGTGCGCGGCGCGCTGGCCAGGGGGCCTAGAAGGGCGCGGCCACGACGGCGGCAATGTCAAGGTTTCAGGGGGGGAGGTTGGCAAGAAGAGGCAGGGGCAGGGTTGGGTCCCATGAGTTGTGAATTGAGAGTTTGACAGTGCACGGGAGGGAGGGGCGGCGGGTACTGGCGCTTTAAAGGCGCGCGCCGCATCGTCACAGCACGGCGCGCGCCGCGAGGTGCGTCCCGTCACCCGCAGCAGCGGGGGCGCGCGCGCGCGCGCGCGGGCGCGTCAGCTGCCGGACGGGTTTGGGTCGCGCCCGATTAGTCGTCCTCCCGCAGGTCCCGCCCCCCGCCGGTGACTACACGCATCCACGCCACCCGGACGATGAGCGTGAACCAATACACGTGCAGCGCCAGCAGCAGCAGCAGCCCGCCGCAGAAGCCCCACCACATGGGCGGCCGTCCCCCAAGAGCATCCGGCAGCTCCCGCACCGCAGACCGGATCACAAGCGCGGGCAGCGCGCCGAGGCGCAGCACGGCCCACGATACGAGGAAGCCGGCGAACGAGGCGGTCGCGGCGGCGTCCCGGTCTGTGTAGTTGAATACCTTGGCGGCCTCCATCAGCACGTCGCACGCGTCGTGGAGCGCCATCACGACGCAGCCCACGCGCCAGAAGCTGCGGGTGGGGGGAGGGGGGCGCGGCGGGGGGTTCCGGGCGCGGACGCGGGGGGCGACGAGGAGGGAGCATGCGATAAGGGCGGGGGAGGAGGGGGAGGGGTGGATTGCCGGGCAGGTTTGGCCGCAGGGCCGCAGCCCGCGCGCAGACGGCCGAGCCGCGCCCCGCCCCACCCCAAACAGCCACACCGGCGCAACCCCCAAAAGAAGCCCCACCTGTTTGCCAGCGACGCCGCCAGCAGCCCCACCGTCACAAGGTGGTGCGTGAACATAACCGCAAAGTCCTTTCGCCGCACCTCCCAGAACAGGAGCATGAACACAGAGCTGAAGTAAAAAGACAGCTCGGCGTCGTACAGCGCGCGCATCTTGGGGCTGCGGGGGTTGGGTGCGGGGGTGCAGGGCTTGTGGGCGTGTGCAGGGCTTGTGGGTGTGTGCAGGGCTTGTGCAGGGTTTGTGCGTGTGTGTGGGTGTGCGGGTGCGTGAAGCGCCGCGTGTGTGCAAATCGCCACGTGCGTACAAGCGCCACGCGTGCGTGCAAGGCGCTTGCTACCGCTGGCCCCCGCCGCGCGCGCGCCGCGCCGCGCCTGAACTCGTGCCGCGGCCACCCGTCCCAGAGCTGCCGCGTGTCCCCCTCCCGCAGCCAGTCCTGGTCCCACAGCGCGGCAACGCCCAGGGCACAGAAAGCGGAGTAGACCATACACTGCGGGCGCGGAGGGTTGGGTGCTGTAGTGGTGGCAAGCAATCGACACGTGCACGGCGGCAACGCGTACAGCGCGGCGGCGCGCACAGCTGCAGCAGCGGCAGCAGCGGCAGCAGCGGCAGCAGCGGCAGCAGCGGCAGCAGCGGCAGCAGCGGCAGCAGCGGCAGCAGCGGCAGCAGCGGCAGCAGCGGCAGCAGCGGCAGCAGCAGCGGCAGGCCCCGCAGCCCCCAAATGCGGAGGAGACGCGCGGGGAACAACAGCACCGCCGCACCTTCCAGAGCGACTCGCAGAGCTTCTCTATCAGCAGCTGCTGCTGCGCGGGCGACCGCTCGGGCGGCGGCTTGGCGCCGGGGCCCAGGCTGGTGGGCTTGAGCATGCGCCGGGCGAGCGGCTGCAGGGCAGGGGGGCGAGTGCGGGGTTGCAAAGCGGGGGGCAAGATGGGGGGAGGCCGCGTGGCGGTCGGTAGGAGGGCGGCGGCAGCTGCTGGAAGCGGCGTGCTCGCCATGGCCGCTTGCCCTCTCCAGATAGAAACCGCTGCTCATGCTGGGCCCTGCTGCGCACCTCAAAAGTGTATTTGTGAAGCACCCATCGCAGCGTCGGCCAAAACACGGAGAGGCCTGGGAGGGGGCGGGGCGTCGGGTGGGCGCAACTTGCGGCGGTGTGCGTAGTGGCTGCACGGCAGGCGGACGCCGCTGGGCACGCAGGCGGTCGAACGGTGCCGCCTGGGGGCTGCCGCGCCCGCTCGCCGGCTGGCGCGCGTTCGGCGCACCGAGCAGCGCGGCGACGTGCCCCGTGCCGAGCACCGCGGCCGCCACCGCCGCGGCCATACTGCGTCGCTGCCGATGACACGCCCGTTTCGAACCTCCCGCACGTCAGTGCTGTTGCATCCCCCTGCCGCCCGCTGGTTGACAATTGATCTGTGCGCGCGCCAAGTGCGATTTGTTTCGCCTACTTTGTCCACAACGTCAATCGCGTTTGTGTGTAATTCGCCTGATTGTCAACGTCGCCTGTCGAACAGAACGGAGAGTCAGATCGACGCGCCCTCTGCAAGCCCCTCCCCGTCGCCCCAGCTGCGGCAACCGGTCGCGAGGGGCCGCAAACGCCCTCCCCAGTCGCCTGGACCCACCGCAGGCGGCGGCAGAGCCCTCAGCGGCAGCGGCGCGCAGCAGCAGCGGCGCACGCGGCCGCGCAGCAGCGGCGGCGCGCAGCCCGCGGGCGGCCGCCGCACCGCAGGCAGGCAGCAACTGAGCAGGCCGAGCAGCCAGCAGCAGCAGCCAGCAGCAGCAGCCAGCAGCAGCAGCCAGCAGCGGCGGCGCCCCCCCAGCGGCAGCCATGCCGCCGCGCATCCGCCTCGCCGGCATCCCCTACCTCATCGGCCGCACCAACCAGGCGCTGCGCGACCACTACCGCCGCCAGGTGGCGGCCGCCTACGAGGTCGACCGCGCCCTCTACAAGGCCATGGTCACGGACCAGACCCTGCCCTTTGGCGTGCGCCAGCAGATCCAGCGGCTGTTCCAAACGGAGGTGCCCCGGGACTCGGCCGTCACCCGGCTGCGCAACCGCTGCGCGCTCACGGGGCGGCCGCGCGGCGTGTTCACGCACTTCCGGCTGTCGCGGCACATGTTCAGGCAGCTGGCGAGCGAGGGCAAGCTGCCGGGCGTGAGCAAGGCGTCGTGGTGACGCCGCGGGCGAGCGGGGCCGCCCATGGGTTTCCAAGGCGAGCGAGCGAGGCCGTCGTTTCCCCCGCGCCGCCGCCCGCGTTTTCCTGCCTCGATTAGTAGGCGGTCTCCCCCGGTTTGCAGCAGTTCCTGTGTAAAGCGTGTGTTGCGCAAGCCTGCGTTCCATGGGGGGATGCAAGGCAAGCCGGAAGGCAGCAAACGGCAGCAGGCAAACGGGCGGGCCTGTGGCGGGCGACGCCCAGCGGCGGTCTGGGGGGCGGCGCAGCGCGCCGCAGCACTGCTCGTGCTCGTTTGACCAGCTCCACTCAGAACGTGTGCGTGTCACGGAAAGCACGTGCTCTTCGACGCGCTTTTCTGCCGCTCTCTGCCACGCGGCCTGCCGTCCACGACCGCGGGGGCCCCGTTCGCGCGTCAGCCCCAGTCAGCTCAGCTGGATCTGGTCAGTGCGCGCAGAGTGGCAGCAGGGACCACAGCGGGTCCCTGCGGCGGAGCGCGCGAGCCGCGGCGCGGCGCAGCGCCGGCGAGCGCCACGAGCCCGGCCCGCGGCCCGCCCACCCACGAATGTCGGCGCACGCCCCGTACATCATGCCAGACGGCCCGGGCGGCCGGCCGTACCGCCTGGACCGAGACGGCGGTGCGTCGCGGACCCACTCGCATGCGGCCCGCTCGCATGCGCTGCGCGTGCACGCGCCGCGCGCGAATGCGCTCGCGCCGCGCCACATGCCGCGCCCCCAGCCGCCGGGCAGCCCCCGACCCGCGCCCCCCCCCGCCGCGCGCCTTGCAGCCGGCAAGCCCTCCCGCGGCAAGCCCTCCTCCTCGGGCGCGCGCGGCAAGGACGAGGCCTGGTGCGCGCTGCAGGCGCGCAAGGCGGGCTGCGGCGACGACGACCTCGCCGAGCTGAGGGCCATCGAGCGCGCCGGCTGGCGGCGCCGCAACCGGTGGTTCAACGACAAGGCGCTGAGGGACGGGTACCTCGCGCGCTTCGGGCGCCTCACGGCGGAGGAGATGGCCGCGCAGTTCAACCCGCCGCCGTTTGGCGCGCCGCGGCGGGCGTCGGCGTTTGAGGCGGTGGCGGGCGCGGACAACGCGCCGCTGTGGGAGCATTTCCGGGTGGGCCTGGGGTAGGGGAGGGCGCTTAGCGAGGGGCCGCGTGTCCTTGCAACGGCCTTGCAACGGCCTGGCGAAACCCCACACCGCGTCGACTGTTCCGTCCACCCCTTGACCCCAAACCCTACCCCTCAATTCCCAAACCCCAGAGCATCACTTTCGAGCGGGAGGCCAAGGTGCTCGAGCGGTGGGAGCAGCACAACAAGCAGCAGCCGGGCGGCGGCGGCGCCGGCGCCGGCCCCTCGGACGGCGGCGCGCCGGGCGGCGCGCCCGCCGCGGCGATGCGGCGCTGGGCGCGCACCAGCCGCGCGGCGCGGGCGGCGCTGAAAAAGGCAAACCCCCATTCCGTCATGGAGCTGGAGCACCAGGGTGCGCGCGTACGGCGCGGTGCCTTGCGGGCAGCGGCCGGCGGTTGCCGGTGCCGCCTGCGCGCCCCTGCGCGCCCCTTTGCGCCCCTGCACGCCTGGTGAACAAGCACCTGCGGCCCGCCCGACCCATGGCCCGCCCCGCCCCGCCGCCCCCTCCCCGCGCCGCGCAGTCCTGTCGCTGGTCGAGGGCGGCGACCCCGCGGCGGAGGTGCAGCTGGACGTGCCCGACGGCTTTGGCCGCCTGCTGGTCCACGGGCTCTGCGAATTCCACGGCCTCGCATCCTCGACGCGCACCGACGGCGGCCGGCCGCGCGTCGCGGTCTGCTTCCGGCGCCCGCGGGGCGGCGGCGGCGGCGGCGAGGGCGAGGGCGAGGGCGAGGGCGGCGGTGCCGCCGGCGAGCGGCAGCCGGCGGCGGCGGCGGCGGCGGCGGCGGCGGCGGCGGCGGCGGCCGCGGCGTGCGGTGACGCCCCCGAAATCACGTGCACCGACATCCTGCTGGCGCTGCGCGAGCTCGCCCCCGGCTTTGACGCCCCCGCGCTGGGGCGGTACGTGCGGCACATGCACGTCGGCAGCGACAGCGGCGCGATGAGCGACGACTTTGCGTGACGGCTTTTGCCGCCGCCTCTGCAGCAGCTCCGTTGGACGGCCCATTTCGCCGTTGCCCTGAGGCCGGCCGCGGTTCGCGGCTGATTGTGCCCACCGTGGGTTTGTAAACCGCAGGCAGGCAGCCCCCCTGTTCCCTCGGGCGCTGCGCAGCATTCGGTTACAGAACGGCTCCCCCGCAGTCGTCTTTCGCCCCCTGCTAGGCCATGCAGGCTCGCTCCAAGCCGCCGGCGCCGCCGATGCCGCTGCCAGTAGTGCCGCCGCCGCTGCGACCACCGCTGCCGCCTCCGCTGCCGCGGGGCTGCTTCTTCGCGCGCCCGCCATCCCGGGCGATCCCCAGCAGTGCCTCTGCGGCGGCCTGCTTTGCCTTGTACGCGCGCTTGTGCCAGTTCTGGATTATCCTGGGCCAAGCAAAGCAGGAGGGCTGCTAAGTCACTCGCTGGCAGTCTCACTTAGTCACCAAAGCCGCGTGCAGAGCGGCAGTCGACGTGACGCCGCGCGCGTTTCAAACAGAGCGCAGGGAAGCTGCCCAAAAGCCCCTGTAAAACCGCCCAGCGCGCGGGCCCACCTGTTGACTTGGGGCGGCACCACCACGCTGCCGTCCACGATGTGGCGCCGCGGGTCCGCGAGCAGCGCCTCGCACCAGCCCGCGAGCTCCCGGATCTCTCTGCGGCAAGGGCGAGGGTTTTGGGCCGGCAGTTGGGGCTCGGTGGGGGGCAGGTGATACGAGGTGCAGGGCACTGCTGGTGTGGGCGGGCCGTGGCGGTCAGCAGAAGCACCATTGGGGCCGGCCCCACCAGGACAAAGTGGCCGCTGGCCCCGGCGCATCTCCCCAGGCTCACTCTTCGATCATTGGGGCGTACTGCGGCGCGCAGCCCTCCCGCCAGCGCCGGTGCGCCTCGAGCGCGCCTCGGACGGACGTCACGTTGCGCCCGGGCCACCGCGCCAGCCCCAGCGCCCGCAGCTGCTTTTTCAGGCACGTGCGGCCCACGCCCAGCAGCTTGGTTGCCTCCTTCAGGCTGCCGACGCTGATCAGCTGCGGCAGCGTTCGAGGCGCGGGCGGCGGCGGGGAGCACGGCTCGGCAGATGCTCTGTGGGCAGCGATTTGCTCAGCAAGACGGGCAGTCACAAGGGCAGGGGCGCTCCCGCCACCCTGCGACTCACCGCCTCCACCACGCCCTGCAGCGTGACTCTTGGAGCCGCAGACATGGCGCGGGGCTGCTGCTGCTGCTGATCCGGCGGCGGCGGCTGCCGCTCACGCGCGGCGCGCGAGGGATGTGAGCAGCAGTGCACCGCTCCGGCGGACTGCGATCGTCCCAGCCTCCCGAGGGCCACGCGTGGTTTCAGCAGGCCACGTTATGGTCAGGGCTTCTTTTAGCGGCTGGGGCAGAGCCCCGTGGCGTCCGGGTGGGCTGCCGCAGGGGTGCAGAGGCGAGCCGTGAGGTCGCAGAGCCCGGGCTGAAGCAGGATCGCTCCCCTACAAGGCTTAGATAGCATCATACGTCGTGAACAAGGTTTTAAGGCGCGGCTGGCAGCAGAAATCGCCGGATTCGGGGGGTCGCGGAAAAGGCGGGTTGGCGTTCACGGCCCTTCATCTCTGGCGCGTTTTCGACGCCGGGACCGCGGGCAAGGGGTGGAGATGGCCATTTAACTGCAAGAGGCCGCCGAGCGCGCCGTGCCGGCTGCGCCCCGCCGTCCCGCCGGCTGCAGTACACTTGCGCCCACCGTCGGCTCGCGCCGCAATTCCCCGTCCCAGCCGGCCGCTGCGGTGCGAGACCGGGATCAGTGCTCTGGTTACTCGGGTGTGCGATGAGCAACGCGCGCAACGGGCATCAGCTGCTGTGAAAAATCCTCTGAGGCGCTCAAAAGGGACCGCGCCGCACAGAAGCGGGCGTGCGCAGGCGCAGGCGCCGGCGCCAGGCGAACCCGAAGACCGCCGGCCCAGGCGTGGTGCGCCTTGAGGGTGGAGGTGGAGGGGCCTCGCGACGGGCTGGCGTGCACGGCAGGCAGGGCAGGGCAGCGCGATGGCATCGCGTTTGGTTTGGCTTTGCTTTGGAGGCAAGTGCGACTCGGATTGGGTCAGGGGGCGCGACGCATGGGTTGGGTCGGCGAGCGTACGTCAAAAATCTGCATCGGCGGCGCGCGCTGAGCGGTCAATGTCGCTGCGCCCCGCGCCGCGCCCCGCCGCTGGGCCTGAAAGGTGTGCCCGCGGCGCGCGGGGCGGCCGCGCGCCCGCCGCTGCGGCAGGCGCGCGCGCGCGCGCGCGCGATGTGCCGCTGTCTGCGCGTGGCAGGAAAAACCGGCGCGGGCCGAGGCGGGCCGCGGGTTGGCCTCGCGTGTGGAGATGTGTGTGTGTGTGGGAGGGTGCTGCCGTGCGCGGGGCTGTGTCGGTAGTCTGGGGCAAAAACCGCCGGGCCGCGGGGGCGGCAGCCGGCTGCAGCACGCGCCACGGCGAATAACGCGGGATGGTGTGGGAAGGCGGAGGGGTGGCGCCGACACGCGCGGTGTCTGGCGCGCACCCCCTCCTGCTGCGGCGCTCAGCCCGGCACAAAAGCGGGGCACCGAGGCCGGACCTCGAGCCGAACTCGCGGCCTCGGGAAATGTGGGGTCAAAAACTCTGGCCGTGGGGTGGGCGGGCCGGGAGACGAATGGACTCTGCCGCCAAAGGGCCGCCAAAAAGGCCGCGTGCCGACGGTGGGCGCAGGCTTGGGCGCGGCGCCACGGAAGGCCTGGGCCGGGCGGCGGCCGCTGCCGCTCTGGGCAGCGCCCCGGGTGCCGGCGTGGAGTGGGGGGAGGGGAAAAAGGGCGGATCAAAGGCTCTGGGCTTCCCGGCCCCAGGGCGCTCGGGAGGGCAAAAAAGAGATGGGCCGTCAAAAAAGGCTGGGGCCCGCCACGCGGGCCTGCGGCCGAACGTATGCGCTCTGTGTTTGGCCGGCCTTGCGCAAGCCGGGTGGGCGCGGTGGGGGGGGGGCGCGCGCCACCCGCCGCGCGAGTCAATGGCAAAATTGGCGGCGCGCCACCGCCGCCGCCGCCCGGCGCGGGCCGGGCGGGCGGCGCGGCGCGCCGGCGCCCTTGGTTGGGGCGCAGTGCCGGGGATTTGAAATCAGAGGCGCCTCTCTTCTTATAAGGGGGGGGTGCTCGTCTTATAAGGGCGGCCGCGATCAGCCACAGCATGCAAGAGTGGGGGCTGTGGGCCGCCGAGGGCTGGGGGCCGCTGAGGGCTGGGGGCCGCTGAGGGCTGCGTGCCGCTCCAGCCTTAATGGGAAGGGGGGGAGCCTTCAGAGGAAGGACAGGTCGAGGCCGTTGGGCAGCAGCCCGGCCGCGGCGGCGTGCGCCCGCGTGCCCGGCAGCAGGCCCTGCGCCGCGGCCGCGTTCGGCAGGCCGTGCGCCGCGCCGGCGCCGGCGGAGAGGCTCGCAGACAGGGCGGCCACCTGCTGCGGCGTCAGCCCCGCGCTCGCGGCGGCGGCGGCGGCGCGCTGCGCGGCGAAGTGCTGCTGCAGCAGCGCCGCCTGCGCGTGCAGCAGGGCAGCGTTGCCGGGGCCCTGCTGCTGCTGGTGCTGCTGGTGTTGCTGGAGCAGCGCGGCGGGGTGCATCCCGTGCGCGGCGGCGAGCGCTGTGGCCGCCGCCTGCAGCTGCTGCTGCTGGTGGTGATGCTGCGCCGCGGCGGCGGCCGCCGCCGTGGCAAGCAGGTGCTGGTGCTGCGCGGCGGCCGCGGCCGCGGCCATGGCCTGCGCGTGGCCCATGCCGGGCGCGCCCATGAGGCCCTGGCCGCCGGCCGCGAGGCCCAGCGCGCTGAGCGCCGACATGCTGGGCCCGCGCGGCCCCGCGGCGGCGGCGACCGCCGCCGCCATCGACGCGCCCAGCGCGGCCGCCGCCGAGGGCCCGGTCTCCGAGCCCGCGTTGCTGAGCCGCGGCCCGCCCAGGCCCATGGCCCCGAGCTGGGCCATGAGCGCGCCGGCGCCCGTGAGGCTGCCGCCCGGCGTCAGCGCGCCGCAGCTGCCGCTGCCGTCCTCCGACCCGCTCGGCTCCCAGCCGCCGGGCCCCGCGGGCAGCCGCTTGATGCGGTTCTTAAGGTGCTCCAGCTTTGACGGCAGCTTCTTCAGCCGCAGCGGCGTCACCTCGATGGCGCGGCCCTCGAGGCGGTGGCCGTTGAGCGCGGTCAGCGCGCGCTCCGCGTCCTCTATGGTTTCGTAGATCGTGACGCCGTGCCCCGCGCTGCGGCCATCGGAGTGGTACTGCACCTCGCAGGCGATCATGCGGCCGAAGCGGCCGAACAGCGCCTGCAGGCGCGCGCTGGTGATGTGCTGGTGCAGCTTGGCGATGAAGAGCGCGTTGACGCGGCAGCTGGGCTTCTTGGGGGGCTCGGGGCAGGCCTTGGCGAGCGCCGAGGCCTGCGCCCACTGCGCGGCGACAAACGCGCGGAACGCGGGCGTGCACGCCGCCGCGACGTTCTGGGGCTTGGCGAAGCGCGCGCGCAGGCCGCCGGCGGCCGCGGGCGGCGGCGTGCCGGGGTGCGGTGGCGGCAGCAGCAGCGCCTCGTCGCCGGCCGCGCTCGCGCGCGGCGTCAGCGCGTCGCCGGCGACGCTGGAGCGGTGCGACGCGAGCGCGGCCGCGAGCGACGAGCCGTCCACCGACGGCGGCGCGGACGCGGAGCGCGGGCCGAGGGCGGCGCCCGCGGGCGGCGTGGCGGGCGCCAGCGCGCGGCACGCGGCGCAGGCGCCGGCGTGGTCTGCAAACACAACGTAGCAGTGCAGCCGCCGCCCCGCGGCCCCGCCGGCCTCGTCCTTGACGACCTCGGGCGCGGCCTGCGGTCGCGTTTGCGCGGCGCGGGCGGGACGGGGGTGGGTGCGGCTGCGGGTGCACGGCTGGCGCGGTGGGGAGCACGCACCCCGAGGCGGCACGCGCGCCGCGGCAGGCGTCGCCTCCGCGCCTGCCTCCGCGTCTCGATCCCTCGCCGCCGCGCCCCGCGCGCGATCGAGCGCGCGCACGCACCTCGGCGTACTGCACCGCGCCGTGCGCGGCCATGAGCTCCGACAGCTTGGCGGCGGTCATCGACAGCGGCAGGCCCTCGATGTGGAGCGCCCGCAGCAGGCTCACCGATTTGCTGGTGGTGATGGGCGTTGGTCGGGGGGTTGCGCGGGCGGGGGGGGCTCTCAGCCAGGCTCGCCGTTAGGGGAGGCGCGAACAGTTTGTGGAGTGTTGGCGCGCTCCCCGGGAGCGGGGGATCCCGCCGCCGACGCCCCAACCGGCCAATTGGGGTCGCTCCTCACCTACAGCCGCAGGCGGCCCCGTCGAACAGCTGCTGCTGCTCCTCCAGCGGGCCCCCACCCGCCGGGGTGGCGCCCGCGGGCGCCACCAGCGAGTCTAAGAGGCTAGAAAGGAACATCATCTTTGGGGTGCTAAAAAATCGGATTGGCGCGCGCGCGGGGGGCCGGCAAAAGGCCACGACCTGGTGCCCGTCGACTTCCCGCCCCGCGGCCAAGTTTGTCAAGCGCTCTTGCCGCTGCCGAGAGCCCCAAACCCGTTGGGAGCCGCACACCGAGCCGTCACCCGCCAGCTGCGCCGATCGGCGCACCGCCGCAACCCGCACCCCGGCGAGCTCGGCAGCGGCAGCAGCAGCGGCGCCGCGCGGCGCGCGTGCGGGGGCAGCGGCAGCGAACGGGGGCCCCGCAGCATGGTGTCGGCGCACCTGCTGGTGTGGGTGGCGGCCCTGATCATGCAGTCGGCGCTGCTGGGGCGCGCCATGTTCGCGGTGCGCGATCGAGCGGGCCCGCGCGGCGCGGGGGGGGGCGGGGGGCAGGGGCGCGGCCTGCGTGGCGCGGCCGCCGCCGCGGCGCCGCCGCTCCGCAGCCGGGCCCAGGCGCGCGCCCAAGATCCGCCGCCGACCGCCAAACACGCCCGCAGATCATGTCCCTGTCAGACCTGGAGAACGACTTTCTAAACCCTTACGACCTGTGCGGCAGACTGAATCGATACGTGGTGCGCCCGGCGGCGCGGGCGGCGCGCGCGGACTGCGCCGCGCCTGCAGCGCCGCGCCGCGGCGCGCGCCGCGCGTGCCCGCGCCCGCGCGCGCGCCGCGGCCGGCGGGCTGCCGGAGCCAGGCCTGGCGCTTTTGGCCGCGGCCGGCGGCGCAGCGGGGCGCGCGGGCCGATACGCATGCGCGTGCACGCGCCGCGCCCGCTGCACGCACCAGCCCCACCCCCTCCGCCCCCCGCCCCCCAAACGCAACGCAACCCGCAGGGCGTCGAGTACGCCGTGCAGGGCGCGCTCGCGCTGTCGCTGCTGCTGTCCGGCAACTGGTTCACCGGCGCCGCGCACCTCGCGGTGCTGGGGTACATGGTGCACCTTTGGGCGGGGAACAAGGTCTACGTGGACGCGACGGACGCGTTCCGGCAGCTTCCGGAGCAGAAGCGGCAGCGGCTGGTGCAGCTGGGGGCGCACACCGCGCTGTTCATGGTGGTCGTTTACAGGCGCGCTGGGGGGTGGTGGGATGAGGGGGGGCCTGCCGCCTCCGCCGCGCTTGCGGTGAGAGGTGCTTCCGCACCGCGGCGGGTGTCGCGCTGCCGACTGCGCCTCGCCGGCAGCTGGGGGTTTTGCCTGGCAGCGGCGGGGGCGGTTGGCGGGCGGAGCGGCGGGAGCTCGGCAGCTCGCCGCTGCTGGACTGCTTGCACTTGCGCACGCGCCCGCGCACTGCGCGTGCTCCGTTGACCGTCCGCGCGCTCCCCGCCCAAACAACCCGCCCCAACGCGCGAGCGCGCAGGTTGATAGAGACCGCGGTGCACACGCTCATGACGCCCGAGGGGCGCGCCCTGACGCAGCGGCTGCTGAAAGAGGCAGCCGGCAGCACGCACGGCTACTGAGGGCGGCGCGGCCGCACCAGGCGGCGCGCGTTGTAAGCCTGTTCAGCCAAGATGCCAATCCCCCTCCTGACAAACGGGCGGTTTGAAACGGTTTTTTTACAGCAGCCGGGAGAAAAGTGTGCGGCTGTGAGGACGGGTGGCAACGGCTGCAAGCGTTTGCAAGCGTTCCGGCAAACCGCGAAAGTTCTGCGGTGTGGGCAGCGCAGGCCGGTCAACGACAAATCGGCGGTTGCTTTTTTAGCCCTGCCGCGCGGTGCTGTGTGGGGAGGGGGGCTCCGTGCGACAGCGAATCAAGAGAATATGTCTCCTTTGTTTGTGCGAACTCCGAAAAATATATCCTCTGTTTGCACATGCCAAAGGTTGGAAGGCACTCGAGGAGCAGGGGGCAAAGAAGGGCTTGTTGGGGGCGCGCGCACGGGTTGCGGCAATGGCGATGGCGGTGGGAATGGGATGCAGGAAGGCGGGGGCAGCAGCAGGAGGCACAGGGATGAACGGGCCGTGGCCGCATCTGCACATGCAAAGGCACACGGCGCACGGTTTGCAAGGATATCCGGTTTCAAGGGGCAAGAAGCCTGAAAGGGCCTCGCCCCAAGGCAGATGTAGAATGGTGCGGAGTGGGGCAGTCCTGACTCCTGGGTCAAACGCTGGTCAAAGGCGAACGGGTGGGAGGCTCGAAATGGCTCAGTGCAGTTCAGGCAAGCGCGTTTGAATCCAAGCAACCCCGCGGGGCGGCGGCGGCCCGGGCCCTCACGCGCGCGCGCCCGCGGGCACCGCGGCCGCCGGCGCGCGCGCGGCCACCGCCGCGGCGCGCGCGCGCCTCAGCCCCGCGGCGATGTCCTCGAGGGCGACCACCAGCTGGCACGCCTTGGGGCGCTCCGCGGGGTCGCGCGACCAGCAGCGGCGCAGCAGCGACTCGTAGCCGGAGCCCGGCTCGGCCGAGGCGCCCGCGTCCCACTCTGCGTCGCCGGGCAGCGGCAGCGACAGCCCGCCGGGCTGGCTCAGCGCGTGCAGCAGCGCGTGCAGGGGCAGGTCCCCAAACGGCTCCGCAAACGTCCAGAGCTCCCACATGACCACGCCAAAGCTGAAGATGTCGCTCTTCTCGTCCACGGCGTCCGGGGACTTCAGGATCTCCGGCGCGATCCACGGCAGCGTGCCGCGCAGGCTGGTGACGCCGGTGACGTAGGTCTGGCGCCGCTGCTTGGCAAGCCCAAAGTCGCAGACCTTGGCCAGGGGCACCTTGTCGCGGATGCCCACGAGCACGTTGGCGGACTTGAGGTCAAAGTGGACGATCTTCTTGCCGTGGAGGTAGTCCAGGCCCTGGGGTCGGTTTAAGGGTAGTTTTTTTAGGCGGGTCTGCACTCGGCAGGCCAACACTCCCCATGCCTCTCCCTGCAGCTCAAACGCGCGGCGCTGGCCCGCAGTCGCGCTGCCCCGCCGCCAGCAGGGGGCCGCATCGCTCAACCCCGCCCGCGCCCACACCGCGGCCTCGACCTGGGGCAGCCCCCCCCCCAAAAAAAGCACACGCACCCGCGCCACGTCGAGCAGCAGCTTGACCCGCGCCTGCGGCGCCGCCAGCCAGTCCGCGCGCGCGTTGATGGCGGAGCGCAGGCTGCCGTGTGACAGGTACTCGCAGACCAGCGCGGGGGGGCGGATGACGGGGCCACCGGCGGGCTGGCCGCGCGAGAACATGGCTGCGGGGAGGGGGGGGTCGTAGGGGTTGGGGCGGCGCGGGTTGTGTGGGAAAGCGACAGCACTGGGGCTGTGGGAGCTCTCAGACAGAGCAAAAGGTGAAGCGGACGGCCGCACCGCCGAAACGGTCAGCCGCGGTCAACAGCCACGCAGGAGGCGGCCGCGAGCCCACCCAGCCCCGGCCACCCACCCGCAGAGGGGTGCGGCCCCGAGTCCGCCTCGCCCCCGAGGCACTCTGGCAGCACCGCGCCGTACACGGCCACGATGTTGGGGTGCCGCAGGGACGCGAGGATGTCTGTTTCCCGCATGAGGTCCCCAACCGCCTGCGCGCTCTGGGAGCCGCGCGCGGAGCCGTCGGCGATGAGGGTGCCGGGGCTGAGGCACTTGCAGGCGACCTCGGTGCTGCGCCAGCGCGCGAGGTAGACCTGGCGTGCGGGCGGGAGGGGTGGAGGGCGCGGTGCAGGGGGGGGAGGGTGAGCTGCGGGTTTGACGCTGCGGTGCAAGGGTGGGGCTTTCGATGGTGGGGGGACGCGGCCATGCATGACAGCCCAGGGGTTTGAGGGCGGCAGGGACAAGGGACGCCGCCCGCCCGCACGCCGGCCCGCCCGTGTGCTGGAGGGGCAGGCGGTCCGAGGTTATGCAAATTTCCGAGGCAAACCCCAAACGCACCTCCCCAAAGGCGCCCGCGCCCAGCAGCCGCACGACCGACAGCTCCCACGGCCGGATGACCTCAACCCGCGCCCGCAGGTCGGCCGCGCGCGCGCGCAGCATCGCGCACGTCCCGTCCGGCGCATCTGCGCCCGGCGCCGCGGGACCGCCGCTGCCGCCCGTCCCGCTGCGCCGCCCCCGGCTGTCCGCGCCGCTGCTGCTGCCGCTCGCGCCGCTGCTGCTGCTGCCGGCGCCGGGGCGGTGGCTGCCGAGCGAGAGCGGCGCGGACGCGTCCGCCGCGAGCGGCGGCGGCGCCGCCGCCGCCGTCGGCGCGGCGCGGCGCGCGGCCGCCTCCCACCGAGCGTCGTCCAGATCAACATACACCTGCAGCCGGCCCGTCGCCGCCGCGCCGCGGGCAGCGGCGGCGGCAGACCACTCTGCGAGCTCCTCCAGCGCGGCCGCCAGGTCAGCGTCTGAGTCGAGGTCCAGCAGCGTGTCGGGCTCGCCGGGCAGGCTGTACTTCAGATGGCAGTGCTGTTTTGTGTTGGGGGGGAGAGGGGGGGAGCAAGGAGCGGTTTGGCAACAAAATTGTTGGGGGCTGTGAGCGAGGG